>WBNH01007371.1:11385-36148 GCA_013401255.1 Urocolius indicus
TATATATATGTGTGTGTATATATATATTCACACTTGTATCTGTGTGTAATTATATTTTTTCTATGTTTGTTTCAGTGTTAGTGTGAGGTCTTGAGGCTGCATCTACTTTTGAGTCTGAAAGCAAATGGAATTGCACTTTCAATGTACTCTAGGCAATGTGTTCCAGGACTGTGATGTGACAATGTGGCCTAGCACATTTGTTCACATCAACTGGAGGCACGCAGCATTGTAGTTGGTTTTGGTAATCAACTAAAGCATGCTGTTGACCTTCCAGATTTCTTCTGTGCATATATATATATATATGTATGAGCATATAAAACACATATATATATGTGTGTGTGTGTGTGTGTGTGCACGCGCGCGTGTGCGTGTATGTATCTTTTGCATGGTGTCTGTGTATTTTTAGTATGTAGTTAGTTGATTGTGAAGCCCTAATAGGTCTGAATCAGCCTTTGTATGAATGTGCCTTAAAATATCTTCAAGTAAATATAGAATAACTCACATTGTGTGCAGACAGAATTCTTGTTTAGTCTTGTATTTCTTTTCTGGCAGATCAGAATAACACGTTAAAAAGTTAAACTGTGTCTGTACACTGCATGTAGTCCGTATGCAACTCAGTTTCTTTTTTTGTATATGTTATTACCTCTTTTTGTGTTTTGTTCCAGTTCGACGGGTCCCGCCGAGGTTCTCTATCCCACCCACCAATCATGAGATCATGCCTGGCGGGAGTGTAAATATCACGTGTGTTGCGGTGGGGTCACCAATGCCATATGTGAAATGGATGCTAGGAGCAGAAGATTTGACACCCGAGGATGATATGCCAATAGGGAGGAACGTCCTTGAGCTTAATGATGTCAGGCAGTCTGCAAACTATACTTGTGTTGCTATGTCTACTCTTGGTGTTATAGAAGCAATAGCGCAGATAACTGTCAAAGGTACATCCCAAGCACATATATTTGGACATATTTCAGTCTTTTCTTTCATTCTTTGCCATATTCTGAGCAAATATATTGCACTGAACAGGACTAAATGCCTCTTAACCTCTTAAATCAAGGTGTAAATATTCCATCTAATCACTGGCATAAAACTAAATACAGATTCAGAGCGAAATAATACCAACAAATTAGTTCTCATAACATTCTGTTATACTCCTGTGTCTAGTTCCCAGCCTTCATTTCAAGTAAATAAAGGATCTTATAATCTTGCTTACACTTGTAAAGAGCAAGAGCCTTTACGAGCCAGTTATTTGCTTTTTAGAGTTTCTGGGTGTCAAAATGTCATGTTCACCGAGTAACTGGAAACCAGAGGTTACAAAATTATCTAAGAATTAAACTGTAGTGACTCGTTGCCTGTCTATAAGATCCACATATGTCTACAGGATGTATTACAAAAGTCAGTATCATTCCTTATGCTACAAACCTTGAAGATTTTCTCATAGATCTCTGGAGTAAATAATAATTCCAAGACGATTGCTCTGAGAAGATCATATCTTTCCATTGCAATCCTCCTGTTTTGTTTTTGTTGTTGTTGTGTTTTGGTTTGCTTTTTAAGCTGCTTATTGTAATAATTAATCTCTATTACTACATAGTGCTAACAATATTTTTTGACTTTTATCTTTAGCCTTACCCAAGCCTCCTGGAACACCTGTGGTGACAGAAAGCACAGCGACGAGCATAACATTGACTTGGGATTCTGGAAACCCTGAGCCAGTTTCTTACTACATAATCCAACACAAACCCAAAAACTCTGAGGAGCCATATAAAGAAATTGATGGGGTGGCCACAACACGCTATAGCGTGGCTGGCCTAAGTCCATATTCAGAGTATGAATTTCGGGTAGTTGCTGTAAATAACATTGGGCGAGGGCCACCCAGTGAGCCTGTGTCAACAAGAACTTCAGAGCAAGCGCCTTCAAGTGCACCACGTAACGTGCAGGCCCGTATGTTGAGTTCTACCACCATTTTGGTACAGTGGGAAGAACCTGAGGAACCTAATGGACAAATACAAGGTTACAGAGTTTACTACACCATGGACCCTACTCAACATGTCAATAGCTGGATGAAGCACAATGTGGCTGACAGCCATATTACCACTATTGGGAATCTGATACCCCAGAAAACATACTCTGTGAAGGTTCTTGCCTTTACTTCTGTTGGGGATGGACCACTTTCTAGTGACATTCAAGTCATCACTCAAACAGGAGGTAGGCTGTTAATGAACAGAATTTGTGTGAAAAAGTTAAACACATGCAGAAATTTTGCAGAGAGATAATTTGAGTTTGAAATGTTGAAAAAGACCTCCTCAAGGAGGAGGTCAAGGATAGACCATTTGTTCAGGCAGCTTTTGCAGATTAACTTCTCTCAGTTCCACAATGCGAGTTATCATTGAAAAGTGGAAATTATCTCCTCACATTTTCATTTCTTTCTTCATCAGTCTCAAAAGTTTAACTAAAGTTTAAACTTTAAAAAATCGCCTCAGGGAGATTTTCATCCTGGAGGTGGCCCAGTATTATAGCTTTTATTTTTCAACGCTCTGTGCACTAAAAGTGTCAAGTAGCTCTTCACAGCTTTCTTGAAGGAGTTGCCTATGTTGTTAAGTTTTGTGTGAGTGGTGTGTGGTTCCCTTATGCTATATCATTCTAGTGAATCTTGTGTTTTGAAATTTAAAATGTATATGTAATGAACCTGTATTTAAATAGTTGGTAAAATTCTGGAAATACATGAAACATGAAGGCATCACAACACAACAAACCTTTGTGTAGGTTCAAGCAAACAGTTCTGCATACTTTGGATTTCTAAATTGAATCCAACTTGTTTCTGCAAACTCCATACCACAAGGTCACCATTTTCTTGGTTTATGTTTGCAGTTAGGTTGTTTTGTTTCTCTACAGGAGTTTTAGGTCCATGAATTAGTTTTATTAGGAAAGGACAAGCAAGTACAGTGAAAAACATTGCCGAGAATTTTTTTATGAAATCAAAAGCAAGAAGTTCTGGTAAAGCTACACTGCAGAAAGTGTTTTATTGTAGCAATAAGAAATAAAAGCTCCCTTTGTCTAGTGGTTTAGAGAAAGCTGTATGAAATATTGCTGTAGGTCAGCGATTACCTAGAAATAGAATAGTACTGGATTTTTTTAGTACTGGAAAGTTTCTTCTTAAAGAGTTTCGAATCTCTCAAATTTTTACAAAAATATCTCTAAAGTGTAACTAAAGCCAGTTACAATTCATTCACATTTAACTTCTGTGTTTTAACAGTATGTGTTTGTTAAAGAACAGAAGTTGAGGTATTGTCCTGGAACCTTTTTGAGTGTTGCATTGTACCTTTTGCAGCATCTCAGATGAGAAATTACAAAATTAGCTTGGGAGCTTCTAGTGGTACACCAAAATGTGTCTACATACACATGCAGATGTAAATATGTAGAGCATAGTTTAATTTTGGCAATTGTAAGCTTTTTGAGAGACTATTTTTTATATTGACATCTGTTTTATTTTTTAATCTCTTTGCAAAAAGCTTTTAAATAGGAAGTTTCAGTGAGTTCCTTATCTGGGTTTTCATTTATAACCATAAACCTTTCAGATTAGCAAGAATTTATCAGTGGTTTCACCAGAGAACAAGAAGCGATCAAAACAATGAGTACTGAGGTTCGGCTGGAGCAACCCAAGTTATGTTATGTGCTGTGATCAGTTCGGTAAAGCCATGTTTATTAAAACCTTTATAGAACTTGGCATTAAACATGTCTGTTTCCAATTACTTTTGCCATCTGAATTATGAGAATGTTAGCAGTGTAGGAGGGATTCTTGATATATGTTTTCAGCTTCCTAACAAAATTGACTTGTCACTATTTGCTTGTGACTGTGTTAAAAAACAAAAGAAAACCAAAAATATGCCATACTGGAGGAATTTTCAAGCACTGATACTTGTACTTGAAATATGAACACTTTAAGTCATAAAAGAGAAAAATAGCGAAGGAAATCTTAGTGCATTTCTCCAATCCAAGACACGTTTAAGAACTTAAGATTCTCTCATCTTTCTGTCTAGCAGTTTCTCTTCAGTGAACACTGCAGAATAAAGTACCTTCCTTGACCTTCTCTTCTAGATATGTTGTAATCTGAATCTGAATCTGATTATTTTATTTTAAGTCTCTCTCAAGCTGAAACTCGTCCACATAAATACAGTGAATTATAAAGAGCCATTTAAAAACAGAAATGGATTTAAAGGAAATAAAGAGTAACAACAGGAATCGAATGATGATATTTTGATTGGTTTGATTTTTTTTCCTTTTTGGAAACAAATAAGCCTATCATTGTAAACATGTAGCTTAGGCTTTATGCTTACTTCAGGGATATTATAGTACTTCAAAGCTTTCATCCCTTCTTTATATTCTGATCTTTGGAGAAAAATTATGAAAATCGATAATTTGTTTTTAAAAAAAATCTGTTTATGAGGATTTTTACTGTCATAGTACAGAAGAGTTATTCTTTGGAAATGGCTGTACAAGTGACTTCTTATTTTGCGGGGCAGCCAAAACTCTACTGATAGTGAAAATTAGGTTTATAATTAAAATATTAACTAGGAAATTGTAGTTTGAGAGAAAGAAAAAGAAGCATTTTTTTTCCAGACAATCAAACATTTAAAAAATAATAATACTTTCATGTTTAGTTGTGCATCTCAGCATTTGAAGGAAAAGCCATGGCCTACAGCATAGTTGTTTTCAGGAACATATTCTGTCCTGTGAAAAGACACCGTTTTAGGAAATTCAGTAACAGAAAAACAACCGTAGATCTGAAGTTTTTTAGTAAAGGAAAATCAGTTTCAAAAGCTATACCTAAAAAGTACGTATTCTGTGTTTTAGGTCAAAGAATTTTATTTTGCTGAGAATGGAGTCAGGACCATTGTATTATTTATATTATTTAGGTGAATTGACTTGCTAAACATCAATTTTTAGAATAAAGAAACAATTATCTAAGTTTTAGTGTGGTACTTCTTAACCCTTTTCTTCACTTTAAAAACAAAAGTTCTCTTAGTTTGTCTCCATTTAGCTGCCCAGAACACACTTCCTACATATGTTCTGATGTTACCTTTCTTTGCTTAAACTGGTCAGAGGTACAGGTGCTCTCTGAAAAATTTGCTTTAACCAGCATGTACCAGGAAAATTCTTGATCTGTGTTTGATTTTGGATTGATCTAGTTTTGTTTCATTTAATTTTGTTCCATTTAGTTTTTAATGTACAAAGAGAGGGTAGCCACTGAAAGAATTCAGATAATTCTGATTTTATTCTGAGCTTAAGTAGAAAGAAAGGAGAGTGAGAGATACACAAGATCTATTGGGCAGTGGATTATTGGAGAAAGAAAAGTGTTCTTGGAAATGAATGTGTACCTGTAAACATACGTTTTTTAAACAGGAAGTAAAAATGTAAAACATATTGTTAATTTTAAGCCAAGGTTTGGCAGTGGTTTGGAGACTAAGGATTATTACAGTTATAAAAGGTTAATCTTTTGAACATATGGAAAAGGACGGTAATGAGAAAACCAAGTATCTGACTAACAGAGCAAATAAACAGAGCCTTAGCTAAGTGAAATATGTTAATGGTTCTGGAGATCACATTGTAAAAGAAGATTAGAAATTCAAAGGAAGATAGTCTGTAGCAATGTATTACAGTTCTGTGTTGTAGCAAGCTAGCTACTTGCCAGGCGTTTTAAATTTTTTCATGAACAGGGAAACCTCATGTCTGTAGAACTCCACATTACTAGCCTCCTTGTGAATCATTTCATGGAAATGGACTTCCACAGTGGAAGGACTGAGAGTATGCAGCTGGAAACTCAACTGTGATTCAAGGAAACATGAAAGAAGAAAAAATTGCAGAGGAGGTGTGCAGGATGTTTTTTTAAATGACAAAATTCCCCATAAGGAACATTTCTGGTCAGGTAGGAAGGAGTATTTCAGCTTTTGAGTAACCCATCTGCTTTCAAAGTACAATTGACTTCCATTAAGTGCCATAGTGTTTACTGCATTTGAATTCTAACATGATGAGAACAGTATTGAGGATCTTTACCCACACAATAATTTTTCTAGATTTTAGTCTGACGATAGGCTTGAGAGTTGGGCAGGGAGGAACCTTATGTGGTCCAACAAAGGCAAGTGCAAACTCCTGTACATGGGAAGGAACAACCCCATACACAATAGAGGCTGGAGGCTGACCTGCTGTAGATCAGCCCTGTAAAGAGAGATCTGGGAGTTCTGGTGGACAGCGAACTAAACATGAGCCAGCAATGTGCCTTCATGGCAAAGAGGGCCAATGGTACATTAAGAAGGGTGTGGCCAGCAGGTCGAGGGAGATTCTCCTCCCCATCTACTCTGGCCTGATGAGGCCTCATCTGGAGTCCTATGTCCAGTTCTGAGCTCCCCAGCTCAAGAGAGCTCACTTCTAGAAAAAATCCAGAAGAGGGCTACCAAAATGATGAGGGAATTGCAACATCTTTCTTACAAAGAAAGACTATTATACCTGGGGCTGTTTATCCTGGAGGAGAAAAGGGTGAGAGGGGCCTAACCAATGCTTATAAATACCTAAAGAGTGTGTATCGAGAGGATGGTGCAAATCTTTTTTCTGTAGTGCTCAGTGTCAAGAGAGGAGGTAATAGGCTCAAGCTGAAACAGAAGAAGTTCCACTTAAAAAACTTTTTCTGTGAGGGTGAGGGAGCCCTGGCACAGGCTGCCAAAACAGGTTGTGAAATCTCCTTCTCTTGAAGTTTTCTAAACCTGCTTGGACATGTTGCTGTGCTACCTATTCAAGGTAGATTTGCTTTAGCAGGAAGCTGGACTAAATTATCTCAAGACATCCCTTCCAACCCTTACCTTTCCATGATTCCGTGATTCTCTGTCTTCTGGATGAAACTCAAAATAGAATATGGGTATAGGATTTTTTTTTTTATTCTAATCCAGCATTCCGTTTTTCAAAAATATATGTGTGAATGCTGGAAATGTGCACACATTACATTTGTCACTGTAGTAAGGGAGAATGTAGTTTGAAGTAATTTTAAGACCGCTCTACTGGTACAATGTAGAAACAGATTATAGATGGAATTACTCTGAAGAGTCATTAATCTCTGTGTTCTCTAGTCATTCAGACAAGACTATGCAGATTCTCTATTGAAAACTGGCCAACATTTTTATTTTATTTTGCATGCTCTATTCCTTGTCAGTTACACATATTATTTTAAGAAAGTGATTTATGGATTTCTGGCAATTTTTCACAAAACGTGCTATGCTTTTTTTGACATTTAAAATGTATGGTAGTTAATCACTTTGAATGCTGTGTTCTGTGTTTGAAACTGGAGAACTGCAAGCCCCAGCTATCTTCAAACTCCTTTATTGTTGTAGCAAAAAGACAGAGTGAGATTGGGATGCATACATAGTTAGTACTTTTTTTTTAATTATTTTCCATCAAAGTTTAGGATTTCAAAAAGTGCAAATGTTTTACAAAATAAAAACTTCAGAGCACATTACCTTTTCAATTGTAGGAACTTCTCTGTAGAGCTTCATACTTCTTTGATAGCAAGCAGAAGCATTAGTCTCCAGAAGCAAGCAGGACTCTTGATTTCTTTCAGTCCCAAAGTGATTGTAAATTTTTTTGATTGAACTATTGCCATTTGCAAAACCAATTCCTAACTGTACTGGTTGTACTGTCAAGTTTTACTCTAGGTATGATTTTCACCCTAGCAATGTCATGGAGTCTTTTGTAGCCTGGCTACCCTCCTCTCTTTTCAACATCACTTAAAAGCACAGCACAGTCTCAGAGTGTTTTTCTGGTCAGCTGAGGAGCTGTGTAGGGAACTAAAGTGCCTTTCCAATTTGAGACCCTAGTTTATGATTCTTTTCTGGCACTTGAGTCATGGTTAGGCATAGAACCACATATGCAGGACAAGGTCCAACAATCTGTGTTTGTTTCTGGTTATCCAGCAATAAACTTGGACACTTATGCAAGCAAAGGTTTAGAACTTGGTGTGAAGTTTTGGAAAGAGTAATTATGGTCTTTGTTCTTTGTTGTGTCAATGCAGTGTAGCATTTTGAGGTGTGTACTACCTAAGTTGTGTCATCTTTACAAGCAAGAAATAAGAAGAGGTCAATTTGGTGCACAGTGAAGTTTTGGGGTTTATTGTACATTTGTAGAATATATTGACTTCAAAGCATAAAAGACAGAAAAGACAATATTGAGAGAATATTAATTGCAAAATGATCCTGTTCAGTGAGCTGACCACCTACAGCACTGCACTAATATGGAAGGTTAGATTTGATCTGTGTAATTAAAAACACTTTGGCAATAGTATAAAGTCCGATTAAATAGAATTTCCAGCTTCCCTAGGTTTTTTCCATCTCTGAAGAACACCAGTACCTTCTTATGGCTCCTGCAGCTTTGCTTAGTTCCTGTATTCTGCTGAAGAATTTTTTGAACAGGGCTTGTGTGTTCTAGGTATAAATCCTAAATAATTAAAACTTACTTTTCCACTGGCTTAAGCCTTAGATTCCCTATCAAAGTTTATTGGTTAATACAGTTTGTTCAGTTTCTGTTAGTTTATTTTGAAAGATGAAAGAAGTTTCTTTCTTCTGCATCTTCTCTGTTGGAGGCAGATTTCTGTCATCTCTTTCTTCTGTTAGTGTTTTTCAGCATCAGAGTTGCCTAATTGTGATTGAAGAACATTAGGGGAGACTAGATTTTTCAGCAAGATATTATTTTGACAATCAACATACGGGAAAGTCCAATTAACCATTTCTTGAAAGGAGCATGAGAGTCTTAAAACATGCAGAGAGCCAGAAAGTACCCTTCATCCTGTTATGTCTATCATAATGGATAACCAGCCTTCATATGAGTCACTTGACTGATCATTTACTATTACTGCCTCATTGTGTTCCTCAAGTCATGTATCCATACATTAAGCAGAGATCATAGCATTACAGGAAGATTCAGGCTGGCAGGGTGATCTTCTGGGGAAATCTCTAGACCTATCCCACAACAAGCTTAGCCATGAGGTCAGACTGGTCTGTTTGGGCCTTTACCCATTTGAGATGTAAAACTCTGGAGGCTGAATACGATTGAATACCTCCCTAGCCTCCAACTCTATCACTGGGTTTTTCTTGATGGGTGAAAAGTTTCTTCTTATCTCCAGCCTGAATATCTCATATTTCAGCATCTGCTGCTACCTCTCACCCACCTGCCATCCGCTGCTATGTCTCCTCCATCGCTCCCATTACTGCCAGGGATGCTGTTGAGTGCCTCCGAAGTTGTGCCTTCTCCCACTCAGTCATGCAGCCCTACTTCACATGGCAAGGATCTCAGCCCAAAGCCATCTTACTGAGGCTCAAAACCAGATACAGTACTGAGAAGTGGTCTGACAGACACTGAAAAGAGAGGATAATCCCTGACATCCCCTGATTCTTGTGACCGCATCCTGCTCTCCCTACCCCAGGAATCACTGGCCCTTGTTGCTAACTGGACATACAGCTGGCACTAGCTCATCTCACTACCTGCCAGGCCCCAAGCTGTGCCCCACACCAGGTCCCTGGCCCTATCACCTTCAGCCTGCACCCCAGCAGGGGTCTGTCTTACCAAGACAGGACTTGCTGAACTTTATGGTAAACCATCGGCTTCTTCCCCCTACCTCTCCACCTTCTTCCTTACAGCAGCCTGGTCTTCAAGTGTGTCAGCTAGTCCTTCCCAGCCTGATGTTAACTACAAACCTGAAACCTGTGATCTCCATCCCCCCTTCCAGATCACATATAGAGATGACAAGCACAAGATGGCTAGCATGACACATAATATTAGCTGTCCTTTGATCTTCCATGACCAAGCGAAACTGACTTGATAACTTCAAATGCACTGCTGAGTTGCTTTGCCAAAATATGTTTTTTCCTATCTTTTGGTACATACTGAAGCAAATATTTTTTTTCCACAGGTCAGTTTTACTAGTTTTTGTTTCTATCACATAAAGCAAACAAAATGTCAACAGCCAGGTACCCACCTGAGTTTCATGAATACATTTGGAACAACCTATATTAAAATACACACTTCCCAATAGCTGCCTAGACTCTCGATTTTATCATTAAGTGTTGGCAAGACTGTACGGGAGCTCCACATCTCCTTTAAGCTGTGTTCAGCAAGAATCACATCTGCAGCTGTTGTCTGTTTGTTGCTCAGGACGGTTTTGAAGCAGATAAGCTAAAGAGTTTTAATGTTCACCTAGTAATTACCTTTATTCAACTATGCATTAGATTTGCCAAGCTAGTTTGATCTAATGATATTTCTGGATCTATTTTAAAGTTAAGAATTATACAGTTATCCTACTCTTTCCCTCTTAATTTCAAATCTATTCAGTTTTTAAAGGATAAAATCAGAAGTATTTCTGTCACAAAATCTTTTGTTGATATTGCCTGTAATTACTCCATCTGCTTTGTAACCTTTTCTGTTTGCTTTTTGCAGTACTAAGGAAGTGGTTTCTTTTTATTTTACACCAGACATCTTTTAGAAAAAAACCTAATTACTCCTATCCTGTTTTTTCTTCCCAGAGAGAGACTTGGTCTCTGATTCACCTTCAGTCATTCCCTCAGAAATAAGCAACATCCTTCTACATCTCTTCTTTTCTACTTTGTCCTGTGTTTGGAAAGAAAATAAGTGAATAGTAGAGGCTTGCAACTTCCACACAGGAGCTTGAATATGCACCTCGTGTTTACAGGTTATCTGTCTGTTTAAAGGTTAGATATCAAACCTGTACCAGTGTACACAAGGGCAGTGTTATCCTCAAAATGACATTCTGTCAAAGTCTGGGGAAGATAAGAATTACAATCACAAATTATTTTTACCATTTGCTCGATGGTATTTTTAAATCTTTTACCGTACAAAAGAATTGTGCTTGTAATGCTGTGATAAAATTGTACTAAAAAAAACCAATTTTGAAACCATCATTACTATCACATCCTCCTGTCACATTTCTTCTCAATTTTTTTTTTAAGAAAAGCACACCACATTTTATTCTTGACAACCTAGAAATTTTGTGGAGAATGTTTCATGCCTTATCAACAGCAATGTAAACTGAAAGTAATGTTTTAGAACTTGGATATTGAAATGATTGTATACATTCTAATGACAGGGTTATATTTTGCCATCTTTTCCTAGTCAACTTTATTATTTGCCATAGATTTGAAGAAGGCAACATTTAGTCTGGATAATTTCTGTGACCATTACACAAGACATAACAAGAGAGAATAATCTTGCCTACTGGAATAAAAATGGCATTTGTTATTTCTTGCAGTTAGAAAGTGTTGTTACTAGAAATTCAGCTATGTTGGTAAAAAGACCAGTCATTGAAAGGATAGCAATATGTCACATTACTGGAGACCTCTCTAGTAGGTTATAAGCTCTTAAGGTAACAAAAAAATTCAATATCTAGATGTCTTCTTAAAGAGGAATGTATTTAGTGTCTTATTTATTTATTAACTAAGCAAACCATTTTCAGATTTAGAAAGGCATGTAATGGTTTAAACACTTTCTTTTGGACTGTTCCAGCCAACATCATGTAATACTAGCATATATGCGAGTATATGGGGAAATGCTAGTATTATGTAAGATGTGTTGCATACATATCTATATTCTCAATTTCACACGTAGGTCACTAGGTTGCTGGTTTTAATCACAATGCTCTGCTCAATTCCATTTCACTTCTGTGTGCATTATCTCACTGTGAAACATGTATTTGAAATCCTTGACAATTTTTAACTTGTGAATTAAAAATATATTTTTTCTGAGCTCAGATTACTTTATTTCATAATACCATATGTTAGTTTGATTTAGTTCAGTAAGTTCAAAAAAAGTACTATTATGTGAAATATTCAGATAATAATTTAAATGATTTGAATGACAAGTGCTGAACTAGCCAAATAAATAACTGGCAACATTGCTCATCTCTTTCTTTAGTGCCTGGTCAGCCATTGAACTTCAAAGCAGAACCTGAGTCTGAAACTAGCATATTACTTTCCTGGACACCTCCACGCTCTGATACTATTTCCAGCTATGAATTGATTTACAAAGATGGGGAGCATGGGGAGGAGGTAAGTGAAAAAATATATCTTTTAAATACTTTTTAATCAATAGGACATAAAATATTGCAATGGTTTAGAACGGATGGGCTAGTAACTTTCTTTAGTCCAAATGTCTTGATGTTTAACTGATAAACTCAGCCATCGGCTTATGTTTAGACTGAGAATATGCAAAAAGCAGAAACTGCTCTTGATAGTTACCAACTGGTGGAACTTTGCTGCTGTTTGCAACAAGTCATCCACGGAAGTTGTGTCCAGTTTCAGACACTGATCATGTCTCTCCAAGCCTATTCCTCTACAAAGACTTGAAAGAAGAATTTTTGGAGGGCTTGTTAAGAACGCATTAATATTTTTTTTGCACTTTGAAGTCTGTTTTCAGCCTTGGATAATTTTTGCCTCTTTTTGCCACCATGTAAGAGTTCTTAACCTTCTGTAACCTTTCAATAATGTGGTTTTTTTTTCTAAAGATAAAAACCTGCTATGGACTTCTGTAGCATTATTTCTTAAAGAATTTTCAGTTTTAAGGCCTCTATGTTGTTAGTACTGTAATCTCTGAATAAGCTGTTCTTCTGATATGGAAACAATGTGATATTACCAGGCATCCTAGACAAAAAAAAGAAACCTCAGTCTCAGAAGGCAGCAGGAGAGTGTCAGCCTCATTGATTTCCTCAGCATTGTCAACTCATTGCTGATGTTTTTTATGCTTATGGGAGCTTCACACTTACATTGTGAATGCGTAAGCTTATTTTGTGCAAGGGAGGCAAATCCTTCAAATAGGATGCAGGCCCCCACATACTAAGTTACCCTTTGAAAGAATTTGTGTCTTAATAATTTGAAGACAAATTTAACTATGAGGTTAAACCCAACGTTACTCACATTATGAAACCCTGTAGTTCACTGTCACGTGGTAACTGTAAGAAAGACTTTGTTCATGTGTTTTTATCTGAAAAGCCATTTGTCTTTTGTACACAGCTATTACTTCCTCAAATTGCTGAGTGTTTCACATGCTAAAATGTCAACTTTAAAGAATACTGTTCCTTAATGTGTATTTGTGAAAAGTAAGGTCTTAGTTTTTTGTTTGGTTTGGGTTTGTTTTATTTTCATAAACATAATTTTTTATCAATAAATTTATTATCACAGTATAAAAGCACTTTTTTCTGTAGGCAACATAGGGAATTCCGTGCCTTTGAATATTAATCGAGACATCCTCTTATTACTTACTTTCAGCAACGGGTTTCCACTGAACCTACTACATCATATCGCCTGCAAGGCTTAAGGCCAAACAGCTTATATTTATTCCGTCTAGCTGCACGCTCTCCACAAGGCCTGGGTGCTTCAACAGCAGAAATCTCAGCTAGAACCATGCAGTCAAGTAGGTGTCTTTCCTTGCTAACTTTATTCCCTTGTCTCATATTTCGCAAAGAGATTAAACTCACTAGCCTAGGGAGGCAGCAACAGAGAAAAAGCAAAATGATAAAAATACAACGTTCAATGTACTTAATCCAGAAAAAAAAAGCTTAAAACGTTTAATTTTGTAGGTGTATTGTGATCAACTTAATATATGGTTAGCTCTACTGTAGTTTCAGAAAAAAGCTCCATAAATCAATTGCGAAAGAGACAGTATTGTGCTGTCATGATAATATTTTATTTAATAATAAAATGGTTTAATGTGCAGTAGATGTACATTAATAACAGTCCTAAAATTCCACCTTCCCAGATCTCCAGTAAAACTATGTTGTTTCTGCAGCATCTTCCTGAAGTACAAAAAAATTTTTACGCTGGATCAGGTTGAATATTTCAGACTGTACTAAAAATTTCCTCTTAACTATTCTTCTATAGTAGCTAATCATTATGATGATAATTTTTTTTTCATTTAGGCTTTTGTTTCATTGGATAACAATCCAATTGGATAACAATCCAATGAAAACAATGAAACAATGTCATGGAAAAAATGGAAACAATGTCATGAAACTCACTGCCTTTGTCTACAAGTGAGAGGCAAAAAATTTTCAGGATTTATAAACACATTTTAAAAAATATTTGAATTCAGGCTTGATTAAAGCAATGAGATATTCAGTGATGATGTCCAGAAGTGCTAGTTTTGCCTGATGTTACTGCAAACTGTTCCTGACAGTCATTTAAGAAATCAATGTAATTCAATTATTTGTTATATATTAAATGGCCTCTTTTTAAAATAATATTATTCAAAACAGAAAAATGAGATCACCAATTGGCTTGAGAAATGTCATTACATCATTGTTAGTGTTATGTATTAATAGGAATCAGTGTGACTGGAGATACAGTGCTGCCAACCTTTACATTAAGCTATATGTGCTTCTGAAGTGTTTCTAAGGCATTTGGAATAAGCATAAAACATTTAAACACAAGGCTAGTTTTAGAGATAGCGGTAATGCACCTTTTCATATCAGTAATTGACAATCTATAATTTGATGAAGAAAAAGATATTTATTTGTTTTCTTATATTGGGTGAAGATTGCTTAGACTCAGCATAACAATTAATTAGGGGCCAAGGTTGTATGTTCCATATATAAGCATATTGCCATTATTCTCTTTGTGACTATAAGAGTATGTTTGACTTTTTTCAGGCTTGTGTCTTCATATACTAGAAAAATTTAGTTCACTGGCCAGACCATAGTTATTTGCTGAAAGCTAATGAAATCCTTTTTTCATTTTTTTTTAAAAAGTGTATTTTAAGAAAAAGTATATACATTAGTAAAATTGGTTACACAAGTAGACCACAAATTATCCTTGATTACGTGCAATATTTTGCATTTTCAGAGCATAATGGATTAAAAATTCATCAATTTTGTGAGCTTATTAGCAATATTCACCAGAATATACTACTGCCTTTCGTCTTGTTTTCAGATAAAGATATTACAGGGATTTATTTCTCTACATAAAAGATCCTTAAGCATCACTTTATTTGTATTTCACCTTCTGTACAAGTTGATGGTTGAAGGAGACCAACATGTTTTGAGTACTTGATTACTGAATTAGCCTAAATAAAAACCCAGACGTGATAATTCTCATGTGTTCCCCTGTTCCCCTTCTCTAGTTAGTTGAAATGCTGGTACATTTCCTCCTGTTTTCCCTTCAAAAGAGCAGTGTACCATACTGAGTAAAAAGGCATTGATCCCTGTAGAAGAGCTGTAGGGAACCAAAAGATACATGTGTAAATGTAATAGGTCACAGCAGGTTCCTAGGCCTTCTCTGTTGCTTTAATTTTGTTTGATTTGCCTCATGTTAGTACTGGAAATCCATTTGTTTCTTTTTTCCCTTAAAAAAATGGGAAGAAAATAGTAGGAAACAAATAAACCCAAACAGATGTCATCAAGATCTTGCAACCAAAATTTATATTTTCCTTACAAGAAAGAAGGTAGAAATAGGAAAACAGTTCCCGTCTACTACTTCTTTCTGCCAGTGAAATTGAAATATATCTCCTATTTTGATGCTCTGAATTATCTCAATTTAGTAAGCATAGATTTTACTAAGTTGAAGTGCATTTAAGCACAAAAATGGAAAAAAAACTTTAAGTACTTGAATTTGCCTCACTGAAAGCGGGGAATTATATATGTGCTTAAATGCTTTGGAGTGCCTAAAAGGTAAATATGCTAAAAAATTCAACTACATATCAGTAAAGATGAGCATTTTGCTCTGGAAGATTGATGCTAGTGACAGGAGATGAAACAAAATTAGACTCTCTTACCATTCTGATGTGCTAAGCTTGTGAAATGAATACCTGCTTTCATGACACGTTGTTTGGGGATAGATTTTTTTTTTTTTCCTTTAGAAGTTACCTACATTTCTGGTAGGATTTAATTCTTTGGTAGCAAAGGTGTCTCCAAGAGGAGTTAATAAAATAAAACTGACAGCTGATCTAGGGTAAGTACAAGTTACAGTCAGAATCAACAAGCCTGTCACTTTTTCCTGGTAGGTAAATCTTTGACTAAGATTTTCTTCAGCTTCTATTGACTGCATGCTTCTAGTATGTTGGCTGTAATGAATGTTTCAGTAAATACTTCCCATTTAAACATACTTGTGGTTGACTTGTGGCAGGCAGACTCAGTTATGAAAAAATAACCTGAACAAGTAATAATTTCTTTGTAGAAGTGAGAAGGCTACAAAAATGGCAATTTATGGAGCAATTTCTAGCAATTATTGCAAGTTTTTAAGAGTTCCATAAAAAGATGTATTTTTCAAAAAGTAAATGTACTCGAAAGGGATATGTACAAATAAATATGTAAATAATCACGTCAGGTGCCATAAAATATTATAGCTTGCAGTAATTGCAATGATTGTAAAGATAGATCAGTTATCATAGAAGTGTCAAGTTTTTGTTTTATTTCAAGAAGAATTTTAATTACAGGTAGGTAATATTACTTTGAGGTTTCATTTTCATGTATTTCCCCTACATCCATTTTCACCATTAAGTTGGTCTATTCATTTTTCAGTTTCTTCATGTTACTAAGCCAAGGTACATATGATTATCTATTGTTTTGTTTTTCTAAGTTTCTAGGTTTTTGTTGTGGCTTTTTTTGTGTTTTTCATTTGAGTGTCTTTTATTTATTTTTTTTTCTTTTGTTCATTTTTTTTTCAATCACTCCTATCCTTTCACTCAAAACCTCCTTTAACCCACTACTGAAATTAGAGCCATCAGCTCCTCCTCAAGACATTAGTTGCACAAGCCCCAGCTCCACTAGCATTTTGGTAAGTTGGAAACCTCCACCAGTGGAAAAACAGAATGGCATTATCACTGAATACTCCATCAAGTACATTGGGATTGATGGAGAAGATATCAAGCCCCATGAAATTTTGGGAATTTCCTCGGACAGTACCCAATACCTTTTGGAACAGCTGGAAAAATGGACTGAGTACCGGATCTCTGTGACTGCCCACACTGATGTTGGACCTGGCCCAGAGAGCTTAGCAGTATTGATTCGGACAGATGAAGATGGTATGTTGCCTCCACTACATCAGTTTGCACCTCTATGACTCTGTTGATCTGCTGTCTTTTATAGAGCCTAACAGTATTTTTTTCTGCTCCTCTTGTTTCTCCCAAAATGCAGATATTATCACCCTTTGAGTTTTTTAATGAAAGACTTGTCCTTTCTGCACCAGTTTTTTTGGGGGGTTGTTTTTTTGATTTTTTTTTTTTACCAGAAAGTGCCTTTTTGTGAGTGACATGAATCTGCTGCCTGTTTGAGCCCATGCATATTGCTCCTCTTTAATGTAAAAGTAGCTCTTGGGGAAAATCTTTCTGCCTTTACCTTGATTTAACAGTCATTGTCATTTTTTAACACTTATGTCTATTAACATTTTTCAGGTTTTGGTGGGGTTTTTTGTTTTGGGNGTGGCTGCTAGGTGGAAAGAAAAACATTCTCCTTTTAGTATCTGAAGATGAGTGCTGAAAATGTCTGTGAATACCAAGCTTTATATGGTAACAAAAATATTTCATGTGCTCGTGCAGAAATGAAACTGCTTTTAAGTAGAAGAAACACAGGTTCTCCTTGTACATTTTTACATGTTTTTCTATTTCTCTGATACTCTTTTTTCTTCCATTTTTTGCATCAGTCATGTTTTTTGATCTTTTCACTGAGAGATAGAGCAGATTGGTTGAGTATTTTCATTTGTTGAACAATTCAAAGGAAACATAGTGAGTCTGCCCTTTAAAAAAAGAAAAGAAAAAACCAAAAGACATGGTTGGGACAAGTGCCTGTAATTCTCTTCTGTCCAATGATGTTGTTCCAGTTCCTAGTGGTCCTCCTCGCAAAGTCGAGGTAGAGGCTGTCAACTCTACTGCTGTTAAGGTGTCATGGCGCTCACCTGTACCCAATAAGCAACACGGTCAGATACGAGGATACCAGGTCCACTATGTGAGGATGGAAAATGGAGAACCAAAGGGTCAGCCCATGCTGAAGGACATCATGCTGGCTGATGCACAGGTAATTAGGATACTTTATGTTCTTTTGTAGATCAATGTGAAAATATTTTGAAAAAAAAATTTGCCAGAGAGCTATCCAGAAAAACCTAATATTTTTTTCTTTCTATACTTCAACCTACCAGCTAATTTTTTTGTCTCTGTTTTATCCTTTTTTTTTTTTTCCCAAAATACTTACATTTGAAGATTCTTGGGAAAAAGCTAGGCACCCTTTTTTGTATAGATGTGTAACTGAATGCTAAGCTTTGTCATTCTGCTGACTCCTGCAAACCTGGAGACTTCACCCTATGCCGATGCTCTGAAGCTTTAAAGTGTCAGGGAGACCCAAGCTAGATCACAGCAATAATGCAAACAGCACTGCCTGATCCACTCACCTGATATTTGTTTCAGTGGAGAATCTAGAATCATTAGAAGCTTATGTTATCCCATTATTACAGTGTTTCTGTCATTAGCATGTGTCCACTTCACCTTATATTTCACAGGAAGTGAATGTATTAATGCAACTTTAGAAATCATCAATGTATTTATGCTTGTCATTTTTCATGTCAGTAACTGTGCAATAAAATGGGGAGCTTCGTTTAAATCGATACGGGATTGCATAAATTGCAAGATTTCCTTTCTTTTATAAATTATGAGACATGACGGAAACAAAAGCCTCATCATATCAAGTTTAAAAACCTTCTAAAAATAGAGTTTTACTCATTGGGATACAGCAGTTCTTTGTAAAACTAAAGAGTCCCAAAGCTCCTGGGAATGGAGGAACTGAAACTATTATCAAATGCACACACACCTCACCACTAGCACTGACCCTAGCATAAAGACTTAAGTTTGACTCTTAAGCATTTCATGTGAATAAATAAATGAAGCTTTTTGCTTCTTGTGTTTCTTCGTCAAGTTATTGATTTAAATTTCAGCTCTGCAGATAGATATTGTTATTTAGATATATATTTTTTGAGAACAAGTCTCCAATGCCTGCTTTTTGCTGATGACCCTATTCTCAAAGTATTGTCTCTGTTCTTTGAGGTCACTGTTGCAGTTTTACCTGTCAGTCTATTTATCTGTATGTACTTACCTATTTTGCAAAATACGGTGTTCTTAGACCTCAAATTCAGTTGAAAAATAAAAACCAGATGGACAACTGGGAATGGAAAGGGAGAAGGGAGAGTAGATGGAGATGCTGCTGCACTTTGATTCTCCCTTTTCTCACACAGATTTTCACTTTCAACTTAAATGTGTTGGTCATTTGAAAAACTAGAAGATCAGAAATAGGAGACTAGATACGATGTTGGAGCCCATGATAAAAGCAAAAGTTGATTTTTTTTATTAAGTTTGGCATTGACTTGCCTGTTTACCACTCATTCACTCTGCATAGGCACCTCTTTTCCCTTCCTACCACTCCTTCCTACCTGTCTTACTTTTGTGATACATGTAATCAAGGCTTCTACAGGTATGAAGACCTTGATAGTAAAAGATTGAGTTAGGTTTCAAGACTAAAAAATCTTGCTATCCATTTAAATAAGTCATTGAGTTACTTTAGGAACCTCAAGCATTTAGCTTGTCAACATGATTAAATAAATCAGGTAGCCTTTCATTCTGCTTTGATAGCTTTCACTAAGGCAATTTGTTGTAAAATATTACTCCATAGTACAAGAAAATTCATTGCTTCTTTCATCTTTTAAGGAAAGAGAAATGGCTGGTTTTTTAGGAAGAGCAGAAATGGAATTAAAGATGCCTGGTATGATTTCATTAACCAAATAATGGATTCTACATGATTAATTCAAATAGTACATTATTTTTCCAGGCATCTTTCATATTTGTTTTACTATTATGAAGAAAATATTACCTCAACCAGGCTACAAATCTCTTCATTTCTTTTGTTTTTTCCTTCCAACATTCTTTACTCTCAATCAGTGGGAATATGATGATACTACTGAACATGTGAGTAGTTTTTGACTGGACAGAAAAGCAATTTGTGTTGCATTTGAGATTTCTTTCTTATTTTGCTTGTTTGCTTGTAGACTCCTTTTTATGAGTTTAATTTGGAGGATTTTTTTTTGGACATTCGCACAAATGCATGCTCCTAACATCATTGGTTTTTCCCTTATGGCACTTTCTTTGTTTTTTTGGGTTTTGTTTTGTTTTGTTTTTTCCCAGGGAGAGTGTGTGTTACAGTTGTTTGCTTGTTCTGGGGGGTAGCATGATGCCAAAATGTACAGAATTGGTTTGTATTTTCTTGATGGCTGTCACTAACTTTTCCTCACTATTTCCTCTTCACAAGGAAATATTTGAAAAATAAAACAAAAGTGGTTCAGAGTTGCATAGCAATAGTCAGATTTTTTTGTGGGTTCATTGTAAATTAATGGATTTTTTTTGTGTAGTCAAAATTTGAAGTCAGTTGTGCATTCTTTCTGTAAATTTCTTAAATAAATTTTCTATGACATCAGGAAAGCCAGAAGTTCTGTTTATGCCTAAGCAGTAGTGTTTGCTTTGTCCAAATCACACTTCTAAACAACACTACGTGCAAGAGGGAGTTTCTTTTGTAGTTTTAAAAAAAAAATTTTGAGCTATTTTGTCCACTCATTCTGATCATTAACCTTGTTATTACTATATTGCTAATAACTGGCTGTAAATACAATGCCAAATTCTAATCATATCTGTACTAAGCTTATACCCACTATCTTGAAAAATCCATTTATTGTAGATAGTCTAACTTTCACAAATTTTATATTAACTTTTACAGTTGTTCATCTGAGAGGTGTGTGATTGCACCTTTGCTATTTATTCTAGATAAATATAGCATCTCTATGGCAGAAGTGAAACTCAGTGTAAATCCATTCAGGTATGTGAAAATGCAAGGGAGTAGCCCAGTGTTTGCAGGCTGGAAGCTGATGGTTTGGGAATTAGGACAATTCAGTTGTCTTCAAATACTGTCCTTTAATATTTGCATAGAAGCTCTGTTTAAATTGTGAGTGTGAAGGCTCAAAGTCCTCTGGCTCCCTTCATAGCATGTATAATTTTAGCTCATTTCAGGTGGCTGACCATTCACCATCTTCTGTTTGTATACATCTGTGTGCACGGACATGTGTAAAAAGACACATGTGCTTTGACGCTGTTTGATCTTGCTGCCATTCACATATACTATCGAAAGAGCTACTTGGTTTGTAGCTGCTGCAGTTTCAAGGTCATCAGACTTACTCTCTGACCAGATTTTTAGTGATGATTTCTATATATTTTTTTAGACCTGGAGAGTGAGGTGTTTCTGAAGTCCTTTGATACACAATCTAACCAGTGACACAGGTTGCGATGAAAGTGTTATGACAGTAACAAGGCTTTCTTGTTCAGCTAAACAAAGTGCAACAAATGCAACACTTCTACTAGGCATTTTATAACTATTTCAGTGATGTTCTGTAAATTACTAAGTTAAGCAGAGTTTCTCCTGTATACCTGTGCATATATTTCACAAATCAGCAGTATTCCTCAGGCAAAGTATTTCAGGAGGCTTTATTCACTCTTTATACCACTAAGCTTTTGGCCTTGTGTCTTAAACTACCCAAGGCATGCTATTAGAAAAATGTGATGACTTTTGTTACTTACATGACTGAAGTATCTTGCATTATGAAGTATTTCACATGGAACAGTCTGTTGGTACTCTCAAATACTTCCTATCACCGACAGCAGCACAAAAATATGCACATTGGATGTAACATACATGGGTTTTCCAAAGGCTTCTGTGCTATCCTGGAAAATGATCTATTTTTAATAAATTATTCTTGTTTTATTTCATCTTAGGAAATGATAATATCTGGTCTTCAACCTGAAACTACATACTCCTTCACTGTGACAGCCTATACAACAAAAGGTGATGGAGCACGAAGCAAGCCCAAACTCATATCTACTACTGGTGCAGGTAATACATACCTATTAATCTCTATAATAAATCCTTTCACTTTTCCTGCCACTATTTTGCTCCTACTATTTGGAAGTTTCCTGTTGTGTAAAAAAATGTTTCTAGGACACAGGGATTTCTATTTCAGTGTTTGGCCCTTCATTTAAGTAAAAGCAGAACTAGTGTTCCCTTTTGTCTGTTTTTCAGTTCAAGCTATAGTCAACATTTAATACTTAACTTCATACTTTCTAGTAGCTTTTCTATACTCAATGTTGTTTCCCTGGAGAGGAAAAAAATAAAAATTCAGAGCTGAGAAGGATATCTCAAAATTTTGTGAAGGGTAGCAATGCTGCTGCCTGCTAGTAAGACTACTGGAAGAACGTACCTGTATTAACAACTTATCTCAGAAGAATGTGATTATTAAAACAAAGACTTAGAAAACATAGTTCAGCCTGTGAAACCCTAAATGGCTCCAAAGAACCTCTAATTGCTTCAGTGACAGTCAGAGGCATAATCTGGAACAAACTACATCACGCCACTGTGTTCAGTCTGCATTTGATGGTACTAGATGGTAGATATCATGACCAATTCAGCTGATTCAGCTAGCACTCATGAGATGAATTGCATTTAGATGTGGCATATAGTTTTTAAAATGTAAATGGTTCACTGTGGCAAGCTTAACAAAATGATGCCTCCACAGCCTTAGTGTGATATTCACCTACAAGTATTCAGTCAAATGAACATAAAAATGTTTATTTTGTGAGTTTTGTAGTGTAGTCTTTAAGGATATTCCATTACAATCACATGTAAGCCTTTGTAACACCTTTGCAAGATCTCATAATAACAATGTATTATTAGTCTACTATATAAAATCAAAAAGTCATATGTATTCATATTTGTACTGATCGTTTTAATACACTGATGTAAAGCACATCTTACACTAATACCAAAAACACCTATATCCATGTCTCATCAGCTTCCTTGGAAAAAATTTATTTCGGTGGCTACATACATTATGTACTTTCATTTTGAATTTTAGAGTACTTTCTAATCATGACTCTTGACTGTTGTCAAAATTTACTCTCCAGCTTCTCTCTTCTGAGTGGTCATGGTTTGGGAAAAAAAATGATGCATACTTCTCACTTGCACTGGAATTTGATTTAACAAAAAAGACTTTTGATCTATTACTATTTTTAAAGTTACCTTCACAATTTTTGCTTGAAAACCTTAAAACTTCTATTTTTTATTCGTCCAAGATTTCTGATGCTTCTACTTTTGAAAGATGAACAAATCCCATGTCCCATAAAACCCTGAGTGACTGGAGAGCAATTGAAAATCAGAGGCATGCCTGTAAATGTAATACATACTAGACTGTTCTTGTTCTTTCATACATTCCAGGTTGTGTGAACACCTCTTCACTTACTGTTACAGATTGCTGTGGTTGGGCTCTTTTTTTGTAAGGAAAATTCATATGCAAGTTTCGGAAAAACAAGAAAATGATGTAGTTAGTATGAAGAGTTTCCAGCCCATTGTTTTTCTATGAGAATACATCAGACAGGTGAAGGAATGATGAATTAATGCCAGGGACTTGTAGGTCTGAAATACACCGTCCTGTTTTCTGAGAATTTCCATTTGATTCTTTTTCCCTAAAAAGGTGTTATTCAAATACTACTATACAGCAAATGAAAGATCTAACTTTGTAGTCAAATTTTTAAAGGTTTAAGTTAGATGCAGCTGTATTAGAAAAGTGAGATTATGTCTATAAGAGGTATGAAAAGATAATAAAGGTCTAAATGTTTACTGGAGAAGTTTGCTATTCATAAGTTATTCAGATGGTATGTAACTATTCAACTGTGTCCAGTTAGTGATATGAAAGCATAATTTACATTTTTAGATAGGGAAAATTTGGCTAGCTTAAGTGGGCCTACAGCACAATAACTGCAGTTATTAGTGAACTCACGGAATATGGTTAATATTTTCACACCAAAGTATGTTTTTGTCTTATGTTCAGTTTCACAGTTTTTTAAGGCAGATGGACGAAAAAAAAATGTTACTGAACATTTCCAAATCAAAGTTTTAAAATTTTTAAATTACTTGAGGCACAACTTACAAAATATGTGATTAACAAGACCTTGATAAAAAAATAAGCTGTTCTTGTCAGTGATATCAAAGAATTTCTGTGGAGATGTATTTCAGGATATTTGTAATTTATGAATCATAGCAATTGAGGAATCTTGCAGCACAACTTGTCCATTATTGGGGATTTACACTCTGGGCTGGTTAGCACTCTTGAAATACAGTTTTCAGCTAAGAGGAAAAAATTTCCATTAAGATAGTAATGTACTGTGTAGCAACTAACAGAAACAAATTATGGTTACTTCACGTTATTTGGCAAAGGCAGCTTGTGTGAGCTTCTACACAAATGGCATGCCATTACAACTGTTTGGTGTAATGGCTGTTGCAAAGCGATGTGTAAGGGACATCTTGGTACATTGTAATGGTCAGGAGTTTCTTTAGAGAATACATTTTTTGGTGACCAATTTCACTTCATTTAGGCTAATTACAAATGCAGGTAGTATTATCAGAAGTTTTTAAAATAGAGCTAGTCTGTGACCCTACTGAATATAGGACTGCACAGAATCCTACCATGTGTCCCACAAGACTACCATATTTTCAATTGGTCATAGTAAATTAAAATGTGAACTGAAAGTTATTAGGAAAAAAGGAAAGGAAGGGAAGGGAAGGGAAGGGAAGGGAAGGGAAGGGAAGGGAGGGGAGGGGAGGGGAGGGGAGGGGAGGGGGGGGGAGGGGAGGGGGGGGGTGGGGGGGGGGGGGGGG
>WBNH01007371.1:36161-48730 GCA_013401255.1 Urocolius indicus
GGAAAGGAAAGGAAAGGAAAGGAAAGGAAAGGGAAACCATTTTCTTTCACTGTCAGTAGTTGTGTGTTAACAAAAAGGAAATTCATAGACTTTGCAAAATGAGATAAGCTCCATATGTTAAAAAAAAAGGTTACTTGTGTTATTTACTGTTTTAATGACAGGGTATTGCTTTGGATAAGTAAACTTTATTGGTTCTGTGTTCTGATCAAGAACAAGTAGGAATTTATTTCTTTCTCTGTTATTACCACAAAGGTTAAAACGTAGTTCTAACTGTGAGGTCTATCATAAGAAAAAACAAAAAAACAGTTTGTCACAAAAATAATTTAATGACATCTTCTAGCAGTCTCTTCTCTGGAAAGCTGAAAGAGTTATTGTCCTATTTGTGTGAATTCTTCTTCTTTTCATATGCTTCATGGGTTTCAGTAATAGTTATAATGTGGAGAAAAACATGGCCTGCAAGAGGCCTTAACAGTGCTTTTTTTTTGTCCATAAAGGCTCATAATCAATGAGGAAAAGTCAGAACTATTTGGAAAATTATTCTTTATGCAGCAGAAAGTGTAGGAAAAGAACTAAAAATTCCCAGGAATAATATTTTCAGATAAACTACACATTCAAAAGTAAGGATATTTGGAACATTTATATAAAAAATAGCTATAATTCTCATGCAATTAGAAGCAATCTCATGACTTATGACAGACATAATGAGGAAAGAGCTTAATAAATGCAGAATTTTCTTTAAGTCATGCAATTCCTCCCTCCATTTTCCTAATTCATTACGGAATGGTAGTCAGAACTTACTACACTAAGAATCTGATTTGCTGGATGCCTGAGAACTGAAGATAAGTAATAAAATCCATTGAACTGTTTAAATAAAGGAATGAGACCTCACAGTAAAGCAGTTACATTAATGTGGGAAGGCTTTGAATGCAGATGAAACTAATTAGTCTTCAAGGAAGACTGCATTATCATGGCACTACTACTCCCAAAACTGTTCCAGCTTCTTGACCTGTCAGGCATTGCTACACAATGAACACCAAATTTCTAAAGTTATGGATGTGTTTCAATATCAAAGAAGTCATTTTGTTGCAAACAGAATACCTGGAAATACAAATATTAATCCATATATAACTTATGTATATAAAAGAATATTAATGAATAAATATATAACTGAAATAGAAACAGTAAATAAGAGCACTTGACATCAGGATTCAAAAAATATATCTCAAATAAGTTGTATAATGGTATTTTCACCTTGATTAGGGCTAGTTAGATCCTCGAGACTGAATATCTTACCACATTTACAGCCTGAACCTCTCTGAAAGATAATCATCAGTTTAGACCAAGAAGTCTCAGTTAAGTGTTTGAGTGTATCTGCTGTGCAGGTTAAGAAGAGCTTTCGCTTTAGTCTTCAGAAGGCAGCCTCTTCACTTTCACCAAGACCATGCTGGAAACTAAATGATGTGATAAGCCAAGACAACCAAGAAATTAAATTCCAAACTGTGCTACTGCTCCCAACTGAAACAGCTCATGCTGTAGGTGATTTGTGTATGGGAAATGGAATGGTAGTGTTCTGTGATCTGTAGTAATGACAGTTAATGACAAGGTTGGTCTGACTTCCCTTCTACGACATTTTAACTATCAAGGGCAAAAAGTTGTGTTAGACAAATCTAGAAACTTGTAATTCTTCTGTTGTTTCTATTACTGCTACTATTACCTTTACTATTATCATCGTTTTTCCACTTACAGGAATGGCAGAAATGTGCCTTGGATTAAATTAATACTTAGGACAATAATCTTTTTTTGCAAACAAGGATTTGTAAGTGAAACAGAACCATTCATAAGATGTCTGTTTGAAGCTTTATTTCTTGACTTGTGCTCCTAAGTCCTGTGCCTCTGAATGTTCTTTTTATTTAGAAATAATGGTAAGAGGAGAAGCCAACAGTCACTAACTATCATAGTTCATTATACAGTATGACTCAATAGTGCAGGAAGTAGACATTGTTTCTTGGATAATACAATAATTTGTGGAACTAAGAGTGAGAGGGGAGAAAAATTATCCCTGTGCTTGCTAAAAATAGCCTCAAGAGTTGTACATGCAATTCTGTTTCTATTTATCTCCTTTAAATAATGTTGTGCTACAGTTCCAGGCAAACCTCGGCTTGTGATTAGCCACACACAGATGAACACGGCTCTAATTCAGTGGCACCCTCCTGTGGACACTTTTGGCCCGCTGCAGGGTTATCGCCTGAAGTTTGGTCGCAAAGACATGGATACACTTACGACCATGGAGTTCTCAGAGAAGGAAGATCACTTCACTGCCACAGACATTCACAAAGGAGCTTCTTACGTCTTCAGGCTCTCAGCTAGAAATAAAGTGGGCTTTGGGGAGGAGATGGTTAAAGAGATTTCTGTCCCTGAAGAGGTACCCAGTGGATTTCCCCAAAATCTCCACTCCGAAAGCTCTACTTCTACATCAGTTCAATTAACTTGGCAGATGCCACTGTTGGCAGAGAGAAATGGCGTTATCACCAAATACACCATCTTGTACAGAGATATCAATGTTGCTTACCAGCCAGTGGAACTCCCCGTTGTTCCTGCTGATACCACTATGACACTTTCTGGCTTAAAACCAGATACCACATATGATGTAAAAGTACGTGCCCACACAAGCAAAGGGCCTGGTCCATATAGTCCGAGTGTCCAGTTCAGGACACTACCCGTGGATCAAGGTAGGATTTGTCTGCTTATGACGTTGACCTTTAAAGGAGTATCAGTCTTTGGATATCAGTGTTTTTGAAGATGTAAATAAAAATGACCGGCCCATTCATAAAATTAGGTTCATCAAATACAAAAGGTAAAGTATGTAAATCTTAATATGTTTTGGATACCTTAGAATTCAGTTGTCCCTTGCCAACCAAGTTCTGACTTAACATCTTCACAACTTTTCAGGTAAGGAAAATGTGTGTGTTGGGTTGTCATTAAATAAGAGTGAGATTGAATTAAAATGTAATATTTAAATATGAGGAAACAGGTAGGAGACTTGAATCCTTGTTGGTTTCTGACCTAAATGGAAAGCTAATGCTCCCAGTAAGCAGTGGAAATATGACAAGATCTAAGCTCCAAAGTACTGTTTATATATGTTATTTCTTTTTTTCCAGCAGTGTTTGCAAAAAATTTTCATGTTAAAGCAGTAATGAAGACTTCTGTTTTGCTGTCTTGGGAAATTCCAGAAAATTACAATTCAGCCTTGCCTTTCAAAGTAAGTTACTTCCTATATGTATGGGACAAAATACAGAAACTAGAGGATGTCATTCACATAGTTAAGTAGCTTAGTGAACATAAGGAATTTTTTTATATGACTATGCAAATGAATCAGCAGTATTGATCCATGCTGTTAAATTTCAGTCTTTTGGCTATATATGCTTTCCACTGTAGTGGCAGTATTTCCAAGTCAGGCTCATACTGGTTATTATGCATGGTATTAACACCTTGCTAAATTGCAGTTTATTGCTACTACATTTTAGAGAAAACAGTGAAAGAAAGGAGTGATTTGTTTAGCCATTTCTGTAGTGACTGTAGCTGAGTACTGTTCTGCTTTTTGTCTGCTCACATTTACAACAATACATTTTTGCATTATAACTCTTTTATGCCATTAACTATAGCATTAACCAGATAAAGAAGCTTAATGTAACTGGCAGTCTGGCTGGCATTTCTTCTGCATCGTTATTCATCATTTGCATCACCTCAGGCAGTGCCATTTGAAGATCAATATTTTATGATCTAAATGTTGCAAAAACCTTTCTGAAGAAGGAGTGTGAATGAAAGAGCTAGGATACCTGTAACAACACGTGCCTTGATAGAAATTATGGGCTCAAGCAAAACTACTGAATATAAAGAACTGAAACTGGATTTTAGGAATGCTTACAACACTTTGAATTACTATAATTTGGTTGATTTTTTTTCCCCCAAAAGTGAGAAGTATACTTGCATTATTGAATTCAGTACTGTCTTACAGCCTAAAATGCCCAATATCTTTCATTTTAAATTCAGAGCCCTTTCATTCCCTAATTCAATGTGAGAGTATAATTTGCCTTCTCTTAGTAACCAAAAGCACCTTTGTATGCTAATTTAGATCCTTTATGACGATGGAAAAATGGTGGTGGAGGTTGATGGACGTGCTACTCAAAAGCTGATCACTAACTTGAAGCCAGAGACATCATATTCATTTGTGCTGACAAACAGAGGGAATAGTGCTGGTGGTCTTCAGCACAGAGTCACAGCAAAAACTGCACCAGATGTGCTTCGCACTAAGCCAGTCTTCATTGGCAAGACCAACTTAGATGGCATGATAACTGTGGAACTTCCAGAAGTACCTTCAAATGAGAATATAAAGTGAGTGAATGAATGACTTACTATTCTTTTTCAATCAAGAAAGATTATTCTTATAAAATCTAAAACTGTAGTGGATTGACCAGGGCTTTATTCTTCTTAGCAGTACAGAGGATAGAGTGGTCTAGAGCAGTATTTGGACTAATATTAGCAATAGGAGACTAGGAGGTGCTCTTGGCTCTCTTGAGGAACAAGAAGGATCAGATAGACTGCAGAAGGATCTGGATAGACTGGAGGACTGTTCAGTCATCAGTGCCTGAAATTTAGCAAAAACAAATGCCAGATTCTGGTTTTAAGGTATTTGAATGCCTCCAGAGGACAGCAACAAAGCTGGTGAATGGGATGGAAGATATGCCCTGTGAGGAGTGGCCAAGGGCCTTGTGCTTGTCTAATATGGAGGAAAGGAGGCTTAGGGGCAACCTCATTGCTCTCCACAGTTTCCTGAGAGTGGGAAGGAAGAGAGAGATTCTGAGCTCCTTGGTATGTAGTGACAAGACATGTTGAAAATAGTTCAATGCTGTGTCAGGGGAGGTTCAGACTGGACCTTTCTTTACAGAGGGGTGGTCAAACACTGGGACAGGCTTCCTGGAGAGATGGTCAATGCTCTAAGCGTGTCAGTGTTTACAAGGCATTTAAAAAATGCCCTTAAGAACTCACTTTAACTTTTGGTCAGTTCTGAAGTGCTCAGGCAGTTGGACTAGATGAACTAATGGAACTAATCCAGAAGTTTGTCACTTAGCCAAGTGTGTAAGACTCAGTAAGATCTAGATGGAAGTATATAAAGCTTTTCCTTCAGTATGTAGTTGTTTTTCAGAATGCACTGAAATAGCAAAGAGGGATTAAGTTGTGTTTTGAACAATGTATCCTCTCAATAGGAATGGACAGTCCAACAAAGAGTACCTGCCCTGCTGCAGCACCTTGAAGTACTAAGCCTGAATCATTCCAAAATTATGTGGAATTTTAAATAATTGTTATTGCACTTATATTCAGATTAATTAAATCTCAAGTTTTTAATTAAAAGAAAAATCTCAGATCCTGTCCATTGGTCTCAGAAAGAGAACAGGAGACTTTGCTGAAAAATCGACAGTTTATTAGAAGTTACTTAGATTTTGGAGGAAAAGATGCCATGGAGATACAAACAGTAGAAACAGGACTAAAGAGCTGACAGTACACAGTCATTGGGGATTAGAAAGGTTCGACAGTAAAGCTTTGCCAAGAAAACATGAAGCATGGTACAATCAATAAGTGTTATTGCTCTACTCATAGTGATTCTTGTTAGTCTATAAGGTTCCCAGATGTAATGTAAAGGAAATGGGGAGGAAAATGAGCAAGTCATTAAATATTGTTGGGGATTCAACTTTTCCTCTCCCTGGTGGATTTTTACTGATGGCTTTGTAGAAAGCTGCTCCCCTTTTTCATTACTGACTGAAGATTTTGAGGCAGGTGAGGTCAAGAAAGAAATGACTTTGAGACATTAAAAGGATGAGAAACTGAAAAATGTAGCCATTATCATTAGATTGAGTAAGATGCGATCAGTAACAAATGCAGCTAAGGAACACTGAAGATGGAATGAGTCAAAAAAGATTTATGAGGCAGAGCATTCAACAGAGAGAAAAAGGTACAGGTTAGCTGGTCAAAGAATAGCAGGAGAATGCAGTGCAAAAAGCTCTTCATTTTATGTAGTGTAAAAACATGAAGGAGGCTAAGTGACATCAGGACAGATACATTAAACCTGTGACATCCGCCTGCCAATTTTATATCTCCTTCTTCTAAGGGCTTGAGATAGAAAGACAAAACAAAACAAAAAAAGATTGACTTGACCCTTGGAAGCACATGTACCAAAGCAACTAAAGACTGAACAGAAAAAGCTTACTGGAATGAGTAAGATTATTGGAGCTATAGTCTTTGTATGGGAAGAACAATTTTGTATAATAGTTACATTGACATTTTTATACTTGCTGTTCCTCAATGGGCACGTTTTATACTCATAGTTGCCTCTATATGAAGTACTGTACCACACTAATCTTTCAATAATATTAATTACACAGAAGGTGAAACAGTTAATGGTTTGAAGTGTAGGTAAATACTAATAGGATTCAGAGCAATGTTATAAGAGCCTGTGTAATTTATTAAAGATGGTAGAATTAATTTTCATTATGTCAGTGTTTGATGGTGATACAGCATAGAAATTGAAGTAGAGTTCGCCTCATGCCCAGTAAAATGGATCTTTTTTGCTGCGGTCATCTCAAATGAGCAATGTCTTAGTTTTCCTTTAGTATTTTGGACTAATACAAACCATTCATTTCCATTAAAGATAGTTCATATTTCTCTGAATCTCTTACTTTTTTTCTCAGGTAAAAACAGAGCAACAATGTCTCAGATAAAAACAGATTGTTATGAAAGGCTTTGGCCCTTGTAGTACTCAGTAATTCAAGCAATGCCCAAGCAAACCCTTCATTTCTCACACTTTCATGACCTGCCAAAAAAAAAACAAACAAGCAAGTAATAAAGCAAATATAATATTATATTTTCAAGAGTTGATGCATTTTTTGAAGTTAGCTAGAAATAACAGCACTTTACAATTCACAGCACTATATTTATGTGAACAGTTTATTTTTTCTGCTTGCTGTTGATGTGCTTTCAGCTTTAAAATTCTCTGTATGTGCTGAAAGTCTTAGTGAATGATAAAAGTTATGAGTGGGAGGCATGCAAGAAGGAAGTGTGGAAGAGTGTAAAAGTAACATTTGCATGCTGGATGTTCCTTGATTGAAAAAAAAAACAATTATGAACACTCCGTTAGCTTAAAAGAAGAAGAAGGAAAGACAAGTAAGAAGACAAAGAGGAAGAAGAATAAGAAGGAGAAGAAGAAGATAAAGAAGGTGAAGAAGGAGGAGGAGAATAAGAAGATAAAGAAGGAGAAGGTGAAGAAGATGAAGGAGAAGAACAAAATAAAGAAGGAGAAGATGAAGAAGAAGAAGAAGAAGAAGAAGAAGAAGAAGAAGAAGAAGAAGAAGAAATAATAATATGTAAGAGACTCCTGTGCACATCATCCTGCAGATATATNTTAACTACAGTTAAAAATCTGCGTCTAACACTTCTTGTTTCCAGCACTTCTTGATGAAGCTCAGCTTTTCCACAGATAAATTTATCGAATTTCTTAATATAAGAATTAAGAAATATATGTATTTACTACAGTAGTTAAAAAATCAAAAGTTTTGTAATATTTGTCTTATAGGAAGAAGTTTTAATTAAGAAGCCATTAAAATGGACCAATGTCTTGCAATGGTATTGAAAAATATGTAGAGTTGGTCTAGATGGAAAGTTTTTAATAGAGCAAGTCTATTTCTGTAAAATCTCTTTTGTTAATTAGTTTATGTTTTTCAGCTTCATTGCAAGATCAAAATGAATAGCCAACAGGAGGTTGAATAGGTTGTAAAAATGGCAGACTTTAAAAGATGGTCCATCAGACACTAAAATTATTTTCCATAATGGAGAGACAGGGACACATTAATAAGCTCTGTTGTTACGGGGAACAAAGGAAAGCAGCTTCTTTCCCTGTGAGATGGAGGGTGCTTGACTTTTAACAAGTGTGTTTATCACGGAGAAGTATATTATACCATTCCAGATATCCTGCTGTTGTGATTCTACTTCTTTCCTCACACTAATGTTAAATTATGCATTGGCCTGACTTGTGTCCAGGCTTTGTAAAGGAATCAAGGAAAGTGCCACATCTCTATTATACTAGAAAGTATAATTTACTAGTCTCCACAGGGGGGGCGAAGGAAGATATTTTCAGGAAATGATTCTGAGGAAAACTGATGTATATAATTTGCAAATCCTACCTGCAAAGAGAACATACATCACGCTCTTTCCTATGACTGTGAACAGGATACTAAGTAGATAAAGTTGATAGTGACTGATACTCAAAAGTAGAGTGTGTGGGTGTGCTATCTTCTTTGTTTTCTGTTTATAGTAGTATTAGCAAACATGTTAACCTGCAGTTCTTATTATACGTTAAAATGGGGAAAAATGGGATGATAATTGAGATTTAAATATATGGTAATATGTTTCAGTTTAGAGATATGGGTATTTTTCCCCAATGTAATGGTGGCAGGGCAGAAATATCCCACAGATCTTGTGTTTCAAGTGAAATAATAAACTGGTCAAACATGTTGGCAATTTAGAAAATTGTAATTAAAGTTTCTTATACATATTTATATGTTTACATGAAAAGGAAGGTAATTAGTGTCATTTGTCAAATGTTTTACACAGAGTGTGATTTCAAGAGCATGAATTTTTAGAATTATGTTTGGAAGATGCAGTGGCATAATAATGTGCAAAAGTGTGCTTTCAACATCCCACTGTTAAGTTCTTCTGAACAGATACCTAATGCATTGATTTATATATTCCTTTTCCTTGAACTTCACTTTTTACAACTTTTTCTTTTACAGAGGTTATTACATAGTTATTGTGCCTTTGAAGAGGTCTCGTGGAAAGTTTATCAAGCCGTGGGAGAGTCCAGATGAAATGGAACTAGATGAGGTATGGTATGGTTTTTTAATCATCTGCTTTCTTAAAGAAACAATCCTACTAGTAATGTGTGACTTACCAGTTTTAGAAGTTCTGGTTGTCAGGTTTTTATAATTGTATTTGAATTAGACTGTGGAGAATAAAAAAAGACAAATTATTTAAATAGGAAGACAATAAAGACATGAAGTTTCAATAAAACACACAAACTTTCTGATCTTTGTTGGCATTAATATTTTTATTATTTTCCTATTGTAAAGTGTGACACAAAAGTGCATGAGGTGAAATGAGTTGTCAGCATAAGCTTTATCACCGATGATATGAACTCTGATAAAGGTCTGGTTCATTAGTGGGGTGTTTACTAAGCCTGTAACAAATGCTAAATTGTAATTTGCACTACAGTTTCACGTTTGACCCTATTATGGTGGTTTTACCTGCTTCTCACATAATGTAATGCTTCTGGTTAAAGAACTTCTACATGTCATCATAGCCTCCATTCTACTGATAGTTTGTGCTCAAAATATGTATCATCATTTGATACAATAAATGGCATTAACTCAAAAGGTAAAACTACTTTCATTTTAGGAATAAGACTAGTAATACTAGAAATCAATTATCAATGTTATTAATATAATAATAATTTCAGGAAGTATAGTGTCAGCATTTTGTTTTCAGTTTTACAGGAGGACAATATAGTTCATGCAAACTTGTATTTCTTCTTTCAATCTGTTAATTTGGAAAAATACTATTATTTACCTTTGTAAATCTCATTTTGAGAGCCTAGCTAGGATTTAGGTCTCATTCAGATGCTATGGTAATTTGTACAAGTAATATCTTTGCAATTCAAAGACCAGAGATCAAAGTCAGTTTCTTCACTCCTGATTTAATAATCTTTGGACCAGATCCTGTATATTTTTCCATTGTCTTTTGGTGCATTCAAGAGTTTCACGTTTCAGAAATGCTTCACCATATGCTTTCCCTTAATACAATGACCAGGAAGTAATGATCAACTGCAAGCAACCAGAAGGGGTTTTTTTCCCCTCCTCCCATTCACAAAGGGATGTAAATTTCAATGTTTGCACCAAAATATTTCAATGTTTGCACCAAAATGTAAAAGTCACCACCAAAGTAATACAGCTGTACAAAACTTTCAAATGCAAACAGAAGTATTTCAATCTTTTGTCTGTTTTCTGGTCAAAAAAGGCAAAGAACATGTACAGGAGAATCCTTAATCAGAGGATTGATAATAACTGTTTAAAAGAATACATGGTTTTCTGATGATGTTCTGACTGAAACCTGTGTTTCCTCTTGACCAGTTTCATTTATGTGATCATCTCATTTGATTCAATTGCAGTGATGAATTGCCTTGTCCTATTAACTTTTTTCCTTGAAAAGAATTTGTATTGTTAATGCTTTCAACTTATGATCATATTCCTAGGTGATACCAAATACAGTTAACGGTAAAACTCTGACAACCAGATCCGAACAGTAATGGAAAACTGGTTTAAATGTTATCACTCACTTTTAACATCCAAAGACTGTAGTCACAATCGGCAGTATTACCAGTCCAAAGGATAGGTGCCAGATGACATTGAACTTTCTGGCAATTAAATTCTATGGGTCCTGCTGATTCCCATAACAAAGGGTCATTTTAATCATCCTGGAAGTTGCGCTGCATAAATCTGTATAACAGATGGATAAAGGACATTTATTAATTCAGAAATGTTTGGGTCAGGATGGGTTGTTTCCCACTTCTACAGATGTAATTGAGACTGCGCTGTAGAATTAATGGTGGAAAAAAATAAGATGCATTCATTGGAAAATTAAAATTATTTCTGATAAAGAATTAAAACCTTGGATATATCTCTTACAATTGCCACCAGTACATATAGTAAGCACAGATTAGGGAAAAAAGCAAAAGCTGTCAGTGACTGTGTTTGATGCTAACTTATCCAGTTTATATTACTTAAAAGACTGATTTACTTGCAGCTGTTGAAAATATATATGCTTATTGTTATTAGGTTTACTATTCCTGACAAACATGTAAAAGTAGTCACACAATAAATAAAATTTAAAAAAAAAAAACCACACAAAAGCTAATCACATGGATCCCACAGCAAATAGTTTCTGATGGCCCAGTGAAGATACCTGTGCACATCTTTTATAGTACAATATCAGATATCTAAACAGTATCACAAAGTGTTGGGTGATAGATTTTCCAAAGAATTACGTTACAATTCAGTACGAAACTGACCAATCAAAAACACTGCCAAGCCTGATCTTCCTAGTTCCTTTAATATCAATTCAGAAAGAAACTGAGAGATGCAAAACCTTAAAAGAGCAGACAATTACTAGATATTTTGTATCTGAAAAGAACAGTTATTAGAGATCCAATAATTTTTATTTACTCAGCATTGTATTTGATTTTGAATATCATGAAATCTAGTGATTTTTACAGATATGTCATGGAAACAAATAAATATAAACAAAATATTATGATTTACAGTAAGTGTTACCTATAGGATTACTTTAGCTTTGTAAGTAATAAAGCCTAAATAAAAGCCTGCATGTTGAGGACTGAAGTCCTCACATAAATACAACAGGAGATATGAATGCAAGTAATGATATTTGGCTACAGCTCCATTTATATATGAAACACGAATGAAGCCAGAGGTTCACTTGATGTCTATTCAGTCATGTGCAATCAATCTCACAGAAAAAATTTTTGGCGTACACTCAAACACACCTAAGTTTAGCTGGCCTTAGGTGATGAATAATCACCTTTGAAAAAGTTTAACAAATTTTCTTTGATTCAAGCTGATTAACTTTCAGCATTCATAGCCAAAAATCAGTTTCTGAGCACTTCTATCACTGTAATACAGTGTTTCAGCATTGCTATCCATGAAATATTTGCATTTTATATTAGTAATTCAAATGCAAGATACAGTAAGATCAAACATTTTTCTTCCCTTTTCAGTCTCATTTTAATTTGTATTTCAGCATTCTGAAGGTATTTTGACATTTTATTATAGATTATTTAAAATCTAAATTGTAAATGTGATGAAATCCGGAATATACAATAAAGAATTTATTTGAAGTGACTGTACAAGTAACTTTGAATTCCAGTGCAAACTACCCATAAGTGAAAATTATCAGTTCTCTTCAGTGGATGACTCCTTGTACTGTAGTATTTACAGCTTGTGACTCCCAGTTACTGTACAGATCACGTTGTTATTATCTAAATATCTACCTTTGTGTTTCAGCAGATTTCAGGATAGTCTGTGGTCAGCCCTCTGCATAGCATTCATTATGATGAAAGATGACTTTATATAAACAAAAATTTTTCACATAGTGCTTCCTTCAGCAGATTTTACAAGAGCTGAAGCAACCTGGAACAAATTTTGATTAGTCTCTGCCTCATGTTCTGCCCTCAGTAACTCTGCCTGGGGCATATAAAGGAACTGCAGAGAAATCTTCTTAGTATTGCAGTTATCTACTGTACTCCATTTTACACCATGCAAATTTACTCTAGCTGTTCATTAAACTGTTTAGGGAGAAGAAAGGAGAAATATGGACTCCTGGTGGTATTAGAGTCCTTGAGTAGTGAATAATAATTTCTGGTCTCAAATTATGGCCTTTTTTTTTTTTTTTTT
>WBNH01007371.1:48917-62770 GCA_013401255.1 Urocolius indicus
GAAATAGGGTCTCCTGGGGGTATTGGGGGCGGGGAGTGTTGAATAATAATTTCTGGTCTCAAAGTATGGCCTTTTTTTTTTTTTTTTTTTGGAGCATGGAAACTGTTAGTGTCTAATGAATGCAAAATCTTTGTAACACAGAACAGACTCATCTTTGGAACTGGAAAGCACTTGACTCTGTAAATCTTTGAAGGGGTATCATCCAAATGTCCTCAATGCTAAGGAAGTTTGTATCCAAGTGACACAGGTTGCTTCCATGTCTGTCTGCAGCCTGTTTGAAATGTGTATTCCAATGAAAGGAATACACATTTCCTATGTTAAAGAAAACAGTATTAAAAGTTTCTCACTTGTCATCAGAGTGAATAGTAGAATGTTTTACGTGCACTGAAATTGCTAATTGCGTAGTTTGAAAGTACAAGATCTGGTGTGACGAGGCAGAAGATGTGCTAGCTAAGCTGAGTCCTAACACTGAAGAAGAGGCTGAAGCAAGAGCGAGCTTCCCTGACTAAATATGTTCCTTAGAATGAAAATAAATAGTGAAAATTAGATTTTAATATTGTGTTTTGTTGATCTCTATCTAGCTCTGGAGATTTATCTCCTCCTCTTAGCAAAGAAGTTTGTGCTCAACTATTATATCAACACCATTTTTGTGCAGAAAAACATAAAACTCTGTGACCTTGAAAAAAAAAATTATGATTGTGGTCTGATACTACAGGACATTGAATAAGATTCATAAGTGAAAAACGAGGGGAACTGTAATGCGGCCTTAGATGACATTACATATCACCCAGGAAAAGTTCAAGCTCCTTCTAATTAAATCAGATTAATATTTGTTGAATGCCATTATATCTAAAGTGATAAAAGACATTGAAAAAGCATTTGTGTGATTTAATAAGTAATTAATCAATAGATTATGCAAGCTGATTTTAGATTCTTTCAGTAGTTAGTATATGTTTTACAAGTTAAGGCTAGCATCTAAAACATTGTCAAAAATGTGCGAATATAAATTTTAGCTTTGTTAATCAGAGTAAATACTTTATTAAACAAAGAAAGTTATATTTTAAAATTCAGATTAGGCAGTTAATATGAAGTGTGGGTTGTATATGATGATTAGCAGATAATTTTTGTAGTCTAGCATTAGAAAATTTGTCTTACAATTCATAGGTCTTGCTCTGGATTCCTATGACCAATCTATTGTGTAGTGTTGTATAAACCACAAGAAAGTACAACTTTGGGTGCTTTTGAACAAATAAAATGGCTATTTCAAATTTGGGATGGAAGATAATGTTTACAAATCAATCCTATAAACTCTTCTGCACTTTACTGTTTGTGAAGTGCATTGGAAAGCACTATTTTCTGTGAGGTGTTAAGCAATTCATGTTTCCCGAGTGCTTTGTACTCCTTATGTCAGAACTATTCAAAGCTACATAGTATTGAGTTGTTTGTATTTCAGAGCTACCAGAAAAAAAGTTAAAAGTAGTTAATATAAATTGATTTCTTTAAATTGAGATTCTTTTTCCCCCGATTTTGTATTTTTAATTCATGGTTTTTATGTAATCATATCATATGACTAGGTTTTGTATCAAACAGGAGATAAGAAAGCACCTTGCTTGTTCACAGGAAGGGGAAAAATGTTATTATCCATGAAGGAAGTGATTGTCTCTTAGAACTTAGCACTGATTAGGCCACATCTCAAATACTATGTTCAATTTTGGGCCTCTCACTCCAAGAGAGACATTGAGGTACTGGAGCGTGTCCAGAAACGGACAATGAAGCTGGTGAAGGGTCTGGAGGACAAGTCTTATGAGGAGAAGCTGAGGGAGCTGGGGGTGTTTAGTCTGGAGAAAAGGAGACTGAGAGGAGATCTTAGTGCTCTCTACAACTACCTAAAAGGAGGTTGTGACAAGGTGGGTGTTGGTTTCTTTTCCAAAGTAGAAGCAGGACAAGAGGAAATGGCCTCAAGCTGCCCCAGGGGAAGTTTAGATTAGATATTATGAAACATTTCCTCACCAAAAGGTTTATCAAGCATTGGAACAGGCTGCCCAGGGAAGTGATTGAGTTGCCATTCCTAGAGGTATTGAAAAGACATGTAGATGTGGCTCTTAGGGATGAAGTTTAGTGGTGGATGTGGCAGTGTTAGGTTGGTGGGTGGACTTAATAAACTTTCCTTTCCAACCTGACCAATTCTAGGATTCTGTACTAAGACCGTTCATAGATACATATATATAGATATATATATATATATATACACACAAACACATATATATGATTTGTGTATATATATGTGCTCAGAGAAGATATATTCCTTTATTAGTGCTTTTTTTTTTCCTCCCAGAGACAACAATAACAGACATTGAGAAATGATATCAATGTTTTATGTTTGTAGCCTGGGCAGTGCAATTTCTACCTAGTGTCTTATCTTAAGGATGACAAAAATTGGAAGATTTGGCAGGAACTGATACAGTGATACTGATATGTTCCATGAAATTTGGATAGGTTGTATTTTTGTAGTTCCTGTTTATGCTTTTTTTTTTTTTTTTTAATTACCTTGTCATTGTTACATTAAAATTGTTTACAGTTTTCCTTCTATTATTTCTCTCTCTCTCCATCCCTATCCCCCACCCTTTCATTCTGAAGCTGCTTAAGGATATAGCCAGGAAACGCAGAAGCATTCGTCTTGGGAGGGAAGTTGAATTAAAGCCATATATTGCAGCTCACTTTGATGTTCTTCCTACGGAGTTCACATTGGGGGATAAGAAGCATTATGGAGGCTTTGAGAATAAGCAACTGCAGAGTGGTCAAGAATACGTCTTCTTTGTGTTGGCTGTAATGGAGCACTCAGAATCTGTAAGTTAGTTAATGTTTTTCTATCCCAAAATTACCTTTCCAAAATCATTAAAACACTTTTTCAATGCTTATTTCACTTCTCAAGAGCTTTATTTTCTTTAGAAGTGAGTGTTTCCTTGCTTAGTTCTAATTAATTCCTTGTACTTTTCTATTTTGCTTGCATCTTTATATGTTACTCCTGTGTATAACTGAAATAATAAAGGATCACCTTTATTAGATGTGTTGTGATCCTTTGCAAATTACATGCTCTGATATTTGACATCATTGACACAGATTCTGAGGCATGACTTCCTAACGACATCTTTCCGAATGTATTTAAAAAAAAATTCCTCTCTTACATTAATTCTACCATTGAATGGTGGTGTTGGATACACAGGATTCTTGGAAAGATGCATGGATCAGAGACATACCCAGCTAGCCTCTTTATTTACATTTGTTCCTTGATAACTTTATCACTGAATTCTTAGAAAGTTAGAAAATAATTCAATAATAAGGGAAATTCCTGAGATGAGTTAAATAATGAGCTGTAATTCCTCTTTTTGTATTTCATCTTGCAGTTATGTACCTTTATGCTTGAGTTAATCTACTGCATGTAATATAGTAAAAAAAAAAAAAAAAGAGACAAAAATAGGACTTTTAATGGAAGTTGTAATGCATTTAACGTTTTAACATACAGTGTGTAATATGTTATCTTCCTAATTGGTACCTGAACCTGACAGATACATTTGCTGGCTCAACCACTTGAAACTACTACACTGATAATATGAATTATAGTGTAATGCTCCTAGTGTGTAACCGTACAATTACTTTCTCAATGTCAACAGAATTGGCCTACTTAAACATAATGAGGAAGTAGTTCCATTTGAATACTTTTGGATACATACATTCATTTGAAAATAAGTATCTCATAGAAACTCTAACATAAATCAAAAGTTTCCCTTACATTTTTTGACAATGGCTGTGTAGACAGAGAATTCTGAAGGGGCTGCATCGTAAAGGTTCAAACTGAAGAAAGTACATAGAACTTGGTTGTAAGTTTAGATTGAAAAATCCATACTAAAACGGATCTGTTCAATACAAAGTACCATTTCTTATTAATTTTTCTATATTAATTAAGGCATTGGTCATTTAATGTAACTCTAAGGTTATTACTTTGCTAGAAAGAAAACAGAATGGAAAAGAAGGAATAAAAAGGATAGTAAACTTATAGCTGAAAAGGCTAGTATGGCAAAATATGTCCAGGGCTCTACTGTTGAAGATTTCAAAAAGGCATCACAAAACTTACAATATGGACAATATTTGGTTTAGTGTGCCATCTGAACATCTATGTGATTAAGTAGCTTGAGGTAGTCATAGGGAAGAAAGAGTGTGTGAGTGAGCTTTACCTCCTGATGCCCCAATGTTACCTGCTCTCAGTGTTTTCTTCTAGGACTATAGATCCTACTGGTGAGTTGTAACTTGTGCAAGATGTTTTTTCCAAATTTAAAATACTTTTTACATAAGATTTCTCCTTCAGAGAACAAAAGATTTCTCTATCGATTGAGAGAACAGAGAACTTGCTTCTTAAGAGAGCTTGGGGAGATCTGAATTCATTTAACATAGTAAAATGGAAGCTAAGAGAGCTTGTGGCTGCAGTCCATAAATATGTTAAGCATGTTATAAAGAGGAAGGAAAAAAACCTAAAATAGACAAATTTAGCAAGAATAATAGTGAATTCACAATTAGTCATTACTACATATAATTAAAAGCAAAATCTCATTTCTTAGAGAACAGGTAATAAGTGTTGAAACTGTTATCCCTCAGTATCCCTTTGTGTCCCTTTCCAGACATTTTTTCTTTTTTCTGCCATCTACAAAGGAAGAGGCTAAATACAAAAGTCTTCTTATTGTAGCAAAGGGCTTTTTTTCTCTCTCTTTTGAGACAACTGGGAGAAAAACCCAAACAAAACAACCCGCAGTTCAGGTGTTTCATGAATGAAACATGGATACTCCCCAATTTCTAAAAAGCAGAGACTTTTAAAGCATTTATTGTGAGGTTTAGTAAAAGAGCGTAACATAACTGGACAATATTGCCCACATTGACATGGATAGTAGCTCAGCACCATCTAGTCTAACTTTCTAACAACTTCACTACAATTGGCTTTCAGGTTGCTGTAGAGAGTGATTGTATCTCTTCTCAGCCTCCTCTAGGCTAAACATCCCCAGGTCCCTCAGGTGCCCTCATATGACCTTTTCTCCAGACCCTTCACTAGCTTTGTTGCCCATCTCTGACATGCTCCAACACCTCGTGTCCTCCTTGCAGTGAGTGTCCAGAATTGTATGCTCCCACCCAGATTGGTGTTCACTGAGAATGTACTCAATCCCATCATCCATTGATTAAGGTGTTAAACAAAACAAGCTCCAACACTGAGCTCTGGGGAATACCACTGGTAACTGGTGGCCAACTGGATTAAATTCCACTCAAGACTCTCTGTGCCCAGCCAGACAGTTTTCCACCTATCAGACGTCTCAGGTCAGATTAGAATTTTCAAAAGTTGTTATTTTCTTATCAAGGTCTTATCCTAGACCAGCTGTCTTTACATCATCCAGTGAGATAAAGATTTTCAACAGTCTCTGTTGGCTTATAGTTTTAGTTGCAACACTAAGAAAGACTTCCAAGTATTTAGATTCCCTTCATATTCTTCCTCTGTTTTTTAGTTGTAAATTTAAGTTGTTTTCATCTCCTATAAGGACACTTGTCAGTTTTTGACTGACCAAAATGCATCCTGCTAATGCCATAGGATCTTTTTCTAGGAAGTTCCTGCATTCAGTCCCATTCATTTTCACCTATAGTACTCTTATTCTTTCAGAAGTATCCTTTCATATATATCAGAAAGTGCTACGACATTTAAAACAAAAACGAAATATGAGTAACCGATGCATTTTATTCCCCAGTTTCCTAATACTTTTCTTATTCTCTGCTTAAGTTGCAAAGTTTTTTGTGAACTGTTATTAATCTGTCTGCAGATCAGTGCTAATATGTGGAGAACAAAACACAGTAATAACAACAGTTAGTTCAGTTTGCAAGTTTATGTACTGCCTGACTTGAAGAAAAAAACATCATCACATTACTATGTTAATTGCATCATTATCTCCTATAGGATTTTTTTTTTAGATATAGAATAATTATTTAAATGCACTCATTTATTAGTAAGATTTATTTTATTTGTGTAGACCATGTATGCAACCAGCCCATATTCTGATCCTGTTGTGTCGATGGATCTTGATCCTCAACCGATTACAGATGAGGAAGAAGGATTGATTTGGGTTGTTGGACCAGTCCTTGCAGTGGTGTTTATCATCTGCATTGTTATTGCTATACTTCTTTATAAAAGGTAAGTTTACCTTTTAGCTTTTTATCAGATGTGTAACTTTCCTATATATTGGACATTGTATAGCGTGATGACACACTTTATAACCTATACTGTGGTAGTAACTGTTACTGCTTTGGTACTATTCCATTTTTATGAATGATTTATAGAACACTGCAGAATTTTTAGTAAATGGACTGAAAGTTTCCAGTAATTACAAGTATATGGGTACATTTTCCTGCTGATGACACTCAGTTGTTAACATTTCTGCATTTAAATGTTTTTTCCACTTTGCGTACGTTTTTGAAGAAGATATGTGCTTGCATATAAATATGTGTGGAGTTCACACATTTGACATTTTGGAATTTATTTTTAGATGTGTAATAGTAATTCATGAGAGGTTACATTCAGCTTGATGTTAAATGTGATTTACATTTCACTCAAGTAATTTGAGTTTTTACTTCTGACAGTTGGCCTCAATTTGGCAATGTGCCTATATTAATTCAAAGCTCTGAACTGAGAGATTAAAGAAACATCAGTATCTGTTTTCCACTAATCATTCTATGAGATCAAACTTCCCTTATTCCTCTCCTACTGTCTATGACACAAATGTAGATTTGCTATTACACAAAGGACTTTCTTCTGCCTTAAAACGTACTAGATGAAAACTCTATATTTGATGCCTTAATTGATACATGGCAGCCTTTTACAGTGTAAATGAGTTCACAGGGGTCAAGATGCTACATCAAAACCAAAGAATAAGATTCACAAAGTTGATTTAGATTTTGTTCCTAATATATTTTAAAAATATATTAATAAAAAATGTGATTCATGAATACTATAAAGATGCTGTGAACCTGTTCAGGTAGAGCACACTAGGGATAATTTCATTAAATAAAGTATGTCTCTGCCTTGGTTTAAGCCCAGCCAGGCACAAAATACCAGGCAGCTGCTCTGTTATTCCTTCTCACAACCTCCTGTGGAGGCTGGGGGGAGAAAAGATGACGAAAAGTCTCGTGGATTGAGATAACGACAGGGAAGGCTCACTTGCCAATTATAGTTTTGGGAAAAACAAACAAGAATAGAAAACAAAACAGAAAAGGATGATGAGAAAAATGCAACAAGCACTTTAAGATCATTTTCCCTTGCCCACCCTCACTTTCACACACCCCTCCCATCTTCCTGGGCTCAACTACCTGTTTCCTGTTTCTCAGCAGTACAGAGGGCAGGAATGGAGGTTGCAATCACAGAATCTTAAGGGCTAGAAGAGACTTCAAAAGGTCATCTAGTCCAATCCCCCTGCCAGAGCAGGACCACCTAGAGTACGTTACACAGGAACTCATCCACTTGGGTTTTGAATATCCTCAAAGGAGACTCAACAACCCATCTGGACAGCCGCTTCCAGTGCTCTATCACCCTCACAGTGAAGAAATTATTCCTTGTATTTCTTTGGAACCTCTTATATTCCAGCTTATACCCATTGCCCCTTGTCCTATCATTCGACATTACTGAGAAGAGCCTGATTCCATCCTCTTGACACCCACCTTTTACATATTTGTAAACATTAATGAAGGCACCCCTCAGTCTCCTCTTCTCCAAGCTAAAGAGCCCCAGCTGCCTCAGCCTTTCATCATAAGACAGGTGCTCCACTCTGTCATCTTGGCGGCCTGCACTGAATTGTCTCCAGCAGCTCCCTGTCTTTCTTGAACTGAAGGGCCCAGAACTGGACACAATATTCCAGACGTGGTCTCATGAGGACAGTGTAGAGGGGGAGGAGAACCTCTCTCAACCTACTGCCCACTCTCATTCTAATACACCTCAGGATGCCATTGGCCTTCTTGGCCATGAGGGCACATTGCTGGCTCATGCTCATCCTGCTGTCCACCAGGACCCCCAGGTCCCTTTCCCCTACACTGCTCTCTAACAGTTCATTCCCCAACCTGTACTGGCAAATGGGGTTATTCTTTCCCAAATGCAAGACTCTACGCTTGCCCTTGTTGAATTTCATTAGATTTCTCCTCACCCAATTCTCCAGCCTGTCCAGGTCTCATTGGATAGCAGCACAGCCTTCTGCTCTGTCAGCCACTCCTTCCAGTTTAGTATCTGTCAGTCCCCCTCATGTGGCCTCTACTGCTCCTTTCTCCTCAAAGGAGGAGGAGTCCTCATATCCTCCCTCTGCTCCAGCATGAGGTCCCTTCCATGAAAGACAGGCCTTCCAAAGGGCTGCAGCTCCTCACACACTCCCTCAGTGCAGGTCTCCATGGTAGCAGAATTCCAGCCACATTCTGCTCCAACATCACCTTCCGTACAGAGTCATGGCCTCTCTGGGCACAGCCACCCCTCTGCCATAGAGTCCTTCACAAACTGCAGGCAGATCTCAGCCCCACCATTGCTCTCCATGGGTTGCAGGGGCACAGCTGCCATCTCACCATGGGGTGCAGGGCAGGATGTCTGTTCTGGCACAACTCCTTCATTGCTGTTCTTGAGGTCTTCATGGTCACTTCTCACGCATCTCACTCCTTCCACCTCCCCCTGACACTGCAGATTTCCATTTCTTACATAGTTATCACAAAGGCAACCAATTGTCCCAGCCTTGGCCAACGGTGTGTCTGACTTAGAGCACGGGGACATGTCAAGTGACTTCTTACTGCTAAAGAGAATTAGGATGGCTAGAGAAGTTAGACATGGTAAAAATCTACCATAAAAAGTAGGAAAACAGTGTAAAGTGTATTTAACTGTCCCAAAGACTATGAGTGCATATTTGACCCTTTTATTATCACTTATTTAATCAATTTGCACAAACTTTAGTATGTCTCCATTTACTCTTCTTAAAAGCTGAAAGCAAAGATACTGCATAGAAAGATTTTTGGATTATATATTAGAATATAGCCAAAAGGCCATTGCAGCTTAGTACTTAACAGTAACAGATGGGGAAATGGTGTAAGTACCTTTTGTTGTCATCAGATACATCTGTAATGTAATATTCAACACAGTTGAGGCCAATTAGTGTACTGAAGAGCTGACAGATTCACAGAAGCAAAGGATCACATCTCTGGAGATTACCCCATCCCAGCCCTGCTCAGAGCATGGCCAGCTGCAGCAGGTTGCTCAGAGGCACGTGCAGGCAAGTTTCAGTATGTTCAAGAGTGGAAACTACACAACCAGTCTGAGCAGCCTGTTCCGGTGTTCAACAGTCCTCACAGTAAAAATTCTTTTTTCCTGAGTTGGGGTTGGATTTTCTGTCTTTTCTAAAGTTGATGTTGTAGCAAAGGGAGAGAAATATTTGTGAGGAGATCTTTAATCTATTGGACTTGGTAAAGAACCAAGTTCAAGGTTCCAAATAAATTGACTAAACATCACTCTTTTTTTTTGGTCATATTCTTTCTTTCAAGAAAATTGTTGTTTCAAATGTAAAAAAAATACAGCATAGGAAGACTTATATCCAAATTCTCAAACAAAGGAAAACAGATAGATACAGAGGTGGTGCAGATGAAGCCTCCCCTATAGGCAATACCTAACCATTATAAGGGCTACTTGAGTCTGTTTATATCTCAAAGTGGTTTTGATAAACCTATCCTACTGCACCCTGTAGCTTAGGCAAACCTATAATAAGACCCTTCGTCTCACTTTTGAATGTGTGATCCATGTTCAGTTACACATGATTTAGATGGTGAGGAACCCAGTTGGTAAATGTTAAAAAGCTCTAGAAATTGTTCAGTGTGTCTTAGAAACTGACAAAAAGGGAGTGCGTGTCCCCGTGAATCATCCTTTTTTTTTTCTTCTTTTCATCATGTGAATTTATGTGGCTATTCCTCTTGTTTTTTAAGAAATAACAAATTCTCTAATTTCAGCCTTTTGGCAATGAAAAGCATTATGCTTCTTATTCTAGATCTTTCTAGTGTCAGGCTTGATTGTGAAGTGAGTTTCCATTTGTAGAGAAAATAAATGAAAGCCATCTTGACAGTGTGATTTTTGCTCTTACAAAGTGCAGCTTTCATGGTTTGGTTCAGAAGACAGGAACCTAAGTGTGTGTATTTTGAACATAGTGAACTTTGTCACTCTGAATCCTAGAATCATTGAATAGTTTGAGTTGGAAGGGACCTTTTTGAAGGACCTTTAAAAACCTAGTCCAAACACCCTGCAGTGAGCAAGGACATCTTCAACTGCATCAGGTTGCCTAGAGCCTTGTCCAACCTGACCTTGAATGTTTCCAGGGTTGAAGTCTCTACCACTTCTCTGGGCAACCACTCTCATAATAAAAAACTTTTTTCCTATATCTATTCTCAATCTACCTTCTCTTAGTTTAAAACCATTACCCTTTGTCTTGCCATTTCAGACCCAACTAAAAAGTTTGTCCCCATATTTTTTATAAGCGCCCTTGAATAATTGAAAGGCTGCAATAAGGTCTCCCCAGAGGCTTCTCTTCCCTAGACTCTATGAGCCTTTCCTCACAGGACAGATGTTCCACCCTTTGACCATTTTTATGTCCCTTCTCTGGACCTGCTCCAACAGCTCCATGTCTCTTGTGCTGAGGACTCCAGAGTTAGATGCGTTACTCATGGGGGGTCTCACAAGAGCAGAGTAGAGAGCCAGAATCACCTCCTGATTCTGGCCTTCTGATGAATACTGAAATGTAAGTAATATACCCTTATTTATTGTGATCAACGGACAGACAGAAAGATTGACACTGTATTTACAGTGTTTGATTGTAGAACCTGTTGATGGGAAATAATAAATTATTTTTCCTGATTAACTGATCTTTATAGATCATAGATTGCTACTGATCAATATAGATCACTATAGATCTCAAGTACATGACATTCCTTCAAATCTAGAAATATGTGTAATACCTTGTTGGAGAAAGACTTATGCTCACCTTATTTTCCAAGGTACTTTTAAAAATCTATTGTCATTTTATTACCTAAAATGGCTTTAAAAGTTTGAGTTTTTTTGGAACTTTTTATATTTAGTAAAAGTCTTATATAAGTCATGTATTAAACTTTGCTCTTCCTCTTTGCCTTTCTCTTCCTCTTCTCTCTTTCTCCTCTGCCCTCTACTTTCATCTTTCCTCTTCTCCCTCCTCTCTTCTCTCTTCTTTCTTGAATATAAGAGGGAACTAAATCTTAGTGCGATATCATTTGTCAATGTAATTGTAACGTTACCTTGATAGCTTAAATTAAACACCCATTTTCCATTACCTCAATGGCTACAATTTGAAGTGGCGCTACTTTGCAGATGATGTCTAGAAGAGATGTCTGTTTCAGCTGAAGAAGATTCACTTCGGATTTAACCTTGCCTTGTCCATTTATGTTATGATTCCTGAGTATTAAATATTTTTATGAACTGTCATTTCTTTACTTTCTTTACATATCTTTACTGTAAATCAACATTTCTTACATCCCCTGTTGTCATGCTTATGTTATTTGCTTCTGGTCAGCTAACATTTCACCTTTTCTCCCCTCTTTGCTGCATTAAAATGGAGCAGTAAACCTGACAGGTGAGAAGTGAAAAATAATCACTCTTCATTTAATATAGAAAAGGAGAAAAAAAGAAAAAAATTACTTTGATAATGATTTAAGACATAGCATCTGTCAATCTAAGTGACTGTAGACAGTAATCTGTCACTATGAAGGCAACTGAAAGACTTTTTATGTTGTTTACAGCATTGAAAGTGAATGTAACATATGCAGCGATTTTCACTCCTGTTTCTTCCTGTCTCCATGGGGTACATTTTCAAGAGAAAGGACAGTTACACAGTGTATATATGGATTCATTTGTGTTTAAATGGATTTAAAACAGTGATTTTTTTTCTGTTACCAAAACTGTTGAAGGAATGTATGATTGTGATCGAAGTGTTAGTTGCTCTAAATCTCCATAATGCTTCATACACATGGACTCAGTCTTGATTTTACAGTTCTACAAGTGAAAATTGTATAGTGATCTCATTTGTCCTTTGTGATTTTTTTTTTCCATCTGTCTCAAAACTATTGCAAACTCTGAAAGAATGGATATGTCTTATGTAGTCTGGAAAGATACAAAAAAGCCCTGAAAATAGTAATAGATAATAAACCATTCTCTTGTTCTATAAGTATTCAAGATATTCAGATACAAGATCGTAAGAGATTTTTGTGCTTTTAGTAGATTAATATGAAGTTGTGCTATCCAGTATTGACTCGAAAGTGGAAAAGATGCTAAGTTAAGCTTGTTTCTGGATAGTACCACAGATCCTTCAAATTCAGGAGTAGGAAATTCAGGTGGTAGTACTTGAAAGCTGCAACACACAATTTAACTTCAGGAGAAAAAAATACTAGGGCATTCTGCTACTCTGGTAGGAGTTTGAGACAGTCAGAATCCAATGTAAAAAAGTAATTTCAACTGAGTTTCCATTCATTCAGCTGGAATGATTTTACAACAAATTTCTTTTTTTCTTTCATAAAATCATGGGAGTAGTTACTTCCAAATAGTTTCTGTGATGTTGCTGTTTGATTTCCTTGCATAGTCTTCGAAAACTTGCTCTATGCACATTTCATAGATGCCACCAGGTGTTTATCATTTCAAGAACAGCAAAAAATCATTTGGAGCAATATTTAAGAGGGAAAGCTCAGTGAAGTAATGACAGATTTAGCATTGTCGAATTGTGACAATTAGAAAAAAAAAAAAAGAAAAATAAGGAAAAAAACCCACAAATCAATAGTCATATGTTAGAGCAAATACTGGACACATGGGAAAGATTTGGTTATTGTACACCTTAAAATCATCTCAATTCTGTTTTTTCAAAGTAAGCGTTTGCCACTGTTTGCACCTTTCTTTTATGATACATGAAGAGTATGAACATGTTTGCATTTTCATTCAGAAGCTCACAGAGGATTGATGAGAAAGGTTTCCACCTGAAAGTAAATTTACAGACTCCTGAGTGAAAATGCAGAGTAATAGATATTCTTTCTGTAATATAGTTCTCTATGTTTTGCATCAGAAAATGATACTTTCAAATGATGGGAGTCTGTTTCACAAGATTAGTTAGAACGCATGTGGACTCTGCTTCTCTATAGAGAAAGGGAAACATACACAAGCCATTTCTCCCTCTCTCTCTGCTCCCACTAACCACTTCTTTTTCTTTCTGAGTTTTTTTGGGACAAATCCATAGGAGTACTATAACTGCAGTGAATGTCTTAATGTGATCAGAAACATTTATATAGAATTTGAGCCTTGAATACGTAGGTATGATCAGATGCATGAAGATTGTGCAGAGCATCTCTCACAGAGTCAATTGAACACATACATATTGCTTAGAAAGTGAAAGGAATAGGTGTTTTCTGAGATAGGTGTCTTCTGTACTGTTGTGTCATACTGAAAGTAACTGAAGAATATGGGTTATTACAGCTGTGTGTATAAAATACAAAGTAGTCAATGACAATGACTTGGCATGTTGGTTTATAATTACATATTCAACAGTTGACTAGTTCTTAATAGTGCTCTAACTAGCTAACTTTTTGTTGGTTTAACCCCAGCCAGCAATTAAGCTTGCTCACACTTTACCCCCCCTTGTTACGGGGAAGAGAATCATGAAAAAAATTCCTGAAACTCAGGAGCTGAGATAAGAACTGCTAAATACTTAAAATGAAATAAAATGTCATATTAAAATAATAATAATAGTAGT
>WBNH01007373.1:0-27537 GCA_013401255.1 Urocolius indicus
ATCCACAACCTTTCCTTCATCCAGGGAGTTACCCTGTCATAGGAGATCAGATTTGTTAAACAGGACCTGCCCTTCATAAACGCATGCTGACTGGGCCTGATCAGCTGGTTGACCTGCATGTGCTGCATAATAGAATTTAGGATGATATGCTCCATCAGCTTCCTGAGCACTGAAGTCAAACTGATAGGCCTGTAATTTTCCAGATCATCATTCTGTTCCTTCTTATATGTTGGTATTATTTTGTCTGACTTCTAATCAGATGGGACCTCCACAGTCAGCCAGGACTGCTCCCCTACAGTTTACTTTATATCTCACATAATTTCTGTGATTAACTCTCTAATGGGAACATCTAGGCCCAGGGAGGTCTAATAAGAATTTTCAGGGAAAACACTTCCCCGTGGAAAGTGCAAGTTCCTGAGAGACTCACCTAAAACTACCTTCATATTGATTTCACTTGACAGAACACATGGTGCCAGGGCTACATGTCCCCAGGGCACCACATGGTGTGAGAACAGGTTTCCTCCATCCTTGTTCATTCTCTCTCTCTGGAAATTTCAGGTCAGTGACCTCAGCAACACAAGATTTATTTCCGTTACTCCGTTTACCTCTCGAAAACTAGGTAAAAGTGTGTACTTGTGGAGACCTAGATTTTTTGGTATTGTTTTGATCAAGGGACGTTTTTACAGCTGTCTGTCTACAGAGCAGCCAGTGCAAACAGTACGAACATTGTCTTGGCTGCTGGGGCTGGATGTCATGTCTGTCCAGCAGGTGGGGATGCTGAGAATGCAAATACTGAGTATGTCTCAGGTGCTTATGGAAAATTCCAAGCAAGACCCTCATCATATGAAATATTGTGTTTCAGTTAACAGTTGCCATGCTTGAATTGATCATTCCTGAACATACTGCCCTTTGTCTGTATCATTTGATGTTTAATTTGTAGAGGAATGTCAAACTAACTGACTGGAAATCTTTACTGTAATACGTACACAAAGGGCAGATCTGTAAACTTGACAGGAGAGCAGATATTCACACAATTCATTGCTTCTGGCTTGGCTAGAACTAGTGAGGTAAAGGGTTGCTTACTGCTGGGATCAGGAAATTCACAGAATCACAGCATCACAGCATAGTTGGGGCTGGAAAGGAACTCTAGAATTCATCTAGTCCAACCTTCTCCTAAAGCAGGTTCACCTCGATCAGGTTGCACGGGAATGCATTCTGGGGGGTTTTGAAATCCTCTAGAGAAGGAGACTCCACACCCTCCCTGGGCAGCCTGTGCCAGTGATCTGACACCCTGCTACAGATGGTTCTTTTGTTCAGGATCATAATGATTAACACAGAAATATAATGATACCCTGCTTTGTAGTTCAGATTAAAAATGTCACAGGGCTTAGCACTGTTTTGAATTTGCGAGGATTGTCCCATAATAGGAATACATGCATGTGAAAAAGATATATTGTAAAAAGTGGGAAGTAAAGAACAAAGCTATTGGCAATGCTTTGGCAAAAGTATTATGATTAAGATTTAAATGTTGATCTACATATCAGGTCCTTCTCTCATTACTAACTAATGTACAGACCTAGAGGTCCCAGAAGAACTGTCATGACAGCGTTTGTATTCTCTCCTTAAAGTATCTTTCAAATTAACTCTGTCACCCCTCTCCGCTGCCTTTCTCAAGTGTTCTCTTGCTATGCATTTATTAAATTTCTAAGTCACTGCAGTTTCTATTGGTATATGAGAGAAAAAAAAAGATAATCAGCATCCAAATATGGGTTTGAACAGCCTAACTTGTAGGGCTTCTTGTTTTAAGGATGTGACATTTTTAAAGAGTTTTGCTTGGGCTGTTGAAGAATTTTTTTTTTATCTTCATGAGAATGTTCCTCCTTTCATGTTTTTAAAATGGAATTTTCATTCTCATTTCAATTGCTTGAGGAAAATGAAACCAAGAACGAGGGAAGGTGACTTTCCTCATTCAGATTAAGTTGGTACCATTTCTCATTTAAAAAAAAAAAGAAAAAAAATACTAAAAAGTACTTGATAGTGCACCCATATCAATCTTCCCAGATCTTATGTTTGGAGAGGACAAGGGATTCTGAGTTAGTCTTTCATCAGACTGTCAGGATATTATTTTCCCTTATAAACTATAGGTTCTGTTTGCATTTCTGTGGCATCTTCAATCCCAAAGGACTGACAGCTCTTCACTTTCTATCCATCTGGTCTGTCTTCACTCTCTATTGAAGTACAGCTGCCACAGTCTCAGGAGCACAAATTGGAAATGTGTTTAATTGTGTATAACACTGTCCCACAGTGAAGGACAGAAGCAAAGCAGAATCCAGCAGAACAGCAGAGGGCCTTGAGATAAAAAGTGTGGCTAAAATTAATATTCGACTAATATGATTTGCTGAAAATAAATCTCACTTCATCTCATCCCTTACCTGTTTTCAGCCTACTTGTATTATAGTTATCATGTGGAAGGTATCTGGCCTATGTGCGTATCAAGGCACTCCCTCTAGTGAAAAGATACCAGATGAAGGTCACGCTGTTTTCCAGCAGCAAAGCCGTTACAGACCAGCCTGACTTGACTATCTCCAAGAATAACTTGGGAGAATGAAAGAATTCCTGAGCTAGTGGGCAATGAAACAGACATCACAGAGATAACATTTTTGCTCAAAATTAGGTGTTCTTGCGAGATCTACAGAGATGCAAATTCAAGAAAAAGGTGACTGAGAGTCAATCACTTTATTCTATAAAAGCGCAGCCCCATTTCTGTGGGGTGAGAGGATTTCTGCATACTCTTCTTTGGAGTATGTCTGAAAATCTTCCCCCTTGAGCAGGGACATCCCTCAATTTTACCCTCCGGAGGTGCGAGATAGAGAATAGCCCATTGTCTTTGATAAAAGTAACATCATTCTCTATGAAATAAGTATTTTCTATTAAAAAAACTAGCTTTAAACTGTTAATTCAATTAGTAATAAGTAGTAGCTACAGTACTAACACTGTGTAGTCAGTGTTCCTCTAATCTACTGCTTACTAAAACAGAAACCCCATATTCTGATCCTGATTGAATTTGTATGTGAAATATATTTCCAATTCCAATATTATTATTATTCTGTAAACATAAAATTCTGGTTTTATATACCTTCTGAGTTTGTCATCATCTGAGTTTGTTCTCTGTGGGCACAGAGAACAATCTGTCACAACCTATAGCTAGTATTTTGATCAAACCCAGCTAATTTCTAGTTGCTTCTGAATTTGCTTAGGTAGAGTATACTTTAGCAGTCTCAGAGGTGCTCATGTCCTTGCAAAAGATCAGTGGGTGTCCAGCTCACATATTTGTCCTACCAAACTACAGACTCCCTAGATAGCCCAAAGCAGCAATGTCAAATGAGCGCTTGTTCCTTTATTATAACAGCAGTGTGCTACTAATGCATAATGAACACACATAAGAATATTGCTCAGGATTGTAACAGCCTGTCCTAGCTAATAAGGTTCAGGACCTGCGATAACACCAGGTATTCAGGGTTTATAGCTGCTATAAACGATGACACTTCTAATGGCATAACAACAGTACTCCAGGACTTTAATTCAGCAAGTCAATGGTCAGTGATAATTTTTAAGTAGCTTCTGCATTGCTGTCTGCAAGAAAATAGGTCAGCAAACATAGCAGCCTAGATGTTACCTTTAGTATGCTTGCTTTCCTCAGATGGTGGCTGAGCAGTGGTGTGCTGACAAGCACAGGCAGGGCTTCTTGGCAAACATTTCCAGAGTAAATGTCTTGTTACACAGAAAAGATTTCAGCCCCAATTAGCTGGAATTGTAGGGAAGAAGGTTTAGCTATTAAAAAAGAGTTCAAAGGACAGAGATTTGTTGAAGTTGATGAAATACTGTTTGTTTAAGGCAGATGAAAGTAGTAAGATCATTCTTGTAGATAGCATTTTGAGAGCCTAGTTTTCACCAAGGTTATTCTGATTTAATTAAAACCCCATTTCCATGCTGAGGCCATGTGTATGCCAGTGCACACTCTAGAGCCATCTTTAGCATTGGCTATTTTTCTAATTGTTCCTGAACATTATTTGTAGGTAAGTCAGTCTGACGAGGAGATTTGGTATTCATGGTAACAATCCTCTTCCCTACCTTCCAGTCATCTCACAAGACTCATTTGGTGATGTCTATCACATACAATGATGTTGGAACCCCATTAATTAATTAATATTAGTTGCTAATGGTTTTGAAATTAATTGCATTTGGAAGAATATAAAATTGAGTAAATAACTTCAAAGTGTTGAGTCCTATTTGGAAGCTAATACAGCTCATCCTGCCCAATTACACTGATAAGATTTTAAACTAATTGAGCTCACACTGTGCTTCTCCATTACCTGACATTCAGCAGCACACAGAGAAGATTAAAGGGCTTCAGGGGTTGTTGTGCTTGTAAAATCAGGAATAGTCACTCCTGGTTTTCATTTAAGCATAAATACATATTAATTCACAACTGAACAGCCCTTTGTATGGAGGTTGCCATAGAGATAAGCATTTTGAGAAGTTTGGGGCTTCTGCTTGCATTTCAGGTTAAAAATAATGACTCAGGTCATTTACGACCTCATTACATAAAGGCAGGTGCATATCCTGCAATCCAACTGGTCTCTCACCATGGCACCATAGGAGCAGAGGGCTCACCATACTGGATTAAATAATTTGTTCATCTAACTTGACATTTTGCCTTCTGCACTGATCTTCTTGAGGAATGTGGAAGGGTCCCATAATTCTCGTTACCTATCCAATTATGCTATGTGGTGTACAGGGAAGAAATATCCTTCCAGAGCACTGCAGGCAATTAGTTTACACCCAGAAATGTGATATTCAATTGCCCTTATTACTTCAGCATGCCAAGCAGCAAGAGGTGGTTAATGATTGCATGAAATTATCCAGCCTTTTAAGAAAATCTACTCGAAGTTACCAAAACTTTACCTCACATGCTGGCAAAACCTATATGAGTCCCACTGGCAGCAGTAAAACTGAGGGAAGGTGAGTGAGAAATAATTCATGCACATGGAAAAATTTGTCTTTTTCAGTCTCTTGTTCATACCTGTGGAATCAGTCCTGAGGGATGTTTTACAGGATAATTATGTTCATTCAGAAGCAAATCTATTACTCTCCCCTGCTGAAGCTCCTGGCTTTTTGTTTGCTGTACAGAACTGGCTATTTTTCAAAGGTTTTGGACTACTAAGCTCTCAGTTTCTGTTGTTGCACTTAGGATTCAGAAGTTGCTGGTGACTATATCTATGATATGATGACATCTTCTGCCAGTTGCCAGACTCTCAGAAAAATGCCCTATAATGATGAAGAGGATCTTATAAAATCCTTCAATGTTGGGAAGGAATGCTTTTGTAGGATTGGTTATTTTTTGTTGAATAGGAATGGGCAGCTGAACTAATTAACAGTTCAACTCCTCAGAGAAGAAAACTAAAGTTCCTTCGGCAGAACAAACTAAACATTGAAAATTGAGTTATCTTTCAACAACTTTTTAAAAACTTTTCAATACAGTTTGCACTTGGACAGGTATTTCCATTGATACTGTCATTGTCATTGCCAAGCTCCATGTAAATTCTATAGGAAGATGGTATAAAAATATTCCCATTATCATCAGTGACTGGGTACCATATCAGACCATACAAGAAGTAAATAATAACTGCTGTGAGAAATTATACGTTTGATAGCTTTTCAAACCAGACATGAGGTCTGGGCTAGTAATTTTTATGTTCTTCAGAAAAAAACGTTTGATGGTACCAAACAGGTGCTCAAATTCATCAAACTGATGTTATGAAGGGGCTACAGGTGAAATTTCACAAGACGTTCAGTCTCTGAAGGACATATACTCTGATTAAGATGTTTAAAATCATTAATTATTCATTAAGAGACAGTTAAGTTCTTCCTGCTAAAATTTGAAGCAAAACTCTTTAGCTGTAAGGCTTAAAGAAATTAACTTCCTTTTAAGTGTAAGCCTGTCTTCGAAAACCAAAGAGAGGGTGGGGAGGAATGGGCTTCGGATAATATTTAGGGTGTCAGGTTGTCAGTTAAAATGCAGTCTCATGCTTTTCACCAGTATTGATTGGACCAAATGTATATTCTATAAATGTATATCTCTCCACTGATGTCTATGGCACTGCCTCAATAAATACCAGGAATCATTTTGTCCTGGTTCACATTAACTGAGTAATCATTTAATTCTACAGCCTTTACAGAAAAAAAGGCTATTTAACTAAATGGACTTTCAAAATGGACTAGTCAGAGAATATGAATTTTAGTCTATGAAGTAGATGATGGTGTTTTGGGCACAGTCTTGATATTTGAAAAGAAGGTATCGTTAATTTATATTTCCATATGATAGACTTATTTTTCATGACACACAAACACCAGCTGCTACTTCGTAGGTCATAGTGAGCACACAGAGACGAAATATCACTTTACCAAACATATTTGATTATTGCAAAATTTATTTACCCTACAATCTCTGTTTCCTGTGATAGGTGATAGGAAAAAGTCAGACTAATCAGGTAAACAAGCTTTCTTTTCCATATGGGCATTGAAATTTCAAGGTGTGTTAGCAATTCAAATTTTCTTGTACAACTACAACTGTAGCTTACTGAATAAAATGAGTGTAAGCTAGAAAAATAGGTGGGTATGCTTATCTCATTAATCAGAGGAATAAATTGCATTAAGGTGGTGTTGTTTTTCTGAAGCAGAAAACAAATGATTCTGTGAAAGATACATAGGAAATAAACCGAAATTGCTTCAAGTCTTCTAGAAACCACTGCCAAGAGCTGAAAACATCGGAGGTAAATGAATAATCACCAACAGAGCAGAACAGCCATTAGACATAATGATAGAAAACCTCCTTTCACACTCACAGACATCATCCTTTCTGTGCAATTACCAGTTGGCAGAAGCAAACAATTGGCTTTAAAACAAGATAAAGAACTACAAAAAGAACCTGGCTTTTTGCTTCAAGTGAGCGGACTGTGAGTGAATTCAGCTGCTCTGCTTGAAAAAGGGAACAAATGAGAGCATATGCTTTTACACCTTTCAAAGAAAACTCAATGTAAGAAAAAAATCCAACCTATTTTAAATTCTTACTTCTTAATAAATCAAGCAAGTACTATCAAAAATGTCTGACTTTCCTGTAACTCTTTTGAAGCAAAGTTAGTTAGGGTCTCTCAAGAGAGCCTTTAGATTTTCATCCCTCTTGTGAAAGGTGCAGAGAAATGTGTGTACGTGTGTATCACAAGCTGATGAATAGCAAGAGAAAGAGAAGGGGGAAACACTTTAAGTCTATGTCTTCTTCCATGGTATCTGTTTTGCTCTAGTGGAGTGCTATTGGCTTCTTATGCATCACTTAAACCAGCAAGAGGAGAATAATTTCATGTTGTGTGTGAACAAAAAATGCTTTAAGCACTATTTGGTTCAGTATTTCATTACTAGCTATTTTTACTTTGTGAAGGAAGTTGCCAAAGAAGATTGAGGATGTTATTCAGGACCATTGTAGTAAAGAGGCTGACCAGAGAAGGGACAATTGAGAAATGGAGGGAATGTACTGGAGACAGGAACTAAGTGATCTGCTCAGTGTCACAGAATAAATCCAAAATGACTTTGCAGGGTGATTTCTCTGTGGATGCTTTTCTTTCTGTGTGGGTTTTGGAGTTTGAGATTCAGAACTGTGGGATTTGTCAGGTTTTTTTTTTGTTATTGTTTTCCATTTCTGCTAAATTCTAATTTCCACATCCTAAATCCCTCCAGCATCAAATGGATAACACTGTTTTACTGATTACCATTTTTAACTGACTCCATCGAATTTGTACTGAGAATATTAGAAAAATAGAAATCGCATATTTCATCACTGAGCAAGAAAGCTCAGAGCTCAACTTTCTCTGTGCTCTTAAATGTTTTCTTTTCATATTTAGGAAAGCCGATAGACTTTTACTTCAAATATTCTCCATAAAAAATGAGAATATCTGGAGTTTTAGAATAGAAGAAAATAAATTATATAGTACTCTTCAGGAACAGTTTCTGATTGTGGCCGTTCCAAGCCAAAATGATAGTACTATCTGTCTTCTAAATTTTAATGAAAACTTTAAGGCATTTTGAATTTTTTGAGTTGAAATCTATCATTATAAAACTCCTGCAGGGCAGTAGTTTCCTAAGGAATAAGTGGCAGAAAAGAACAAGTTGATGGGCTCTCAGAAGCCAGACTATTTCATGTTACGATGTAAAGGAGTTTCTTTTAAATTTTAGATGTATTTTGACCCTTCTTGGTTTTTTTTTAAGTTGCATGCTAATCTCTCTCAAACAAAGAGAAAATGTGACCATATCATAGAGCTATAAACCATTTGATACTGAAACATAACATACAGGGTTTTAATTCAGAAATAATGTTATTTTTCATTTCAGTTTCAGGGGAAAAAAAAAGTTTTCCACTGCTAAAGGCTTATCTTATTATGAATAAATTAATTCTCTTTTAATCCAGCTCATTGTGCTGTGTGGAAGGTTTCGTTTCAATAAAATAATAAGTTGACTAGATATTTTTCAGTCACCATTTGCATGGTAATATTTTACTGATGTAGAGCCTTCTTCTCACACAGCTACACTCCCCAGGAAGTCAATGAATGAGTATATGCAACTGTAAGAGAAATAAGACAATTGTATGAAATGGTGTTTTAGGTAATCTCTTTCAGTACCTAAAGACTTCTACAGTACCCTGAAAAATAGTGTTCAAAAAATTATCAACATGACAAAAAAAATGTAATCAGTATTCCTAAAGCACTAACTGATAGAATAGGCTAAAACATACCAGACTTGTTACAGGCAATTGGGTAAATAATATGCATACCTGAAATTACTTTATGTACTCAATTATATTTTTACCTGATGGTTCTCATGGCTTTGATAACAAGAAGTTATTGCCTTTCAGGAAAGTGATCATCATCATTTCCAACTCCTCTCCACACTGGACTAAACATAGTCTTCTTGTACAAATATATGCAATAGGAAGCTGGCACAGAATTTGCTGACAGTTTTTAAAGCTATGTCAGTCCTCGTGTGAGAGGAATATCCATGTAGCTTTATAATTTCATCTCCAGTATGTAAGATATTTCCACATGGGTAAAAAACTGGTTTATAAATGTTTGAATTAAAGATGTGGGTTTATGTATAATTTTCCAAATTATAGCTGTGGAAATTCTCAGTGGTACAAGAAAAGCAATGAAGTTTCCTGTTTCCTGTGTGAGTCTCAGGTAATTTTCACTTATGTGACTAGACCACTTTAAATCATGGCTACTTCTCTGAGCTGGACTCAACACAAAGATGTATTTATAGGAGGGGAATCTGGGAGAAAACATATATTCGGTTTATATAGACCTATCATGCAGTCTCTGGCTAAATGAATGTATGTTATTTCTAAAATAAACTATCATAAAATCACTTTTCTATTATATAAAAATATCTTTCGTGACAAAATATTTTTATCAAGTAGCAGTGTAGTGAAATACTGTAAAAAATGTAATTTCATTCTGATTTGTTACTTCTTCTTTTTAGTTGTACTTTAATAGCACAGTGCAAAGCACTTTACAGCCTAACTATGCAAAAATTACTTTCCTGGGTTGGTTTGTTTGGCCTACAGTGTTCACTGATGGACATTCTAACACAGATGCCTGGTTATTAGTATATTAAAGTATTGCTGCATGGAAAAGAAGTGAAACACTTAAACATTTCACCAAACTGAAACCACGCTGTGTAAAATGGTATTACAAATTGCCATAGGTAAGTACATATTGCTGGAGCAGATGGAAACACTTAGACAGAGGGAAACTTCTCAGAACTGAGAAAAGGTTAGATGATGTTCTTTACACTAGAAAATAAAGAAAGGAGAATAAAGGAAAGATAGAACACAAAATAATTTTCTGTGTTCTTACCTCAAGAGGAGATCAGCTTGATCAGTGAAAGATCAGATGCAAAGATTCTCATGGAGCTCTGCTGAACTCATTGCAGAGTACACACTGTTACCTGGGTTTCTGCTGCAGGGACACTAACCAGCTAACATCCACTTCTGCTGTCAAAGTCCTTTTTAAACGCTGGCGAAAGTTAAATAGAGACATTTTAAAAAGCAAAGAAAAATAATAAAGAAAAACCATCTTTAAATGTGTCCTGCAACAAATCCTTCCTCGTACTTTTCACCAGAGAGAACAAACTGCACAAACAGTTTTTAAAGATTCAGATATCTTCAAATTTATCTTCTACAATGAAGAGTGATTTGGATGTGTCAGGACTACCTCTGGATGTGCCAAGAAAGAACGCAAAAATGTTGTTGCCAGAAACAAGACTTGTATCCTTTAAAAATGGAAGCTATGGATTTTCATAGATATAGATATATAGATTAGATATATAGATATATAGATATATAGATATATAGATATATAGATATATAGATATATAGATATATAGATATAGATCTGTTCCCACTTTAATGTGTGCTCTTTCTCTTTTTTAAACTTAGGGAAATCTCTTTTCTAAAGCTCTGAGCTGTAGCAGCACTTCACCTAATTCATATACCTGGTGTTTTCTCTCTTGCAGTTATTTACATAACTCAGAAACCAATAGAAAAGTAGTTTAATATTTGAAGTTAAAAGTATTAGCCATATCAATATATCAGAGACATTTGATAATGAGATGTTGGTGCAAGACATTTAAAAATCTTGACTTTACTTCAGAGGAACTTCATTAACTTCAGAGGAACTGAGCAGCAGGTGATTTGGTGGGTTTTTTCTTCCTGCTTTTGTGCATGTCAAAGTTTTTGAAACAAAGATCTCTTTGGCATTAACACATTCAGCAATGATGATGGCTCTGCTTTCCAGAAAATGGCAGTCAGGCTGTCTCTAGCTATTTTCTGGTTCACCAACTCATCAAAGCTCATTGCTAATTCAAACACTACCAAATGTCAGCAGCATCAGTTTCCTGTGCTAAAGCAATCACACCATTGAAACGTTCCTATTGCCCTCATAATATCTTTAGTTTCTGCATGATTTAAGTTTGCCCTTGGCCCAGCTGAGTAGCTGGACCTTACTGCCATCCTAGGCACCAGTGCCTGCAAAGGGTCATAGTGTATTCCTAAGGTCTGACTAGGCTGATAATTTAAAGGCCTTTTCTGAAAACCATGGTGTCATGGTTTTCTAAAAATGGGTTGTACTGGATACTGGTGAGGCTGCACCTCAAATACTGTGTCCAGTTCCGTGCCCCCCACTATGAGAAGGACATTGAGGTGCTGGAGTATGGCCAGAGATGGGCAACAAACCTGATGAAAGGTGTGGAGAATGAGTCTTGGGAGGAGTGGCTGAGGGAGCTGGGGATGTTTAGCCTGGAGAAGAGGAGGCTGAGGGGGTACATGATCACTCACTACAACTACCTGAAAGGATGTTCTAGCAAGGTGGAGGTCTGTCTCTTTGCCCAGGTAATAAATGACAAAACAAGAGGAAATGGCATCAAGTTGCACCAGGGAAGGTTTAGATTAGAGATTAGGAAAAAATATTTTCACAGAGAGGGTTGTTAAGCATTGGAATGGGCTGCCCAGGGAGGTGATGAAGTCACCATCCCTGGAAATATTTAAAAGACACGTAGATGAGATGCTGAGGGATTTGGTTTAGTTTAGTGATGGGCTGGGCAGTGTGAGGTTAGTGGTTGGACTTGATAGTCTTAAAGGTCTTTTCCAGCCATAATGATTCAAAGCCAGTTTTTCTGAGACATACACAATATACTATAAATCTCTGTAAGGCTATGGAAATAGAGATTGCCTAAAACATGACATGAAATTAAAGAACAATGTGGCAATAATTAAGACCATCAGAAGTAACCCATGAGTGTAAAGCTGCCTCCTAGTCTGTTTGTGATGATTGATTTACTTTAGCAATCATTGATTCCACTTTCCAAAGCAAATCTTTTAGTCAGTATGTTTCTTCTGTTATTTCCTATACCCTGAGTAAGTGTCAGACTAAATGTAGAAATATCATTCTCCTCAAAGACTTCTTTGGTTTCTCATCTTAGTATTTGAATGCATTCTAAATTCATTGTCGTAACAACTGGGTAAAATTAGCTGCTGTTTTCACTCTCAATTTACAACTGACATACTGAAGCAAAAGGTAGTTAAAGTCAAAGTGACCAAAATAGCTAATAATCATGTAAGGTCTGAGCGATGACAGGCCCTAGGGAGAAACCTGGGGACTAGTTTTCAAGTGTCTTTAGTACCCCTGCTTTCTGCCACTCCTGCTGCAGTGCTACCTGGCAAACCTCTCCTGACATCTTTCATATCTTGATTCACTTTCTGGCTGCTGCAAGAAACTTCATCCTAAATTTAGATTGGATGCAAAGGCTGCAGTTTGATAACCTCATGTAAATTAAGGTGCTGTTTAGCCCAGGGGATCCTACTGACTTCAGTAAGAGTAATAGCATTGGACTTCATATATTAAAAAGAAAAAAACAATAAATAAAATAGATGGAAATATATTTGTATAGTAGCTTGGCTGTGAAACAAATATGCATTTTTTAGGAGTCAGGTCATGTTATACTGACTACTAAAACAAACACATCAGATGACAAGACCTTCACACAGGCTCATATATGCAGGCAATAAATCAAGCAGAGTCTGAAGAAATGTGTGCTACCGTTTCAAGAGAACACAATGATCATGCAGCCTCTGAGCTTGCTGTTGGATTAAATCCACAGGTTCTGGAAAAATAAGGCATTTCTTGGTCCCAGAATTATTATTTTTTTTTTTTGTCCCATAATTTCTTTGCAGTTTGTGCATACTGAGCTGGGCAGACAGTAAGAGAAAGAGGAACAGCACTGAGCTGCAAAGAGAAGCCTTCCAATGCTGGCATACCTTAAGAGCAGCAAGACTTTGGTGTCTTACTTGACCAGCTATATCCTAAATTGAGGACTGGATACAAACCCCAATAGAGACTTGTAAGAGCTGCCTTATTTGCCTAAGTGGGCAAAAGACTAAGTGGGCTTTGCATCTTATAGTGTATTTGGAGGAAGAGAGGGGTCAATGCCTACTATTTAGTCCAACTTAAGCTCAAAAGCCACTTCAATCTTTTTATAGCTACATTAAAAATGTAAAAGACAAGTTTACATATACCTTAGTTTATAACCAAAGTTTTAAATAGATTACCAAAACAATCTGATTCCCACGTTAGATCCTCTACTTCCGACAAGCAGTGTAAAAAGGTACAGCCAAGGTAATGGCAGACTTGTATGCCACAGTGCCTTTAATCAATGAAAGAGGTTTGGCTTCTGCCCAGACTTGCATAACTGAGTAAAAAAAAATAATAGGAAATATCAGTCTCATGCTTCAGGACACAGAATGTGAACAACTATGTTTAATGACCACAGACAATACAAACTTCTATATTGAATATCCGTCTCTTCTGATGTTCTCCAGTACAGGAAGGGGAAAATCTCTCCTTATAATCTTTCCAGTAACATGCCAGTCACTCAAACTTAATGTTAGTGAAAACAGTTTGTTGTTGCTCTCCAGTTAGGTAGCCCAATAGGAAACTTGGTTTGCTACATCTTAAGAACTCTGATCAGGTAGGCATCTTAACTTTTCCCTTGTACACTTGCAATTCCAAAAAGACTTTTTCATTTTTACTGCCTGTAAGTGCTGTATGTAATGAAAAACTGTGTATTTGCATTCAGTTCAGATACAGAGATTCTCCTTTCTAAAAGAAACAGCTGTAGTTAGGTAAACAATTCAATATTCGAATCAGAGAGAAACATCCACTGCTTCCAAGAGGACAATGATTGGCAAGGGGAAATGAGAAGGATACAGGAGAAGAAACATTACTGTATAAAGGGATATCTATTAAGAAAATATAAAGCAAGGTTTTTGTGGAGCTTTACAATGTTTAGTAGTTTATCATGAATCTATTCAAGGCCTAACTCTGCATCTCTGGGTATTTCCAGGACACTCAAGTCCCTTAAATGCCTTGGGATGTATTCAACCCTCAGACTGAAGCGTTGGTATCCTCTCTGAGTTCAGCATCTTTCTGCTGAATGTGAAGAAAGATAGTTTGCATTTCCATTTGCAGACCAGGATTAGCCATCCAAAGTCAACATGAACCTCTGGCATGCAGTAATGGATCATGACCATTGCTGTTAAACTGCCCACAGAGATGACAGCTAGATAGTCGTATCTCCTGATGCCATTTAGAGCTATAGAATTTTTTTTTTTTTACTCCAGGAATACTATATACTCTAGCTATACTTCCACTCTCAAATAAGAAGGATGCTAGGCCAACTTTTCTGATGGTAACTGCTTTAGGGCAGATATGGATGAACTTGGCATTTTGTAATTGGATACTTTCAGATGAGCTTTGATTTTGGCACTCCATGAAATTACACTGCTACCTTGTTTGTCTGAGGTCATATGTGATGATGACTAACATCACACATTGTTTTTACATCTCTAATTTTGAAGAAACACCTTGGTTAATTGCTTATTTCCAGGTATAATATATAGTCAACAATGTTAACTGCTGCCTCTATTTATAATTGGAAGGTGATGATAACAGCAGAAAGATAAAGGAAATTCATACTAAAAAATGTTTATAATCCTCCCATTCCCCCAGGAAAAAAAAAAGCTTAGATCGCAAATGTAAGTACTAAACTGACACAACTGTTTACCATTTAAATGTAGTGTTCTCATAATCATAAACCATACTGACAGCAATACAAAATCACCTCAAAGCTTTAAAAAAAGATCAAAATTAAAATGTAATAAATATTTTTTATGATTAAGCTTTTTTTTTTTTTTTAATGGAGTCCATCATATCGAAAAGTCTTGTTACACCACAGAAATGCTTTATGTCTTCAATTGCACAAGCTCATTGTGGAATAAGAGACAATAGTGAATACCAATGAGGGTGCTGTGGAAACCCATGCATAAACAGTTCACACATATAAAGTAAGAGTCATACTTTGGTGGTACAAAGAGGATCATGGAGAAAAAGCTTGCCTCTCCAGGCTTGAAGACAGCTGTGAGAAGTACTATGATTTTGTTAAAATTAGAAATAAGTCTTTCTAGTTTGCCTTTTATTTATTCAGTTTTTAGTTTAGTCATTTAGTGGCTTGTTCAAATCTGTCCTCAATTATTAAAGAATCTCTGAAGATGTTTTAACAGTCCAAGGGCTTGCTTTAAATACGTACTTAATACTAAACAAAATTGGAACAGAGTATCTTCAGTCCTTCATTTTCATACTTAATGTGTACAAAGCACCAATTAATAAAAGGAAGCAAAGAGATGAAGGTTGAATTTTGCTGCTGTACCACCAAATTTTTCACCTGCACTGGCAGCATTACACGTGCCTGCTCTGCATTATGCCATAAAACAGTTTTGAAAAGCTTGGAAGGAGAATGTTTTTGCTGCAAATAATATCAGGACAGGACGCTGTTCACTGCAGAAGGACAAGAATTTGTTTAAAACAAGGGAGTATTTTTACGATAAGGTAAGCTTGTAAATTTTAAAAAGAAGTAAGAACTGAATGTCGAATGTAATTGCCAAATGTTTTCTCTAAATCTGATAACTACATAATCAGGGGCTCTAGGAGGAGAATGATAGACAGTAGATGACAAAGTTTTAAAATGTTTTGTGAGTGCAACTGAGCTTTGCAAAGAGGTATAAACACCATCTCTGCACACATGCATATAATCTGCCTTTAACAGCAAGGGATCAAGATGCTGCTTGCCTTTAGTAGTTAAAGATCCAATGAAATTTCATACAAGCTTAGTTTCAGCCTTTGTGTTCTGGATGAGCTTCAGTTAATCCAGCCTGACCTATGATTTCTGCCACTTTCCTGAACCTTGTGACTCTGTGATGTAGTAACTGTGATGCAGTTACTGTGATGCTGTGATGCAGCACTGCTTTGCCCTCTAACATCAGCCCCAAGGATCAGGGTACTTCCTTGGCTGAGGAAAGTGCATGAGCACGTGAAGGGTCAGAAAGGTACTTCTAACTCAATTTGTTTGCATTGTTCATCAAGAAACAACTTCTATCGGTAAGAATAGCTGTGGTATGCTCGGTGAGGAGGACAGGGGGCAGAGGATGTCAAGGGCACAAGAAGATCCTAACTGTCTTCTGATGAGTAGTCGCAAAAATAGTGGGGTGGATTTACCCTGTTGCTGACAAAAGGGTAATGATTCTCATCCCCAAGGTGTCACATCTAGCATAAACATCTGGTTTCTAATCTTATTCCTAGCACATGTTTGTGAGTACTTGTCATGCTGGACAAGTGTGGAGCTGTTTCTGGTAAGGGAGAAGGGGCTGTAAAGATGGTTCCTATAAGAAGTTGCTCAAAAATCTCCCCAGCTCTTCTGGGGAGCCAATTAGGCACTTCTGGGGCTGAGAAAATTAGGTGCCTCCACAATCACATTTTAAGAAGAAGCTGGAAGAGAAGGGTTCTTCCTGTTCTATTCTGGCCATTCTCACTTCTTTTCTGGTTATTGGTGGTGGAAGGAGTTGGAGGAGAGAGACAAACGACCATGCAGGCTCCAAGGTCAGTGAGGGAAGAGAGAAACAGGTGTGCTGGAGCAGAGACCCCCTGCATCCTGTAGAGAGGACTGGTAAAGCTGAGAGTTGTTGGCAGTTTGCAGAGGACCAGGGAGTCCTCTTTGCCAGGGGCAGTGACTATGCCTGGAGGAGACTATGAATTTGTGGCAGGTTAGCGTTGCAGCAGAAGGTGCCCAGAAAGCTGCTGGCCAGAGTTTAATGTTGGAAGAGTTTGTGAGCAGAAGCTGTAGCTGTTGGGAAGAAGTCACACTGCAGAGGTTTGTTAAGGGCTGTGTCCCAGTGGAGGGACCCAGTAACAGAGCAGGGGAAGAGTGCAAGGAGTCATCCTCATCTGAGAAGAGAGAAGCAGCAGAGCCCATCTGTGAGAGACTGACCACATCCCCCATTCCTTGCCCCATTGAGCCGCTGAGGGCTGAGGAGGTAGAGATATTGGGAGCAGTGAGCTGGGTCTGGGAAGAAAGGAGGGATGGCAGAGGGAGATCTTAAAGTGCTGGTTGTAATTTTCTCATCACCTTGCCCTGTTTTTGCTTTTCGGTCTGTTTCGTTTCTAGTAGGTAGCAGAATAAACTGTTCTTACTTTCCTCTCTAAGTTAAATACTGGAGGCTATTTTGCCCGGAACCATAATTGTCAGTGAGCCCTCCCTGCTCTTGTCTCAATGCACAATGTCCTTGATTATGTTTCTTTCTTTCCATTTTGCTTTGGACTCCATCATCCTAAGGAGAGTAGGGGTAGATAAGGGACAGTGAGCTTCACTGTTGTGGTGCTTCACTGCCTGCTAGGTTGAACCACGACAGCACTGTAGAGCTATTGATTGGAAAAGACAGGTTTGTGCCTTTGGTCTCACTTGCTACAGCTTTGTGATTTTGTTTGTGTGTTTGTTCTGCAGACAGCTAAATCCATTCCTTGCAGTACCACTGAGCCATAGACAAACACTGTGGTATCAGGACACTACATGCTCAAAGAATATGTTTTGACAGTTTAATCAAGAAGGTGGAGGTGAGCTCTGGTCTGCTGGCATAGTCCCATTTTTTTTACCTAATCTATCTTTGTTAAGTGGCCTGTATGTTTTCAGACTTCCCAACAGCTGCCACTAGTCATGGTTGACCCTGCTGTCCCAAAAGCTTCAAGTGTTGGCTTGACTGGGTCAGTGAGAAGCCCCACTGAGTAAAGGAACCTGGAGAGTCTTGAATGTTTCCATAGTAGTTTACGTGGAACAACAAAATAAGCTCAAAATGAACCTGCCTTCAATCCTGCCTTTGTGCCACAGTGAGGGACATTTACAAATATGTTTCCATTTTCATCTTGCATTTATCTCACTAAAGGCAGAAATGATGGAAAACCAGAATTTGTACCTGGAGAGAATTTCCAGTATTTTGTGTTTGAGGTTTTGCCTTTGAACATATTAAAAAGAAATAGATTTTTTTTTCACAAAGGTGTTCTCAAAATGAACTGAGTTTTGGAGTGCTTCTGGCTGAGTTATCACAGTGTGCCATCAGATATATAGTTCAGGTAGTATGTCCATAGACCATAGGTTCATCAGATACCTAGTTGCAGCACACATGAAGCACTGAAGAGAATGGTAGGCACATTCTATGATGGAAGCACATCATAGCATGGTAGGATTGGAAGGGACCTTTAGAGATCATCTAGTCCAACCCCCCAGCAGAAGCAGGTTCACCTAGATCAGGTTGCACAGAAACACATCCAGGTGGGTCTTGAAGACCTCCAGGGAAGGACACAAAAAACAATGAAATTAATGTTGGAGCCATACAGACAAGGTGTTTAATTTAGATCTTCTGGTAGAAGAGGAATAGAATTTCATTTTTATTTGGAAATAAAGATAGTAAGTCAAGATTTTTTTTTTCAGGAAGTCTTAACCTCTGTGGAAGCCACATTTCATTGGAGAAAAGTTGGCTTTAAATCTTCTTTTCCTGTTCAGTTAAGAATCATGTTACCATTTTCTTTGTCACTCTCCAAGAGCACAAGTCTTGCTTATGTTCCAGCCCACCCTCAAGAGAGAAACCTTGCTGTGTCAGGGGTCAAATCCCAAAACACACACTCAATGAGAGCCTTTTTCTTTGTCAGAAAGATTTTGATCTTTGTTTTAGTTTCCTGATTCTTTGGACATAGCCTTGAGAATTTATCAATCTTGGAGGCCAAACAACTCTTGCAAACGCAGCCAAGAAAGCTCTTGTTGAATGCATGCATTGAAGTTTTCTCCAAGGCAGGAAGCAGAAATTACTGACTCAGAATGTTTTTTTGAATCTTTTGGTGGATTGTAGTGTTTCTTCAGCTTTCTTTCAGTATCTGTCTAGATAGTATATGTAAATGAATTGTTAAGATGCTTCAGAATAGGGCTACTCATTGGAGGTGACCTGTATGGACCCAGGTAGCATTTTTTTTTTTCTCCAACTCATTACATCACTCACAGCAGACTTGAAGAAGCAGCAGGTAGGGAACCACACTTTGGCAACATTCCTTTTGAGTTTATTCTATGAGCACATTATTCTTGGGGTGCAGTAGGGTTGTGGTATGGAGTTTATTTGATTATTTTATTTTCTTCCTTTCTCAAGTGGGAACAGCAGGGTACTTTCAAGAAAGAGACGGGCAGTATAATGTTCCTCATCTCCCCTTTCAGTGCTCAGAGTGGGAGCATGGGTCTGCAGTGAAGAATGAGTACAAGTTACTTTTACATGTCTCTATTTCTTGTCCTGCCAGAGTCATTGAATAGCCTAAAGGTTGCTTTCCCTTGGACACTGCTCTACTTGGAAAGTAGGTATCTGGTAGAAGTCAGCTTTGCTTGGTGTCACAGTTCTTGCTGTTCACTTTGTTTAACTTACAGCTTCTGCAGAGCACTATAGCCATGTCTCGCAGGGTTATGATAGAGTCTCTTAAAAACCTGATATTCATCCTTCCCTGGAGAGGTGGGACAGAAATTAGACAGAAGTGCTTGAGTGAGGGCTCACCTTGTGCACTTGGGCAGCTCGCATACCCCTGCCATGTAAGCTCAGCTTTTCTACTTGTGTTATAGTGTGCACAGATTCATCTTGACTGCACAAGACTATCTTCAGCTCGGAAGAGACATCAGGAGAGCTCTAGTCCAACCCACATGCTCAAAGCAGGGTCAGCTGAGGTCAGACCAGGATGTTCAGGCCTCTATTCAGGCATGTTGCCAGAGAGATTCTTATCATGTGTGACAAGTAACTCTTCTCCAGGCACTTCTAGTTTCTTTTCTGAAAGCAGTAGTATTTTCAGGAAACTGTGACATAAAAAATAATAGAAAATACTATAGTTAAAAGATTTTATTTTTAATTCTTTTTTTAAATCTGTTCCTTAGTATGTTCTCTGTTATATCTCTGCAATTTTTACCATGGTTTACCGCTCTTGGGGTAAAAGATTGTTTCTTCTTTTACAAAACAGCCAGCTGTCTGTATTTTAAACATCTTCCTCAGCCCCTCTCTGGCTATAAAAGCAGTTTTTAGTTTGCATGATAGATGTTTCATATAGCCTGGAAACAGATAGGGTGATAAATCCTGATAAAGGCTGGAAATCATCTGACAATTTCAGTAAGAGTCCATACCACTTCTGATTGCCATTTATTTTAGATCTTGGTACCACAGTCAGATTGCAGATATGGAACTTATCACAGAGAGCTAGAGCACAGCCAGGAACTAGCTGCAGGGGAAATATCTACTTTTAAAGATGAAGTAGCAGGAGGTTCCTAGAATATCTAACCCTGTTAGTTTCCATTAATGATCTTTACACAAACAGGATGAGTGCAGAAGCGACAGCATTGGGAAGCATCATCATACAGAACAATATGGCAATATAATCAGGAAAGGATGGAAGAAGGATGGTAGGCATGGCTGAAAAATATTTGACTACAGCACATGAAAAAAACCCTTTAGGACAAGAAAGCCTCACATAAACTTTCCTCAGAAGCTGATCAGGGAGAAGTAACCATGCTAGATTTGAATGTACTGGTCAATGAAAAGTGGTACGACACACATAAGACAGTGAGATAGGAAAACATACCCCTAGGTTTCCTTGTGAAAGGTATTCCCAGTTAGAGAAGTTTAAATTCCACTGAGCAGTGTCCTGATAAGCACTCCCCTGAAACACAGCAGTCACAAATTTTGTCATGTTTTCAAGAAAAATGATCTGAAACCAGAAGAAGTTAAAACATTCTGTCCAGCTACTCAGAGAATGAGACAGTCTGTAGGAGACTAGAAGATGATAAACAAAATGGAAAAGGAAAGGCTAAGTGATTGTAGAGTAAGTTTTTGTTGTACAAATACAATCAGAAAATACATACTTGACATGGTTACATGCTTCTGCTTCCTGTACTCTCCTTGTTTCTGGGCTTTTCATGGGACTAGCTGGACTCAAGCAGAACCAGGAGAGGCAGGAAAAATAGCAGGAAACACTTATTTAGTAGGCAATTCCCATCGAGATTAGGGTATTAGCAAGTCATTTTGTGTTTATCTCAAAGTCTTTTGTTACTCTTTTCTTCAATAGCTGTTGAAAATCCATGCTACTGTAGGTCAAATAATGATATTTGCTTGGATATTTTTTTGGAGAAGTTTTCTGATCCTGCATTCCCCTTCCCTTCTTTTTGTAAGTAGATTCCAGTTAGAAAGTGCCATATTTGAATTGAAGGACTTCTTCAAAATAGCTCACAAAAACACCTACATCATGTACCAGACCTTATTTCTGGAGTAGAGACTATTTTCACTTCCTCCCTTCCCATACTCATTTGCTATCCTAATTCAGTTTTGATCTCTTCTCCAGGGGAACAGCTTGAGTTTCCATATCCTCAGTTGCATTCTATATATTGCCTTTGCCATCAGAGCATCAGTCCTCACTGAAAATTTGGTTAAATTGTTCCTTTTCTTTTGAGATCATACCTAGATGGTCTTTCATCTACAAGTTATCCAATCATTGGGACTAAAAGGCAAACTTTTTTCCTTGTTTCCTTCTGCTGTAAATTTACAAAGGACATTTTGTTGTTTTATTTTGTATCCTTTGCAAGATCTAACTCAGATCAATTTTTGGCAGTTTCTGTTTTTACCCTTGTATGTATTAAACTGTGACATCTATCTTTACTTATTGTTCTGTCCTGCCTTTCTCACTCATGTAAGCTTTTTACTTGTAGCCTTTGTTTACATTCTTTTTAAGGGTACAATACATTTTTAATGTCTTTTTAAAGGTGAATATTTATTTGCATAACTGGAATTTATTTCTGTAAGTTTTTCTTCTGATTGAAGGTAAAGATTTCTATTACTTTTAGCTCTTTTTTCAGTAGCAAATCATTTTCTTCTTCCACAGCTAAGCTGCTGTATCATTTCAGTCCAACTGATTTTACTAATCAGTTTCCTTAGCTTGTCTAAATTTACTTTTCTGAAATCCAAATCCTTAGCTAAAGACTAACTGCTGTTTATTCTTTGATTTAAAATATAAGCTGAATCAATTTATGATCATTCCACAGTTCCTTTCTATTATTCTGTTCTGTCAACCATCTCTCTTTTAATGCGCTTTTCACTTGCTGAAATGCCATGGTATAATGTCCCATTGACTGTCTGTAACTGTGATGAAGAAATGCATTTGCTAATGCATCCATAAATACCTTGTCATTACTGGTATCGATAACATTTTGTTCTTCAGCCAGTATTCTGGAAATTCAGCTTTCCCATAAGTTTATAAGAACCTGTAGTATTTTTCACTGAAATGGGATGAGAGCTTTCTGTGTCACAACCAGACACATAAACTTGAAAGTGCACCCTCTCCACTTTTATGAAAATTTAATCAAAACCCACCAAGTACCTGACCTTCATCACTGAAGCACCATATCCCCAGAAATACTTCTTACATTTCCAGTAACCTTACATACCCATCATCCTACAGTTCCAAATGTTACACAGTCTGACTGCTCCTGTTATTAAAACTATAAAACTTTACTTCCTCAAAAACATGCAGAAGGTTTGCTTCAAAGAAGAGACTTCATCTGCAACAGAAGGAAAGTGTCCAACTGATGAAAAAAAGACAAAACAGTGACTGGGTAGAGGGGAGTTCCATCAGCAACATCAGGGTCTGGCAGTCTTTGTTACTGTTCATGTGGCTGTATCAGGACTCACTGGCCTTCCGGGAGCACCCTTCCTCCCTTTTGCCTTGCTGCTCTAGTTGCAACAGGTTTCTGCAGATAATTGACTGTGGTGAACTTTTGAAACTCATTACAATCAAACACATGCACTAGATTTTACTGTGCTTGTACATGGTGAAAATGCACACTACTCACCAGCTAGTAACGTAGTGCACTTTGTAAATCTGGCATGATGCTATCCACCTTAGGCTTAAACATACAGACTAGGCTGATTAATGACTTTTTGAACCAACAAATCCTGGAGCATCTGCCTCTGTGCTTCAGAGCAGGGTGTGTCATCCTTTGAAAACTGACTGGCTATCCACTATGCTTTAAAAGTTTCTTTTGGTTGTCTCACTCATTTTTCCTGCATGTAAAAGAGAAAGTTGTTCACTGTCAGAGAGAAACATTTAAGCTTTAGAGAGGGTTATTTGGGAGGATGAGTCCAGGGCTCTGGGCTGAGCCATGACATTGGTCGGTCATCAGTGGTGGGGAATTGTTATGGACATGTGGTGACACATTCAAATCATTGAATTGCTCAAGTCATACATCACCCATACCCTGCTTGGTTTAACTTCCCCACAGGTATTTATTGTGGAACTGGAGATTCTATAGACAACTTAGGGTAAAACAGAACAGTAAACGATGGATTTTTAGGAAAATGCTTTTCAGCTAATTGAATCAAAGTTTAGACAGTGTAACTATAAAGAAAGGACACAGAAAGAAATTTCTTGAAAGATTAATGCACCTGGATTTAAGACAATTCTGGCTAGATATATTTTAGGGTTGTACACAGCTGTAAAGAAACTTTAAGAATTTTTAAGAACCTATTTAGCATAATCATACAATCATAGAATGGTAGGGCTGGAAGGAGCTTTTATAGATCATCTAGCCTAACTCCCTGCTGAAGCAGGTCCACCTAGATGAGGTCACACAGGAATGTGTCCAGATGGGTTTTGAAGACCTCCAGATAAGGAGACTCCACACCCTCCATGGGCAGCCTGTGCCAGGGCTCCCTCATCTGAACAGTAAAATAGTTTATCCTTATGTTTAAATATTCAGAATTCCTGTGGGGTTAAGTTGACAAATTAGGATCTCTTAAGTTGGAAAGCCAAGTCAACAGGTTTTAGACCTATAAAGACTGCCTCATTTACCTATGCAAAAAAAATTAGATTTTTAAACAGTCTTCATGCATTTTAAGATAGAAGACAAATAATCTGCAAAACTTTGGAGCAGGATGGTAGAAAACCAGTAAACTTTAGCTTTGTGGCCACAGCAAGAATGTTATCACTTTTTCAAATGAAAATGCTTTAAAAAAACATATCCAGCAAACAAATCAAAACCCAAGGCAGCATTTAACAGTTAACAAAGTGCCTCAAAAATGTGTCATCTTAATGTAAGAAAAAAATTTAGAACCTCACTGTGGCCAGGAGGATGAGATAGCACTGTTCTGTCTGCGTAGCTAAAATGTGGTTAACATAAACTGCCACAGGCATTTTGCAAGATGTAGCCTGTGAAAGTTTAAAATTACTTTTTTTTTTTTTTTTTTTTTTGTATGGTATAATCCCTGTCTATCTTTTGTGTAATCACTTTGCTCAGAGCTGTAATTTCTTTTCCCTCCTTGTAGTTTGTGCTGTGACAATGCATTTGCCAAAGTAAGAAAAAGTGTCTGAGTCTACAGCCTAATGTGAAGTAACTGGGAAGTAACAATATTATTGTTAAAACACATTAACTTGAGATATATTGCCACCAGAGACAGAAAGGAAATATGGATTAATTATGGCTTGCATGAAAGTCTTTCTCCTCTGGATCTCACCATGGCCAGGTGATGCTGGCTGCCCTGTTCACAAATTCTGGCCAAGCACTGTCTCCTCAGTTGTGATCCTGAAATGGACTAGTAGCGTCAAGACCACTCTGATGCCTCAGGTAAAACCTTCACCTCTCAATATCTTTCATCTCAGAAACATCTGCAGGGGCTTGGAGGAGTTACTGTGTTATAATTTTTTTTTTTTTTGCTTTGAGTTTCATGTGCTTTAAAGTTTTGAAGTACATGCCATTTGATTATTTTAAGGTTAAATTTCAAACAGACATTGACCCGCCTCAATTGACAAATTGAGAGCTGAAGGTAATTACTGATAACAGTTCACATGTGGTTCTGTACATCTACTTGAAGCCCCTAGTGCTGACTTCAAATGGGTCAATCATTTTCTAGAGACCAGTGAGCTGCTCGCCGTCTGGATTTTGTTAAGTGAGAATATAAGTCAGTTTTGCAATGAAAGGCAGGAGTAATGGAGGGAAAAGATTAATTAAAACACATGCTGTGGAACAGCAAAGACTCCCCTCTCATCAGCATTTTCCAGTTGGCTTGTAACATTTAAAAAATTAGACCACAGATTCCCTACAAATTTATAGCTTTTCATTAGGTTATTGGATGGTTTAATGGGTCACATTGTTTTTTCATAGCGTGCACCTAATTTGGTGGGAGTCTTGGCTTCAGCATAAACATTGTATGTTTAATACTCACATAGATGATTATCAAGCTGAGCCTACACCTGCATTTTTGTCCCCTTTTCCCATCACAGTCATAGAACCAGTACAGTATCCCTAATGAAAGCAGCAATGAGTCTGGAAAGAAAGCTTGTCTCTAAATTAGTGTCTTGTCCAGTCCATTCTGCATAAGCATTTATGTTCACTTGAGAAGAAACTTGCAGGGGAACTTTTCATGAACATACAAAAGACATACAAATTACAGAAAGTCCCCATGACTTAGCTGTCTCTGGATCCACTGTGCTGTTCCCATGCCTGCTCATTTTGAAACTTTCTTCTGATTTTTTGTGGAGTGTAATTTTATATCCCAAATGTCATAGTTTTATTCCAAGAAAATAGACAGGTAGTATCCCAAATAATGACTCCATAGTAGAAACATGGGAACATGTAAGAGAATTACAAAATTAAGCTGCTAAGCACAGGAGAGCTGTAGTGACAACTTGTGATAAGGGACATACCATGGACATTTGAGTTTACTAGCTATTGCTGAGCGACTCCTGTTTGAAAGCTGTCAAAGCCATTAGCCAGTGCCTGTCACCTGTCATGCCCATGGGAGTGCACTGAAAGCCTGTCTTTTGAAAGCATTGTAAAGTGACTAATGGATGAAAACAGGAGCAAAAAGTCTCACTTATAATGTTTCATTAGCATACAGGTGCAAAAATAACAAAACCCCAAAACATAATGCCATGGAAACACATACAGTGTACATTCATGGAGGAGAGAATAAGGGTTTTATAACCAGCACTGAGGAAGACATAGGAGCTCAACAGCTGCCACGTGCAAAACTAAATTCTAGCCCACTGTCTACACAGCAAAGAACATGTGTATAGCCCTATAATGTCTGATTCATTTAGAAAGGCAAGTCAGCAAGAGAACATATTTCATCTCAACTCCACACACGTAAAAGCCAAAATATACAGTAAAAGTAATTGCTTGTACTCCTACTGTCTTTCACCCAAATATTCCAAAACTTGTCAATGTCTTGTACTTCCTTTTCATATGCAAATTCAGCTCCAGGTGTGCTTCTACTTGTACTAACTACTCCCTCTGCCTTCCAGCAAGAGAACAATATGAAAAGCGATATGATGCAAAGGCAATCTGCATAGAGAAGGGGAATGAACTGTATTATCTTTGCAGTCTTTTCCATCAGTGGTATCAATGTTATCCAATTTCTTAGTGAGGCACTGAGGTAGTGGGGATCTTCATTTCTGCTTTCACAAATAGCATCCACCCAGTATCAGGTTGTTCCAGCTTAAGGCAAATGATTAGAAAGCCAATGTAGGCAACATTGTTTATGATTTTCTAAATTCAGCTAGCTCCATTCTGGGTAGAAAGAGGCAGGTTGATGTCTTCAGTTTCCCTCTGTGTTGATGAAATTATCAGCTTTTCAGTGCCATACTTCAGCCTGCTTCAGAGGCTTTCTTCTTCTTCCAGTTAGTCTCTGCCAAGTTTCTGCACACTCTCCGATCTTAGGAAAAGCTCAGAGAGGATTAATTGGCAAAACATCTTAGCATTGATAAACCTGTTCTTGCAATTGATGACTCAGCTGCTATCTGACTCTTCAGTAGATGTAAACCTGAGGTTTTCATGTCTCTAGCATTTCACCTTTCTCAGGTTTAGCAACTTGAATACAACGTAGACATTGCTTCACTTCTGCTCAAAACCATGCTGAAGAGAACAATACCTTCTCAGGAAGGACAAATATGCAATCTTTTGTTCAGAGAGGGCAATCCATGCTTTTTAACACAAGATAACTCTCTTGAAGGTTATGGATTCTGACCTTTGAACACCCCAAAAATGTATTTTCTTCTGTAGCAGGATCTAACCCTGAACAGCTCATAATTCTTGTGGCTGGTGCAGTAAGCAGAGACAGTAGAAGTATTTGTGATCCCACATGAGGAAAACACATAGGGAATCCATTTTCACTGACAACAAGCCAGTCAGAGAAGAGGAATAATGTAAAAAATACACCTCTTAAAATACATTATTATTTTTGACTTTTTGAAATTCCCTTTTTCATTCAATAATTTGTCTTTGACTGCTTGTGTAATGGTTTAGCAAGGAGTTGCTTTTGCTTAGTAACAGGGGGAGCGGGTTGCAGTGAAGACCCGGTAAAAGTTTTTTAGACTCTCCCCCGACTCCTGGGTTCAGACCCACCCCCCGGCCCGGCTGGGCCAATCTGGCGCCTCTGCGATCACTATTTAGGGACGGGAATTTGAGGTGCGAGGCAGGAGGTGTAAGAGT
>WBNH01007373.1:27815-74864 GCA_013401255.1 Urocolius indicus
TTTTTGGGGTTTTGTGTTTTAGTTGGTATTAAATTGTTTTCTGTTTTCTTCCCCAAGCCGAGTAGCCTGGTCTGTTTTGTCCTGCACCTTAAGCGGCAATTAAGCTCTTCCTGTCCTTTAGCAATCCTTTAGTCTTCGGTACTTGAGGCTAATCGTGGTCTTTTGTTCCCTGATGGGCCGAAACCACGACAGCTTGTCTCCTACTTTAAACCCATTTGCTACCAGAAGATCACTAGCATTGCTAGTTCAGCAATGCTGATGCAGTCCTCTGGCACATGAAGTTGTTCAAAACATTAGAAAATTCTTGGATAAGCCCAGCCATAGCATTTCTTCATATAGTTTCACATAGTTGTTTAGCCTGGACCACAAATTTTGTACTGTTTTTATGTGAGGCCCATTTCAACACATAACTTCCTCACTTTCTATATAACCACATGCATTGCTGTAAGTATCCAGGGAGCTTTTGTCAGAAGACCTGAGTGCTTCAAGACCTTTTTTCAAAGATGGCAACTGCCTTATCAAAAACCATCTCATCTATTGTGTGATTTATCAGCAATTCTCGTTGGGTGTTTTAAAAATGTTCTTATGTCATGACTGGAAGAAACCCCATTCCTACTCAGAAAAACACATTTGGAAACTCAAGTATGAGTTTATGAAATTTCCTGGCTTAGGGGTCTGGCTGGAGGGCATGTCTCACTGATGACAGATCAGTTTTAGTAATTTGGCCACATGAATATTTTCCAGTTTTACCGGAAAAGTTTCTGCCTCTCTTTCTTATTTGTGTCTTTGTAAAGTTTTATTTGAAGTTGGGAGGCTGTGTGCATTTTCCTTGCAAGTGTATTTTACATGGTAGAAACAGACATTAAGTTTCCAATCTTGACCAAGACAATAAATGGTTTGAAAGTTGGAATATTGGTGGATCATGAGCAGAAAAAGAGTTAAATCATTCATGTTCAAAGTTGTTAGGTGAAATTAATGAAAGAGCAAATCACAAAATTGACTAAGGCTTGCACTTCTCAGAATTAAGAGGCAGAAAAGTCTTTCTTTAGCTTCCTGCAGGCTTGTCTTTCTGCAGAGCTTATTCACACCACACTTTGGTGACAACACTAAACCTGGGTTTCTAATAATGTATATCTGGAAGAAAATTAATAATACAGAAATCAGAGTTATTGAATATAATTAAAAATAAAAATTTTCATCGATACTCCATTGTTTCTTGTGATAATTTGAGATTTCATGTTTAAACTAAGAAAGAAACTGACAAAAGTTTTTCTGCCTCCAGGATTGTTCACATGTATAATATACCAGAACAACATAGCATATTTTACAGGCAGTGCAAAATGCCCTCTCTTTCTAGAGTATGAGACATACTAAATAACCAGGTGAAGGAAAAAATACCAACATATTTATGAGGAACAGTGGCAAATGGGGTTGCAGCTCTGATAAAATGAAGATGCTGATCTCAGCCAGGCAAGTGACAATCCACTTGTTTACGTTGATAGAACTGACACCAACATTGGGCCTGGATTTTTCAGACTTTCTCATAAATAGAGGGTTTTTTTCAAAGTTCTGAAAATTTGTTAAAATTACCAAAACCAGTCCAGTCTGGATGCAGGCTTGAAACTACATGCAGTTTTCACAAGTGACCTAGAAGCATAACCCTAAGGAAAAGCCAGCAGAATATATGTTCCTAATCACCTCAACAATTTGGAAGGTCCCAGGCTGCTGTTTGAGCAAGAGCTTTTAGCATTGTTCGCACAGGAGCTAGAACAAAACAGAACCAATATATTGTGGAATTCCTTTCATCTTATTTTAGCTGTACAAAATAAAGCATATAAAACAGGCTGTCTACACTCACAGAGTAGCTGAAACAAGGAGACAAGTGCTATTCAAGATCAAGCCCTCCCACCACTCTCAGCCATCTCAGGATGAACCAAATTGATTCTAGTGACAGAAATAGACATCCCTAATGTAGTGCAACTCACCCTGCAATCTCACTGATAGAAAATGGAGCCAAGGGCAAGCAGCTCACCTCCAGGCAAGTAGGTGCAAAGTCAGTGGGATGCGTCCTGAGATAACTCTGTTTCCTGCCTGTTCAAAGGAGACCTCTCCTTGAAGAATGACCTTCCATCTTCCAAGCTGATACAGATGGGTTTTTTGTTTCCTGAAAGGGTAGAAGGAATGAGGAAAAGCTCTGATAAAGACTGCTCTGATGCTGTGGTTTGGAATTTTGTCATCTTCCTAATGTGTGATTCAGTTTTGCTTGAAGTTTTCATAGTGCATTAGACATGTATTCTCCTCTTGTAGACCTGTCAACATCTGTCAGGGAAACTTGTCACTCTTTACTCAGTTATCTGAAGTGCTCTAGATTGGAATAACAGTAATCATTGCAGACCCCAGCCCAAGTCCATTTGCAAGTTTTGGGGAGAAATAGACAGGCAAGAGTTCTATCATTGTCTGACACAAATATGACTGCTAATCACTACCTTTCACATACAGTGGAGGTGTGTATAAAGAAAACAACTAGAAACACTGCTACCACCTAAAGTCAGAGGCAATATGCTATTGTATATGTACTTTTGTATAATGCATGTCTTACATTAAAAATCAAGCAAATTGATCTGAGGGAAGAAGTAATTATAGAAATCTAAGCCTCCAAGTCAAATATTTCACCACTGTGATCATACTGTACCTGTTGCTATAGCCTTAGATTTAAAAGGTTAAAAATGCCAACTAGACACCAAAAGTTTGGGGCTAGACACCAAAGGTTCATTCCTAGGCTTTTCATGAGCAAACCTTGGTCCTCAGGAGAGAGCAAGCCTTCCCACATGAAAGCATCCAAATAAACAAAATATTAAAAACAGTCCTTCAAACCACCCAACTCCTGTTTCCGACTTCAGATGTACGTGAATACTAATGCAATCCCTGAGTCTTGTGGTAACAGTAATCCCATGTGGGATACTGTTTTTAACTCTTGACTTATCCTTACTTATGCTAACTTCAGTTTTGTGAAATGTAACTGGTGAGAATATGTTCCGATTTGTGAACAGCTGTGTTGGAGTTTTGGATCACTTGCTTTCCAGTGCTCAGATCTGTTTGTTTTTAAACTGACTGTGAACTATTATTTTTATGAAGGAGAGAGCTACAATTTAAAAGGTAAACTACCCTAATTAAGGCTTAGCATGCACATTCTGTGGCTTACATGCTTTGTATAGTGGTTTCTTCTTCCCAAAAGCATGCAGCATCTTGCTAATAATCTCCCTTAGAAAACACAACATTAGAGTAAAATGACAGTTAGAAAGGAATCAAAAAAAGAATAAAGCATCACACGACTGTTTTAAAGTATGTATACATATATATATATATATATATATATATATGCATTTGTTTCTCCAGATGTAGAACTGGAAACCAGGGAGAGTTCTTGTCATCAGGAAAAAAATAGCACAGCATAATAAAATCCATCCAGTCTTTATTGTTCATTTTACACTAGAAGAGGACAGTAACATTCCTAGTTTGCTTTTTGTTCAGTAAAAGTGAAATAGACTGCCTGGGAGCTCTGCTTGGATGGTTTTGAAACCTTGGTCTGGAGCAAAGGCAGGATATTCCAAGGACACCACGGATACATAATAACTTTGAGAGGAAAAAACCAGAAGGGTATGATTTTGATCATGGTCCTTGACAACATGCTGCTAAAGAACAACTTGGAGTCAGCACTGATAAAAGTTGTCTGTCATGTGAGTCATCTGCAGAAAGACAATCCCTGGTGAGCCATAGGGGTCAAGAATTAGCATCTAGCCTGTTGTTCCTTTTTTAGATAAAATAGTTGACATTTTGTCTTCTGATAGAGAGAGAGAGACAAGGGTGTCACAGTTTGTCCAAATGACTCAGTTTCCAATTTTAGGAACATAATATTTGTCACTTTTTAAATTGCTTTCGCACTTCAGACAAAACAAAAGTGTGTTAAGATATTTTTGTCTCTGAGTTTATGAATGGATCCTTTAAAATGAGTGGGAGCCCAAGGTTGTGGTATCAGTGCTATACTTTATTGCCTTAAAAAAAAAAAAAAAGAACTTGTCACCAAGGATTTTAGTAGGATGAGAATAAATAGATATCTATCTATTGCCGTTTTGGAAGTGCTGACACTTAACCCTCTTAAATTGTTCTGTGCTGTTGTGAAGATGTAAAGCTCCCAACTGAGATACATACTTTCAAAGACAAACAGCTATTATTATCTTAACCTCATCAGAGTTGTTGTGTAGACAGAGACACACATAAAAACTGAGTAGGCCCTCGTTAATGCTGTTTGCATATTCTGTCACACTGTATGCCTTCAAAAATCATTGAACTTGTCACAACCTGCCAATTTTCATCAATTCAAGACTATCATTAAGTTCATCGCAAGCCTTCCTGAGCTGTCTTCACAGCACTGTCTTTGAGCTCCTCAGTCTCTAGCTGGATCAAATCCTGCTTAGGGAAAATCTGTCCTGTTAAATCTGCCAGTGCTTTGACATTGCTTCAAAGGCTCCTGCTGATCACCTGGAAGGAGTGAGAAGTGCTTCAATGCATATCTTGTTTTTGCAGGCGAAAGTGAGGAAAGTGGTTTGATTTCCTACAACCCACTGTCCTAGCAGCTTCTGACCTGTTCCCTCTGATCCAAATTGGGGGAGGTTTGTCTCAGTGCCTAGGGTGATAAACGTGAGGCAGGGATGTAAGCTGCTACTCTCTTGTGCAGTTCTCTGGAATGACAAAGAGCTGGATCTATGCTCTTAATTTCTGTCTTTGGATAAGGTGAAAATACCCTATTTTTCCACACTTGCTATTTTAATCACTGTTATTTCACTCATCACCTGTAGAATATGAGTTAGTCTGCAACTCCAAGCTATACTGTTATAGCCCTGGCTCTTGCTGCCACCTGGGAACATGAAGGACTGATCTCTAAAAACAATGACTTCTTTTCTTCTTTACGCGCACACACACAACACATCTTTTCCAGGTTTTAGGTAGTTTGCTAACAATATAGAAACTTGTCCTGGGTTTGGCCGGGACAGTGTGAACTCTCCCCAGCTGCCGCTAGGGGGCGAGGCCGGGCTATTCAATCCCATATGAAGTCACGCTCGGGACGTGGCCGTACGGCGGCCAGTGTGGGAATTGAGGTTGTGCTGTCGGGCTGAGCCAGGTGAGCAGTTACACTGCGCATTGCTGTGTCCTTTGGCCGTCATTGTAACTGCCTGCTCTTTGTGTTGTTCTATTCAATTGTTCTTATCTCAATCCAGAAAGTTCTAGAACTCTCTCTTGATTCTCCTCCCCATCCTGCTGAGTTGGGGAGGAGTGAGTAACTGGGTGTTTTGGTTGTTGTTCAGTTAGGGCTAAACCACCACAAAACTTAAAAAAAAAATAGAATGGAATTAGTTTATTTGCAGCTCTGTTATCAAGGTAGCAGTCTGCTTTGTTGGTGCTACAGGCTAAGAGGCTCCCCAGTTCTGTCTGAGGGTGGCTGGAGCCAGTAAGTGAGGATGAAGAGTTTCATCCATGGCAAGCTAGATCTGCAGGATTGACACTTGTTTTTGGTGGAAAGGGGGAAGATGTGGAAGAGTAGCTCTGAAACGGTCCTGTACGCCTCTACTGGGATTCTTCACTGGGATTACTCCATTTTACAAATAAAGAGTTTTTTCCTTGATCCCTATAAAAGGAAAATAATCCTGAGAATTTATATATATGACTAAATGTGGCCGACAATGGATTGTATGCACGGAGATATAATGAATGAACATTATGGTTATTTTTAAATGATATCAAGTAATACATGAAACAGAATATTTGGTTGCATTGTGTGCCAAAAAATTATGGATAGGATTCATGGAAATTTATCAAATACATTATAGATTTAATCAAAGCTCTGCGAAAAAAGCTAGCAACAACAAGATTTTAAGAGGTTTTGTAGTTTAAACAGCCTTACAATTTTTTTTTCATACATGTTATAATTAAAATAGCTTTACTGGTTTATGAGTTTTCAAACTGCAGTTCCAAGGAATTCCAAGTTCTGGCTCCAGCTTTGCAGAGCTGAGGTCTTTTTTTTTTTTTTTACTCCATGTTAAAACAGAACAAGTATAGGCGAAAGGAAAGGATTGTGACATTTTCTCGTCTTGCAAGGCAGAGACAAAATCTGGCAAGAGTGGAGAAATACTAACAAAGATTAAATTATCTGTCTCACCTTTACTGCAATATTCTTTCTTTCCTTTAATTCATCACTTTTTTTAAAAAAAAATCAATTTTTTAAATAATGTGTTCTTTGTGATAACAGACATGGATAGTTATTTTAGTACAGAAAAGGGGATTATCATAACCTAGTCTGACCTCCTGGATACCACAAGCCATGAAATTTCACCTATGGATTCCACTGCCTAATAACCTGCTAGAGAAGATAAATCACAGGTAGAGTTCATTTCTCTATTGACTAGCAAATCTCTCCTATTCCAAAACAGAAATTTTGAGACTTTCACCCTGGCCTGCCATTTCAGTCAATGTCGATAAAATTATATCAGTCTGTCCAAAAGAATTATCTTCCTTCATTCTGAAGCACTGCATGACATTTTGCTTTTATTTATTTATAGGGTGAATCAAATATCCATTACATCCTTGTTTCAGTGCACCATGTTGCTCTGGGAGCTTGTAGACTGAATTCACATGATACCACAGCCTTGCAGTGCAGCTGCCCAGAGTAATTTCCTGTAACATGCATAAAACTGACAAATGAGCAAAAAGTTCAAATCAAGGGCTTACCTCTGCAAAGACATTGATAAGAGATGTTAAGGTCTCTTTCACTGTAGCATGAACTATAGCCTGCCAGATCTAAGAAACTAATTGAGTAAAGACTCAGGAGCAGCCTGGGCTAGTGGAAGGTGTCCCTGCCCATGCCAGGGGAGTTAGAACTAGTTGATCTTTAAGGTTCTTTCCAAACCAAACCATTCTATGATTCTGTAATCAATGTATCCAGTAGAAACTGTGCTCCTCTGTTCTTTCAGCAACTTGAATCCTACTGTGGTTTGCTTTTGTATGCGTTACTATTCTACTTCAAGACCAAGGTAAGTGGTTGTTGACCCATTGAAAAATATGCAGGAGAATAGTTTGAAGGCAACAGGATATTCAATAGAATGTTAAAAATTCCATGTTATGCAACCCATGGATGCCTACCAGACTTTAGTGACTCCTGCTCACTTATAAACCAAAAGGATGTCTTTGGTACTCCAAGAACATTCACTGTTTATCCTTGCTCAATAATCAAAAAGTAGCACTTAAGAAATACGCTGAGAGCTCCTGAATCAGCAGAGAATATAGATTTTAGCTGTAATCAAAGAAAATGGGTCTTGATGTGGTAAGATGACAAAGTAGCTCTTCACAGTTCTTCCCTTGAGCAATTCTCTTGAATGCAGCTACCTCACTGTGAGATGATTATAATGAACATTTGCCCATATCCATCTGTCTAGCATTTGCCTTTCTGAGGTCTTATGTGTCTTCTGGATTTTAGGGATGTTTCAACCCCTTTGGAATCACTTAAAGGTTGTGCACAGTTCCATGCTAAATATTAGAAGCCTATGGCACAATAGAGTGGATGAATAATTGGTAATTGTGTACCCTAATTTGTAGCTGGTTTAGGCACATCAGCAAGGTGCTCACTCTTCTGCCACTTTCCTTAGAGAATAATTCTTCTGTACACTTTCCCACTCAATTTGTGCTATTGCACAGCCTGTGGTTGCTGTCTATTAAATATATTCAGATCTTCTAAAGTTTCAAAAGCCCAGAGATTTAATATAAAAGCTGTAAATACGAATATTGTTTTGTTTTCTTTAAACTAGTTCATCATCCTTGGAGAGCAGGACTATTTGATTGCATTGTGTGCCAAAAAAAATATGAATAGGAGTCATGGAAATTTATCAAATACATTATAGATTTAATCAAAGCTCTGGAAAAAAAAACCAAAACAACAAGAAGATTTTAAGGTTTTACAGTTCAAACAGCTTTACTTTTTTTCATATATGTTATAGCTAAAATAACTTTAATGGTTTATAGGTTTTCAAACTGCAGTCCCAGTCCTTGACTCCAGCTTTGCAGAGCTGAGATCACTTTTTTACTTCATGTTGAAACAGAACCAGCCCTGGATGAGGACTATGCACTCATCCAGTTGCCTTAGCTCTGGAGCTAGCCCACCCCATTGACCAGTGCCACTGAGGAAAATGCAGTCAGGTCTTTCAGTTGACTTTCTTCATGCAGACTTGATTTCCCATCAGAAACCTTTTTTTTTAAAGGGAGGCATTAATGTTGTGTCTTAACAAAATGCTACAGACTGTGGGCCAGTTAGGCTGATTGCAGTCTGTTGCACAAGTCAGTGGGACTAGGTTGCCCTTTTAAGCCTTGATTTTGCTGACACAGACTGTGCACTTCGCACACAACATGCTTAGGCTAGGGGTCTGAAATGCAGTTTAAACTCCCAAGGAAGAGTGACAGATGTTTTTTACTTTCCCCAGTGATGAGGGCACTATTTGCTTTCTGGGAACATCGTGCACCTAATCAATTCTCTGCTATTCAAAACTCCTCTGGCACTGCCTGTCTCTCTGGTGTTCTGCCTGAAACATGGAGTTTAATCTCCTCAAAAGATGTGAGTGCCTGAAATTCTTTAGTTTTTCTAAAGCCTTTGGATTTAATATAAGATACCAGCAAGAAACTTAATGGCCTATGATATTTTAGAAGCTTGACTAGATGATCTAATGATTCCTTCTGGCTTTAAACACTGGCTTTGGATCCTCACTTTGATGATGACTGCCTCATATAAAATACAATTTAGAATAAAAATAACCTAATAATTCATCATATATTTTCTTAACGGGAGAAAATTATTTCCCTGCAGCAAAATCACAGAAAAATGAATTTTACTGGTATGCCTATGATTTGGTGCAGTGTTCCTTAACTTGAAGCCTTGCGTGAAAGATTGGAGCCATTTCTCTGTGTTGTATCTGGACTTCAGGCCTACATTGCCAATGATATGTGGAATGTCCTTATCAATAAAAAAAAAGAGCAGAGCTCATTTGCTCAGGAAGAAAAACAAAACAAGTCAACTGCAATTTCCTTCTCAAGAATGCAAAGATTGAGTGATGTGAAAGTTTTGAGAACTGTGAGGATCATATTCAGCTTTCTAAATAATGACAACAACACTAAAAATATTGACTTAAAATTTATTAGAAAGGACGGCTGAACTAGGAGTCAGAAAATCTGGTTTCAGATTAGTCTATCAGGCAGGGAGCCTGAAATAAGATGTCAGTAGACTTTGGGCATTTAGATGTAAGTTTTAGACTAAGCTTGACTAAAACTGTCTTGAGCACTGCAGCAACTCTGTGGCAGGGTCAGAAAGGTGCTGGCCTGGCTTCTGCTAAAACCTCTGTGCAAGTCAGGGCTGGAACACTGAAGCATGTGGCACAGGAGTTTTCTGAGGATGCAGCACATGGGGTGACTAAGAACATGTCTCTGAATGGGACCAGATCTTGCAGGAAATGCAGCTTGTGGCTCATTTCCATTCCTGCCCATCATGCAGCTCAGCCACTGATGGGAGCACTCAGACACCAATGCCTGCTTCCACCAGGGTACCTCTTTTTCAGCCAGTGATGGGGTGCCTTGTAGACTGCACAGGATCTTAAATCCAAATCAGAGCCAAGAGTCCTGAAAACATCTGTTCCACAAGAAGTAGCATGCTGTCTGTGCTAAGTGACAGTGGAAGCAGAGGTCCTTGTAGCAAGCAACTGGCAGAGGAATGGGAGCTCAACATGGACGTCTCCTCACAAGCCCATTTTGAGTGTAGTTTATACAGACAAGAAGTATTGGATTGTTAAGAAAAAAAGACTGTAGCCCAGTCTCTTTACTGCCAGTTTTGTCTCACTGCTTAGGACACTACCTGAGAGAGGATTATTTTATTCCCTCAGAATGAGAGTAACAGGAATTAACAAGCAGTACCCTTTTGAGTGCAAACAATTGTTTCCCCTCTATGCTTCCTCTGCTTTGAAAAACAACTGTATGAAGCAAGGATACATGCAGTCAACTCCATGTCCTCTCAAGGTGTGTCCTTAAGTGAATTTTAGACCCTAAATGCCTGACACAGTTGCTTTTTGAGATGAACTTAGAATTGCTTCTGGAAAGTCTCCAGTGTAGTCTCCATCTGTGTCTGAGTTCATTAAACAAGTTATTGAGCTTGCTTACTAATGACACAAGAAACTTCATACTGCAATGAATTTGGATGATGATTTTGTTTGACTTACTTTTGGGTCACTTTTATAACCAGTTCTGTTACCTGTAAAAAAAACACCTAACATTGATTTTTTCTTTTTTATATCTTTTTTACATTATTAGTTAAGATGTATAAAGATATTGGTGTTACCAAATGACATAAAATTCAATAAGATTGAATTTTTAGGAGGACACCCATACATATGTAAGTACATGATTGCTATCCTTGTTCTTGTGGCATATCTATGGCCAGAAATAAGCAGTAATAGTAATAAGAATAGTAATAACCACCCCCTTATTTGGAAGATGATGAATAATGTCACTAATATTATGATCTTTCCTGTCTATGGATTAACATAAATGACTTGAATAAAATGATAGCAATGTGAAAACTAAAGACATCTCTGTTACTTGTAATTGTCTGTTTTGTAATGTACACAGCTTGTCCCACAACTGTCTGCTACTGCTTTCCAACAAGTGTTAGAAAACGATTAAATTTGCTTATGCTGACTTTCCACAAATTTTTTTTAAATTTTTTGATATTCCCCCTCCTTTTGGGAAAGAAGAAAATCAGCCTTGAAGGGAAAATAAAGAATTCTTATACTTTTGTTCATTGTGTTGGGATATATGTTTCAATTGCTACAAGAGGTTACGCAACATATTTTGCCTACCATCAGCTTCATGATGATATGATGCTTGACAATGAACATTTGTATTGCAGGTGGACGCATTACTTCACAGCTTAAATATCATGCTGCTAATTTGCCTGCTGGGCCATGGCCTTCAGAAGATGATCTTTTGCCTTTTTTTTCATGTATTCATGTATTTTACCAGTTATTGTGATTAAAATATGTTTTCCTGGGAAATAGCATTAAATACTCAGTTAATATTAGAATTTGAAAGGGAATATGTGACATTTGAATATTCTTGGTTCATAGCACTGATGCAGTTCAGTTTGAACACTCAGTGCCAAGGTAACTTCTATGGACTTTCTTCTACAGTGTGAGCCTGAACCTTCCATTACTGAGCTTTACTCAAAATACACGCTATCCACAGTTTGCTGATTTGACTGAAAATTAAGTCTTTGTTGTATTAGCTTATGTATCAGTTTTCTAGATCTGATAGAAAGGTGGAAAAGGGAAAGAGCTCCACTATGGAGACATGGTAACAGCCCCTTTCCCCTGCAGCCCACTGTGAAACCATTCAGTACCACAGGAGCATGAGAACTGCATATTTGAATCTCATATTCCTAACTGGAAACCTGGGACTCTAGCAAGACGAAAATAGCTTGATACTTGTGTCTCACTTGTTGTATCATGTGTAGTTGGAAAAACACCTTAGGGTTGCAGAACTCAGTGTTGCTACCAAAAAGGTTGCATCATTTGATCTCTTACCAAAAAAGGCAAAAAAATCGTGCCATCATTCAGTGAACTAGCTGTGAGACTGAAGTGGCTGAAAAATAACTTGAGAAATTATTTGCTCCCAGACAGATTCGTTTCCTGAGAAATGAATAGTCACAGTGCGACTGCAAATTACTGCAAACGTTGGGTAGTCTGGGCATGACAATGAGCTGCTGGAAGTAGGAAATGAGCAGGGTGCCAGGATAGGAAACTCCAGGATGTGTTCATTGAACAGCTTCCAAAAAGGCAAGTTCATGTGGTAAGATGAATTTGGGGGTGTATAGAAAAGCAGCTATCTAAAAGAGCCTATAAAGTTTTAAGAAGTAATTCTTTGCGAGGTGAGAGAATACAAGGGGGATGGTGGTTCTTGGGCTTTGCACACTTATGTGCTAAAGTTTCAGTCAGATTACAAGTCTTGCTCAAAGCACAGAAAATTAAGAATATATATGAAAGTCTGTGTAGGACAGATGTTTCTGAAGTATTTTTGCCTACTTTATTTCAGTTATAGTTTAAAAGCAATTAAAACAATACAAAGAAAAAAGCTAGGCATAGCTTTCCCAAAAAATAACAATTTTCCACATCTCCTCAGAGAATATGAAAAATCTTTAGAGCCAATTGGCACAATTCTGTCTGTCTGGTTTGGGGTTTTTTTCCAAAGCTCAAACAGGCTAAAAAACTTTCACGATGTCTTTCCGATGATCAGTCGAACATAATTCCCAAAATACACTTGTAATTATTTGTGAACTCTCACCATACAACAACATGCTGAAAGCTATGGTCCTTTATGGTCTTTTAGAGTCGGTCAGAGACTGGGGAACTACCTCTAAAAACAGGGGCATCACAAACAAGGGCTATGTACAATGAATATTTCAGTGCAACAAGAGTAAAACCACTTTAACCAGTTCTACATGATTCTGTTAAAAATCTACCCCTCAGCTTTAATCTCCGGTCAGTTTTTCTCTTTCTATGCTCTATGTTCTGTACTCTACAATTCTATGCTCTACAAGGTATGATATGGCCATTCTTTTTATAGAAAAAGTAATTACGGCAGTTTTCCAAATGATCACAATACCATTGTGCCCTCAATTCCTGAGGGGTCTCTCAAAGAAATTCTTTTTATTCAGAAGAAGGTTAGAAATGTAAGATAGTCTTTCTGACTGAAATTGAGCACGTAAATATGTCTGGGGAACTGCAGTCCTCCAGCAGCTCCCTCTCTGAGCCCCGATGCCAAAAGGTTCCAGCAAGTGAACAAATTCATTCCTTTTGGTAAATTTAGTCACACCAAGCAGAATTAGCCCAGTTATACAGCTAGTGTAAAGTGGCTCAGTGGTCACAGGAGTGATGCTGATTTATGCCAGTTAAGAAGACTATTATATTTATTTTACTTGTAAAGCCCTTTTCTGAACTAGCATGTGCGATTGGCTCTCCAAGGTAGAAACATGCCAGGAATTGTAAATTAGCCATGTGTAGAGCATTTCAGGTAATACTCAGGTTTTTCACCTCTCAGTAAGTTATTAAGCTTTTATTGAAACATATTTTGTATAAGCATCAATGTAATCTGCATGGTTTGTACCTAATGTGTTTCCCTTCTTTAGCACATTTCAGTTCAGGGGTTTAAAATAGGCTACAAGCACTAATGAATTAAGCTTTGCAGTGCTCCAGTGAGGAACATAAGTGGCATCATTGCGTATCTGCAGGTATGGAGTGGCTTTCTGAAGACAGCCCAGTAGAATTCAGATGATGGTTCCTGCCTTTCTGCTGGTACCTCAAGGCCTTTGTGCCTTTCTCCCCGACAGTGGTGCAGGAAAGGAAAGCAGCCTGCCTATGGCTACTGTCTGCGTCCTCAGGAACAGTGGGACCCTGGATGCACCCAGAACTGGACGCCTCTCATCCTGGAGCCCGGATACCCCATCTCCTTTGCCTCACACCCCTGCCTCTCGCCTTCCATTTTCATGCCAAGACCTGATACACCAAGCACTGCAATCACTAATCTGTGGTCCCAGGTATGATCTTGCCAAGGTCCTTGGCACAGTGCATCCTCTCAACGTCAGTCTTCCCTGCCTTGACTTTGCCATGCCCTCTCTAACACCTGCACTTGCTGTGTCTCTTACACCCTGCTGAGACTTCCAAGGTGGCATACCTTAAGGGGGAGCATATCATGCCCCTCTTAATTTCTATGAACTTACTTTGTAGATCTTCAAAAGATTTTAAAATAGTCTCTCTCTCTCTCTCACATACATGCCCATTTAGATAAATACACAAGTTCTTCATGCATCTCTGAGAACTGTCTTTTCTTAGGTGATTAAAATGAGTTTCTGTGTCAGATGCCATTGTAACAATGTCACTGGAGGCAGTGTCTTTAATTCTAGAGCTTTCAGAATACCTCTAAGTTTTAATTTTTGTTTTCCTGAATACAGTGATCTGTAGAAGCCTTTAAATATGTTCTGTCAACTGTTAATCGCTTTCCATTCTTCTATCTGTCCAATCTTTTCCTCTAGGGGAGCTGCTGCCCAGAGTGTGATATGCTGCCAGGTTCCTCAGTCCTCAAGTTTGATAGTTGTCACTTCTCAGCCCCTCTGATTGGCTACGTGGTAACAGATTCTTAACTTTTCAGGCTGAATCTAATTTTCTCAGTCTTTCTTTATCATGAATTATAAATTAGAGTGAAAAAAAAAAAAACCATAACCCAATCTTTTTCTCCTGAAACACAAAACGTGGATGTGTAGATATTTCTAACTTTTTTCTGCACTTCTAGAAATTTGGCCACATGATTGTATCCCAGATTTACTCCCATATCTCATACACACCCCAGAGTTCTGTATTGGAGTTTGGTGGTTCATTTATCTACATAGTTTTCATGGATAAAATGTTTGTACAAGTCCATGTGGCAGGGAAGGGGAAAGCTCTCTTTGGATTCCCAAACCCAGATTTTGGTGCCATGGCATGAGATGGTAGGTGGCTGAGGCCTTGCCTGACTCATTTTCCCTGGGTAGCCTCATACAGGGCTAGTTTTGCAGCTGCTTCATCTACTTAAAGACACAACAAAAACTTCATTTTTTCCTTTTTGTGTTTTTTTTTTTTTTTTTTTTTTTTACCTACAACCTCTTGCACTCATTTGTTTCCAGCAGCTCCACTTTGTGAATTTGTATGCCCAACAACATCTTATCTCTTCTTTGCAGTTGCTTCTATTGAAGGAAGACCAATTACATAATTTCAGCTTGCACTCCTTTATTTTAGATAAAGGGACAAAACAAATCAAGACACAGCTGTTTTCTGTAAGACGCTCTGACAACTGCCATATTGCATGGCAATGGTGCAGAGAGAGGACTTTCAGAAATTTAGTAGCATGGTACCCAGAATTCTAGATCATTACAAACTTCCGGGGTTACATCAGGAAATCTTAGTCCATGACAATTTTATTCCCACCCCAGGACTGAAGAACTGTGGCACAAAAAGGGGTATCACAGATTAACTCTGCCTGTACACCCAGATTTTTAACAGAACAAATATTTAAACATGTTGCAAGGAAAGCAGACAGGTAAGAAAGAAGATGAGTTAATTAAAAAAAAAAAAACCAAACCAAAACAAAAAACCCCAGCTAGCACCTTAGGGTTCAGAGAAAGAAAAAGGAGAGAATAAATTTGAATAGTGTATCGTTAGCAATGCATTGGAAATGAAGCTTACTTAAAAAAAAAACAAACCCAAAGGTGAAATATTTTTAAAGCATTTCCATGGGAACAAAACTGTGCTTTCCATGGGATGATACTTTATAACATTGAGTTCCACAATGTATCAGCTTGCTAGCTCTTCTGTGCCTCTTGTCCTTGGTCTGCACACGTCCACAGTGGTTCAAACTGGTAGAATTTAACAGAAAGTGCTTTACGCCGTCAACTGATTTTTCAGGAACCTAAGCATCTGCACTAGAACAATGAAACAGAAATCAAAGTAATTCTTCATATAGCTTGTGAAAAACTAGAAAGTATCCAAAGGATGACAAGTAACTGAAGTTTCATATGTGCTGATATAAAAGTTCAGGGAGTCCCCGAACTGTTTCCCCACATACTAATGGAAGCACACCTTCCTCTAGTGGTTTGCTTCAGATTTTGAACATGCATGAAATGGAAACTAAATTATGGTGAATGTTGAAGCCTTTATGTCCTTATTTTCTGTATAAGAATTCTTCTACGGATGGTTCATATCTGTAGAATTAAAAGAAATTATTATTCTGTTCTTGATAAGTTGGGCCAGCAGGTCAAGGGAGGTTCTCCTCTCTATCTACTCTGCCCCATTGAGGCCTCAACTGGAGTACTGTGCAGTTCTGGGCTTCCCAGCTCAAGAGGGACAAGGGACTTCTAGAGAGAGTCCAGCACAGGGTCACCAAGATGATAAAAGGAGCATTTTTCTTATAAGGAAAAGCTGTGAGACATGGGGCTGTTTAGCCTGGAGAAGAGAAGACTAAAGGGTGACCTCATAAGCATTCACCAGTACTTAAAAGGTTTATGTCAAGAGGATGGGGTGGCACTTTTTTGTGTTGACTCCAGTGACAGAATAAGATGTAATGGACAAAAGCTGGAACACAAAAAGTTCCATTTAAACGTAAGGAAAAACTCTTTTACTGTGAGGGTACTGGGAGCCCTGGCACCGGCTGCCTGGGAAGGTTGTGGAGTCACCTTCTCTGGAGGTTTTCCAAACCCTCCTGGATGTGCTACTGTGTGACCTGATATAGATGAACCTGCTTTAGTAGGGGGTTTGGACTAGATGATCTCTAGAGGTCCCTTCTAACCCTACCATTCTGTGACTGTAATTCTACAAATGTAGCCATGGGATTCCAATTCAACGATGGTATAGCAAACACAAAATGTTTGATTGCCAGTCAGTTTTGGGGATTATATTCCTTTTTAGAAATTAAAACTTATTTATTGTGTGACGTTCTCTATTAGTTGATCTCAGAAAACCTCATTATGGAAATCTATATTCAAAATTGAGACTTGTCAAGAAATCAGAAAAATCCATTAATGTACTTTAATAACATGCTATCAACAACAGTATTAACCTTCCCAAAGAAAGGCAGACTATGTAATGCTTATTTTTCATTTTACAAAAGGACTGAGCAGAGAATAACATACTACTGATCAATAATTAGGATGATAAATGTCTGCGGAATCATTCTGTCACATTATACTGGCAAACATTGAGTGAGAGGTGGGCTTCCAGTGACAGCTGTAATTTTTTAAGCATAGGTGGTAGCTATGTGTATTGAGTACAGAGGCTTACCCAGGCATCTTTTCTTCGGAGTCACCTAAAATGAGAACAATGGGAAATTGTTAAACTGAGCAGATGTTTACTGCAGAAAAAAGGCAGTTTGAAGTATGTGAAAAGAGATTAAGTCCTCTGGGAAAACTTATCTAAAGTGCAAGCTGTAAACTCTGCAAAATCTGTTATGTCCACCTATACTAAGGCAACACTGGCTTCTCCTTAGGAAGAAACCACTTTACAATCTGGGCTGGAAAGAGTGAGAGATGAATTTCTAAACCACTGAATTGAATAGAGCTGTGATTGAGGATACTGAAGACAAGTCCAAAGTCCTTTATTTATCTCCTGTGAAAATGGAGACAACTGGTTGTGTGCAGGTGATTGAGAAGTGACATATATCAGCCTAGAAAAATACTAATTATTTTCTTACCTGGAGGAACTGAAAAGGAGTAAAGCTGCATAAAGACAGGGCTATATAAGGATTTAGGACTTGAAGTGAGGGTGATTTAATGAACATTGCATTATGTCTGCACATGCATGTTCTTACATGCAAATACATGCAGTAGAGCAATCTATATGGCATAAGAATACTGATTTTCAGTCATTATTCCACAGACTGTGACATCTCTGAGACAGAAATCCTCCTCAAACTGCCTTTTTTATTTTTTTTTCCCCTTCAAAAGCCCATCTCATTGATGTGCTGTGTGTGGAATGAGGCTAGCAATAAACACTGATTATATACCCAAGTAAGTAGAATTGTTGGAAAGACAATTTAATTGCAGTTAGTAGGGGCTACTGAAAGTAATGAAACATTCCATTGAGATGACCCCCATGTTAAAATCTTGCCAGCAACTACAATGGGTATGGAGACCCCTAAGCAACTTAAAAGGGGCTTAAAATAGTTACTGAATGTAGCTGACTGTTCTCAACCCAGAAGAACAAGCACTTGGACAAGAAAGTGAGTTCATATATTCCCTATACTTCTGCTGACCTCTGAGTCATGTGCTATGAACTCTCACTCTGCTTGCCCTGTAGCAGAGGGCAAAAGGAGGAGCTCCTAGAGGCCATTTAAGTCTATCTGGAGGCCATCTTCATAAAGCAGCAATAAATCAGCAGTAATTTCACTGATGAATTCACATCACGAACCCAGGTTTATGGATTTGCATCAATGTAGGATAATGTCAGTGAGAAGTGTCACAGGCGCCAGGTCACTTAAGGTTATGTATACCCTCAGGGCTATGCAATTTTATTTATTTCTAGTAGGGCTGAGAAGTTCTTTGGGATTTCTTCTGATAATAGTCCCAATCAATTACACACTATATTTCATTTTACATAAAACCCTGAGCTAGGCTTGACATTTTCTGTTTATGTCCTGGCTAGTACAACAGAGGAATTTAATGTATAATGAAGGAGTGTTTGAATCTTCCAGTTAGAGCTAGAAAATGACTTACTAAATCTTACTTTCTCATGCATTTAGAGGCTAGGAGCATGCCACCTGAGGGAAGGATAGTTTGTACTACAATGACTGTTATTTGGAAGTTATTTAAGATTAGAAATAATATAAAGAAATAATTCTGCCAGAGTTCCCTGCCAAAGATTATAGCTTATCTCATTCTCATTACCCACCTGCAGCTTGTGTCATATTTTCCTGAGTTTCCTCATATTCCAATTATTGCCTGTCAATATCCTGTATCTCCTCCCACCTCCTGGCTGCAGGAATGATGCTAGCAATGGTGATAAAAATCCTTGAGCAGAAAAAATTCTTCCCTATGAACACTTGGAGTAACATCCACATAAAAGCTGTGGTGGATGCCCCTTGGGGTGTGTTTTTTAACAGCTCGAGACAGATGGTTGCTCATTTATGCAAATCCCAATTTTCCTCCTACCCAGCATAGTTCTAGAACGTTCTTTCTTCAGAAAGTCTTGCTGAGCGTTGCCTTGTAAGCCCTTCTGACTACATATTTTGCAATAATTGAAAAGTGGTGTACAGCTTAGCTGATAGACAAAACTGCAGGTGATGTTTCCAAAGCCCTCATTTACAGAGTCAGGGAGGCAGATTTCCATAAAGACAGCTTTGCAGATTCACCTTTTCCTTTTCTAATTAACCCCTGCTTGCATTATACTTTGCATGGAGATTCATTACCTGTTTTACTGATAAGTTTTGATAAGCTTCTTACATTCATTAGAAAAAAAAGGTGACAGTACTCAAGCAAAGTTTCAAAGTGGCAATGTTTTTGCTTTGTGAATTTCTGTTTTGAAACCCATTTAGGTAATGTTTGGGCTTCGTACATGCATAAGCTATAAAACTTTAATTGTTCTAACACTTCAGAAAATAACTTCTCTTACCACTGTGCTCCTCGTAAGAAATTATATTCTTGGTGTAAGTGGAAAACAGGGGACGTAAAGTATTTACATTTCCTTATTTTCATATTCAGAATGATGCTCGGGTGCATTCCCATAGAATATAGGATAATCTACATTGAAGAAACTCTTTAGAGATCATCTTGTCCAGCCCCTACTCAAAGCATGGCAATGTTTAATGTCAGAGCTAGCTGCACAGAGCCGTTCCCAGTTAAGATTTGAAAAACTCTAAGGATGGAGATACCCAGACTCTTTGGACTATCTGTTCCTACATTGAACATCCTCATTATGATTTTTTTCCTTGCATTCAGTTGAAATTTCCCTGCAACTTGTGACAATCATCGCTTGTCTTCTCATTGTGCACTTCTAGGAAGAACTGGATTATTCAGACCCTCCCCTTTAGGGAGCTGACTACAGCAATTAGATCTCCCTTAGCCTTCTCTTCTTGAAGTCCAGCAAACGCAGCTGCCTCAGTCTTTCATCTTACATCATGCTGCAATCTCTAGTCTTCTTGGTGGTTCTCAAAACACAAGTGATACAATAAATACAGTTTATCACATGTGATCCAATCAAGCAAATAAAGCAAACCAAATTTTTTTGCAAGTGGCCTGGGGAATGTGAAGAATTTCCTTTTTCCAGTTGGAGTAAAATAAAGAAACTAATGTTTTTGCAGTGCTTTTGTGTAAACCTGAATAGAAACACATAAATAATGAAATTGTACTTGGAAATACAAGGGTATTTAAGACTTGCTCTGTTGTACTATCTCTGAGAAGCCATGAACCTAATACTACATTGCAGATTCATTGCACTCTGCTTTCTTTTAATATCCCAAACATAGCTGGGGAGCAGTGGAGGATGTGGAGCACTGACTCTATCTGACGCTCCGTAAGAGATCCTGCAATATTATGTCAACAGGATTCAGTCCCTCATAAAGACAGCAGCCAGTCCCACAGGATGCTGCAGGCTGAGCTGTCCTAAAACTAATGAAAGTCACTTGCTGGACTTGCCCAAAGTCAAACCTGCACAAGTTTCTTGCAGTTTCCAGAAACAGCACCTTGTTTAAAACACTGGGCCTGACTCATCACTCTGTTTTAAAGGTTTAATAGAGTGGTGAATCACATTCAAAACCTTTGAAGCATTGATAGAACTTCTCTCAATTCACAAGTTTTAACACATGTTTTGTATATTTTACAATAAGTATCCACATTGACATTTAAGATGGGAATAACAACCTGTAATCATAATGAAGGGGCGAATAGCAACATTTTCATGGTGTTATTATTGAAATAATATTTTTCTGGAAACATTGTATAGTAGGAAAAAGAAAATTTGTAACATTACTGATTTACAGTTTTGACTTGAGATTAAGGTAGTGTGACCCTTTTTGTCAGATTTAGGTATGAATGCAATTGAAAAAACATGACTTTAAGAAAGTAGTTTCTGGAACATTTAATTTCTGAATGTGGGGTTTTTTTTTGACTGCTTGTTATAATGTTCAAAATCCCATTCCTCTTTTTTATCCCAATCCTCTTTTTCTTTTTCCTTGCTTTCCTCATCCTTTTTCTCTTCTCTTATCAAACTCGCAAGTAGAAAGGGGAGGGTGCATGGTGTGGGGAATGATGTAAGGGACAAGGAAAGAACAGTACATCCACTTTAATTCTCTATACAGGTATAAAAATATTCTGCAAACATTTTCAATTTCTTTATTGAAAACATTTCAACCATCTCTAGCAGTTTAGCTGGAAATTGCCTAAGGTAATTCTATCATGAACAGGAAGATAGATATCCTCATATCATTCATGTTTCCCTAGGTATGATGTTTGGCAAATAAAAGAAAAATTGTGGCAGATGAAAGTGACATGTCCTTTCCCAATTCTTATTGTCATTTATTAGCCGGAACAGAACTGCTTGATTGTTTTTCATTTTTTGTTTTGCTGATCTTTCCCTCTTATTTAAGAGGAATAAAACCAATTGGGTTGGAAAGCCTCTCAGAATCTCATAAAATGACTCTGCATTATACTGCACATTTTCTTCTGCATTCTGTTGGTTGTTATAGCATATTTCATAGAGGCAAGCTTTGGGAAATGTAAACCATGATGCAGTATATGAAGTCTTGCTCTTGAGAGGCAGTGTTTTTGAGCAAGACTCATATCGTAATTCCTGAGATCTGTTTCTAATCCTGTCAGTCTCTCATTTTATGACCTTGAGCGAAAGTTCTGTCTGGCCTTCGGGTTACTCATCTGTTATATAAGAGCAGAAACAGAGATACTTTAGGGTCATGATAAGGCTTAATCAGTATCTGTAGACTTCTCTGAGATGCTCAAAGAAAATGTGTTCTCCCAGTGCATTTATACCCTATCAACAAAAATCTTCTGTAAACCTTATCCTGAGGCAAAGAGTAGCAATCATAGCCTACACGTTTTGTTCAATTTACCATCCCCTGCCTACTACCAACAGCATACTTGAGAAGAGACAGTCATTGCCCAGTTGTGCAAATGCAAACCATGAAAACAGCATGGTCTGACACTGACCCTCAGGGCTCCACTGGGCTGCACACTTTGCCAAAGCTGGGATTGCTGGTTATTTGCTGAGCTGCTGTCAATCCAATATAGTGATTTGTCTTCTCTCTTACTGGTTTCATACAGCACAGCAGTGTGAAGGAAACAAACCTTCGAACTAGGATGCCCTCACTATGGGTGGGAGCCAGCTGGGAGTACAAGGTGTAAAGGAGAGATGAAGAAGCAGGAGAAAGCCATCTAACTGAGAGCATCTATTAGTTCTTTATCAGCCATAACAAACCAGACAGTCACTACCTTGACCAGTGGGGTGGCCAAAGACAGGCACTGTTCTGCCTTTCTCCTTTGATAAACCTCTGAATACCCATATATACAATAGTTTCTAGGTACTGATGGAATTTTTAAAAGTTTTTAAGGGTGACAATGCTATTACTAGAAAAAATATGTGTATTTGAGGCCACACACATGAAATGTTTACATCTGTGTTTATATTTCTCTATGTCTTGCAGTCTTGGATATTAAATTTCCCAAGATGCTAACACCGGTCAGAAGAAAACAGATTATGTTTGGATAAAATTGTTAGATACCAGTTTAGCTTGCAGGCCATTTTCCAGATGTGCAATGCTCACAATTCATTGTAATTAACTGGAAAGCCTGTGATTTTCTTGAATTTTGCATAGATTTGCAACATTTCCAGAAAACAGACAATTCCTAGCTCAGGGCTTTCATAGCTTTGTTTAATAATGCTAATGTGCCGAAACAGCTTACTAAAACACCCCTTTAAATATATAGAATATGTATGTATAGCTGTGGTGGTGCAGGCTTCTCTGCCTGAGCCTTGTTATGATGGAGCCAGCCAACATTATGTTTTTGTCTTAAATACCTATGTGGTGAACTGAGACTACTTGGTACTCTCTCATCTTGGCTACAGGTACAGTGAGTGGAGACTGTCTGGTACTTTGCTGTCCTAGTTGCAAGTACATGGAGTTACAATGACTAAGTGCCTCCTAATTGTATCTGAGCTGCCTGGAACACATATTACTGACTCCAGCTACCTGGCTTATAGCACATTCTGGGAGATGTAAGAGTAACCTGACAAGGATCATGGTCGAAACAAAAGAATTCTGACTAAAGTCAATCATCTTGTGATCCTAAAAATAACAATCCTAAATGAGGCCCTTTGAGCAATCTGGGATGGCAGCAGGCTGTGCCCCTCATTCTTCCACCTCTCAGGGCAAGAGTTCACGATGACTTCCAAAATTGCCCACTGGCTGATGCCAAAAAAGGGCCAATCATTGCTCATGATTGCTGATGATGGTGCAGTGTGAGTAACTTACTACTATTAGGTTTCGCATGGATTAGAATTAAAGATTCAGGATTAAATATCCAGGATTCAATGGTTATTTGTAACAACAGAAAAGTCTAGGTTAACCTCTACACATGTGCATGTGTCTGTGAGTAATTTGATTTAGAAACTTCATTATGAGTTATGTATAAACTCTATTATTTTTAAATCATTAATTTATTGTGTTGATTATAGCAAATATTCAGTCATTCTAATAATTGGCTGGTGATTAAGTACTGGTAAAATCATATAGCCTGATCTTACTAAGAAGTCTTAACTTGCTGCTATCTCAGAGTTGTGTAGGATGAAACAAATGATTGTTTTTTATCCTCTGTACTAAGTTCATTAGGTATAAACTATTAACCAAGTCAGGAATCCATTGTGAATCTCATGGGTCAACAAGAGTGGCTCCTTTTACCCTTTCTGTCTCCAGTCTCTGTGCAAATCATTCAAAATTGTCCCTAAACTCATTTTTCCTTTGTATGTTTCTTCCTTGTAGTAAGTAAAAGAGAGAGTGAATCTTGCCATTGCACTCTGTCAAGTCACACTTCTACAAATTCATATCAAAATCGCTTTTGGTAATACTTTTGATAGTGTTTCTTTAAGTAATCCAAATCCTAAGTCTTCATTTATTGCAAATAATTCAAAACTGATCTAATTAAAGTAAATGTAGAAGTGCTAAACCCTACAAATTGCTGCCACTGACTGCTGTATTTCTTTAGGAAAAAAATGTTAAGTATAGTTTATAAAACATCAGCGCTTGCCATTAAAGGTAGCTGGGAGGTGGAGGTCACCTTATGATGTAAGTGAATTTTCAGTCATTTTTAAAAGGAGTCTGTCTGCAAACATGAATGGCACTGACAGAGATAATTGCTGAGCTTTTTGCAGTGGGATTTCCAGACCATACCTGTGCTGTTTTGCAGCCTCCATCCTCTGAAATTCTGCTTTTGCATATGCAGGACACAAAAACTTCTTCCAGTTATTCAAAGTGTCAGCCTCATCTCCTCCAGAAATTTGTCTCTGTTTTCTACTACATACTCATATAGGGTTGGTAAATTCTTTTCTTTGGGATTAACACTCTATTCCAGTTCCCCAGACTGACATTTTACTTATTGGGATTAACAATGTCTGACCTTCAGCATCACTCAAGTGCAATTGGCTCATCATTTGCCTTCTTTCCACTTTTCCCTTTAGTTGCTGATAGGAGTAATCCAATTTACATGATTCCCTCAGAATACAGAGGGAAATACTACTTGGAAAAATGAACTGTGAGGGGAGAAAAAATCTTTTGAAACACTGGTCTAAATTACTCCTTACATGCGAAGATGGTCATTTATATCAAAGAAAGCAAATAATGACAAAGCTTTAGTTTACATAGCCAAGCTATGAGCTGAAGGAATCTAATTATGGCAGCCCAACATGTGCATTTTCCTCTGTCTTTTTAAAAATGATGCTGACAGATTATTTCAAATCTAAAATGTTTAATGCAATAATGTAAGGATTTATGTGATATACTCCCATGCTTGTTCATCTCTTTTAGCAATCTCTTCAGGTCAAAATGTGGATCTAAACATCCAAATACATTATATTGATGATATAATGCACGCAACTTTTTACTGAACGGTGATTTCAACCTCTAGTCTGGTGATCTCACACGTCTTACTCCTTTCAGTAATTCAAGTGGTATTTGATTTGGTTTATAATGCACTACATGCATATGTTTTGTTATTTATCCAACAGACTTTAAGACAAGAGAACTCAAGTCGGACAGATTTGGGAAGATGAAGAGATAAGGCAAAAATATATAAATAGAGGATCCAGGGGTTTGTCCAAGGAAAATATCAATTTGTGTACACAAATTCTTTTATCTTAGAGATTACATGGCAATTCAAAGCTTTACTTCAGTTTTACTTGCAGCAAAATAATTACTACTCCCTTTTTGAAGTGAACAGCTACTTCCTTCCCTTTCTTTCTGAGGGTCACCTTATACTCACCTGTGTACATCCTACTTTTCCTTCATGTCTGCACATGAGTGAAAAAGGCAAGAAAATCAGAAAGCAGCAAGGCTTCTGGCAAAGATGTATGCAAATGAACAAAAAGAAGGGCAACGATTAGGGAAAGAAAAGAAAGAAAAGCAGATGAGAGTGTCCGATAGACTGAATAACTAGACTCGTGATTCTTGTCAGGTTGCTATCAAGATGATGGAGTTGCCTTTTGTAAAGAGAATTTTCAATATGCAATATGCAAAAAATGGAGCTCCACCTCCAGTATGTCTCCAAAAGATCATTATTTTTCTTAACCCATTATACATGTGTTAAATCTGCTGCCTGTAGCATGCCCAAACTCTTCATCCCACTGGCACTCGTTGCTCTGAAGACCTTCTTTCATTACATTTTTTCATTTCATCTGAAGACTGTTCACATTGTGATGATAGGTGTAGGATTGCAGTCAAGTGCTCTCAAGTGCACTCCAGAAAAATAGAGAGGGTCTTGGTGTCACTAGTTACAAAAGGATGTGTATAGTGGGATTCTGGAGATGACAGAGACATTTACTTCAGAAGTGGTGTCTTGGCCTGAAATGAAATATTAAAAAACATAAAAACACTCACTGAATGCAAGTTTGTAGAAGAAAGATTGTTACAGGGCCATGAACTTTACTGAGAGGCAAGGAGTAATATGTTGTCAGACCACTAAATCATACAGACCACTTTTGATTACACAGATTGGCTAGTTTTTCTGAGTTTTTTGCCTCTTTCCTTACATGCAGTCTGATATTCTAATTTATCTCATGAGAGTTAGGGAACTTAGCTACAAAAGCCCAATTCTTTTATCTGAATCCTGACTACCTCTTTGTATCCTATGTCACGGGATTCCACAACTTAATTAAGCATTATATTTGAAATACAAGTAAAAAAATCTTCTTTGCATTGTTTCTTATTTTCAGCTTTTCAATTTCACTGAGCTTTCCTTTGTTTCTGGTTTATGAGGCAGCTTTGATGGAGTTTTCCATAACTTCTCTATGTTGCTACTTATTTTGGATATTTTATCTAATATCTTCCATAAGACAATATTGAAGGAATGTTCAAAGCGATTGTAATTTCTACTGCATTTGAAATTAACTTGTTTCCCTTTTGAATGAACTAGTTGTATCATATATCCATTGTTCTTCTCAATGAAATGGCATCCAGATTATTTTTTCAACACTTCCACTGCAAGGCCAGTTTTATTCTCTGAAAGTCCACTCACAATTCCTACTGAGCCTTTCCTGAGGCTGGATGACAAATATAATGCACAACACTGAAGGTATAAATGACACACTGAAATTGCTTACTTTCTTTTCAGTTGAATTCTTATTTATTTCTGAGCAGATCTGTGTTTGCCTATGCACGTGTGGGGGAAGATGGAGCTCTTTAAACCATGCTTAGTGCAACAGAGGGACTTTACAGTAAAAGCCATTGCCTGGGGATTGCCAATAAAGGAACTTTCTGGGTAATAAAGGATGATGGAGCAAATTCTGTTTGTTTAATGTTTCAGCTTTTGGAGACAGTCAAACTTCAAAACTCTCTGATAGTCAAATATTACATGGTAAATTGCAATATGTGTATGTATTTCTAAAGGGTTACCAGCTAGACATATACTTGAAATGATGAAGTTAGAGTATTATTTCCCTTTGGAGGCACTAAACCTTTTAAGTTTTGTGTTTCCTACAGTTTTAAAGCCATTCAAAAGTGTCCATGTTATGAAGTCATAGAAGAATCACTCTCCTTCTTTTCCTTTCAAGTTCAAAGGAGGCTGGACTTCCTTAGTTCTGTAGAAAGCTGGAGAAGGAGTGATGTCCTACATATGAGATCAAACAAATTTACTGAGATACTATTTCTTGTAGAAGGCTGAAAATTTGATTGCTTTTGAAAAGTATTTGTAAATCTTCCCCTTCTTACTATTAAAATTCATCTAAGCTTTCCCATACAAACATCTGACCAAACAGCAGATCAATTACCTTTATGACCCATAATCAGGGACAGACAGTCACATACATCAGTCAGAGCATCCCATCACTGGAGCCTATCAGAGGGAAAGGTCCTTGTATTCAGATCATAGACCAGAGAGCCACTGCTGAATACTCATGTAGTTGCCCAACACCTGAATCAAATTACACTCCTGCAAGAGATGCCCAGAGAGAGAGATATCTCTCATGAATTACACATGCAAATTGAGATCCAGAAGAATCTTATGAGGTTCTGTATTATCATAGAATAGCAGGGTTGGAAGAGACCTTTAGAGATCATCTAGTCTAACATCCCTGCAGAAGCAAATCCACCTAGATCAGGTCACATAGGAACGTGTCCAGGTGGTTCTTGAAGACCTCCAAGGAAGGAGACTCCACAACCCCTCTGGGCAGCCTGTGCCAGGACTCCCTCACCTCAACAGTGAAATAATTTTTTCTTATATTTAAGTGGAACTTTTTGTGTTCCAGCTTTTGTCCATTACATCTTATTCTGTCACTGGAGTCAACACAAAAAAAGTGCCATTACCCCTTGTCCTGTTGCTAGCTACAATAGAAAAATGGATGCCCCAACCTACTGACAAGCCATATTGCAACCCATAGTTTTTTAATGCTATCTGAAGCTTTTCAGTTGAACACAGCAGCAATCTAACTAAAATGGCCATCAAAGCAGAGATGAATTACATCAAATAGTTCTGATTACTGTAATATGTAATTTAGTGGCTTGGTATTGAAGATGTTCATTACTGCTAGGTTTTGAACTTCTGGACAAGTTGTATAACTGATAGTTATATTTCAAGAAATATTAACACACTTTACCTGTTTGATATCTCTTCTGTCTTTGCTTTATCCATTTGATACGTTGCAGAGGGATTGCCATCTATCTGTGTTTTTCAGAACATCCTGAGGAAAGACAGAGTGAAGGAATTGTATCAAGGGGGAATGGCACCAACTTTCACCACCATTTCTTCTCTGTTCTTTGCATCTATTTTTTGTCAGTCCAATGTCTTTCATTTCATAGACATGATGGGATGGCTGGATCTTCGCATTGACTGTCAGGGTTCTGGCTGTTGAGCACTAAAATTAAGGAAGGCTAAATTGCTATCTTTGATATAAATAGGTTGCTATTTTTTGAGGTCCGATGAGATGTGGAAGGAATTACTCACCTTTGGGCACAGCAGAATTACTTTGCTGTTTCTCAGATGTGTTCTTTATTGTGGGATAATTGGAAATGTGGATGTCGGAAAGCTTAGATAACAATCTTGTGAAATAGAATGGAGGAAAACATAAACCTTGATAGAAAAAACCTCTTTTACTAAACTTCATGCAAACCACGACTTTATACCATCAGTGGATGTGTTGCCAATGTATATATTACCTTATTGTAAAACAGAATTTTCCAAGGAACATGTGGAAACACTTTATATTACTGATCTTAGTGTGACAAGAAGTCACACTTTTTTGTGTGTCAAAAGTGTGACAAAATAAGAAAAATTATGAATATTCTGCTGAACATTTCAAGTGAAGTCACTATGAAAAATTTAAAATTCAACAGAATGGAAATATTTGTTGATCCAAGAAAGATGACAAAGGGTGTATCAGAACTGCAGCCAAGGGGAAATTGGTGACAGAATTCTCAGAAACATTTTTGTTTTATTGCCCGTGGAAATCACTTTTTTGTTTCACATGTCTAAATCAAGTCATCACCTAAACAACATAAATTAAGCTAACACCAGAAAGATTTCTGTAAGTTGGAGGAAATCCAATTTTGGAGAGGAGCAATAAATAATTCTTTTATAGGGGCATTGTAGGAGAATTTAATATAACCATAAGCCAAGAAGTTGGTTACTAGAAAGAAATAACACTGAGTATTTGAAGGGTATAAACATTGTGTAACAGGAAGAATAATTGGTTAAAACAGTGCCCACCTGAAATGAACAGGATGAAGCTCAGCAAAAACACAGATGAATGTTAGAATGTAATATTTTATATTTTCAGGATATTAGAATGTCAGAATCTGTTACTCCAGGAAAACTATGCAGAACAAGTCTCATAATGAGTACTGGGAAGAAAACATGACTGTTTAAAACTACATACATATATATCTCTGAAAGGGAAGGATTCTGTAATTTTAAGTAATTCTCTTTTTTTTTTTGGTTAGAGTAGGATTATATGGAATTAGTAGTTCACAGAGACTGTTTACTAAGACAAATCGAGATGTGCTTAACTTACACGAATTAGTTCAGTGTAATACCCTCGCACTGTAAATCAGCCTTGCAATAACTGTAGCTCGCCTTTGCAGAAAATTGAGCTTAGAGGCAAAGTGCCCTTGGACATTTTGACAATATCTATACCAGTAACTGAAAAAGAGATTCCTAGAGGCTGTAATTCAATCATTTGTAATATAAAATTGTTGCAATGGTGCCTGATACACTTTAGGACCAAAGCCCAAGCATTGACACTTCTTTGGGGTTTTTTGGGGCAAAAATTGTAGATGCTACGTCCCTGAAATTTTCTATGAGAGTCTGCCATTTCAGCTGAACCATTCAAAGTATTTTACTAGAAAAGAAAGAAAGAAAGAAAAAAAAAAAATGCTTTCTGAGTGAATTGATCTTAATGTAAATGTTTTGTTTTCACGTTTGTTTAAGCTGTTTCAATGGGCTTAGATTAGAAGGAAGGAAAGTACTTTCACAGTCTCTGTAAACTATATTCTTGACAGCTGTCAGGAACTTCCTGTCAGAATTCTGAAGTCAAACTAAAGGCGAAATCAAAGATGTTTTTTCTCTTCATCTGAGTCTCCTCTTCTTCTGTATACAGTTTTTCTTTTTTTCCTGTCTTTCTTTTCACTTGCCAAAGACTATTTTTTTTCTCTGATCTCATTGATTAATCCTGAAGAGTGCAGTTTTCTCTTTGGAGTACGATGGTTTCACCCAAGGATAGCTTGAGAAACAATAATTTTAGGCTCCCTGCAAAACTATCCTTTCATTGCCAGTATTATTGTGATAAAATTTTTCTGGAGAAATACTCAGCACACTAGACCGACTATTAAGATATAATATGTTGGTTTTCATTTGTTCTGTAGTACGTTTGCCTTATTTGCAATTTGATAACTTTAATTGTAGTAGGAAAACAAATATGTTCTCTTGTTTGCAGTCACAAATCCCTTCAGTTTGTGACCAGTACAACTTCAGTTGTTCATACTTCAGAACGAGAAGTGAAAGTGAGCTTCTCTTTCCTTTGTGGTTTCCTAGCTTCCTGCTGGTTTTTTTATTATTATTATTATTTTGCTTTTTTTTATTAAACATATCCATTTTGGAAGTGTTTGTCAAACACATATGTTCTACAGAATTCTCTAAAGCACACTAGATTTCAGGTGATAGTGAGCTTTTATGTATGTATTTTTCCTGGATATTTTGGTGCGATGTGGGCAGGATATGCTCTGTGGCTCTAGAGTCATGATCAAGTTTTGGACAGCTGTAGAGGAAGGAGTGGTCCCTAATGGTGTCCCATTCTAATAGATCTGCCTGAGAAACCAGGTTTTTGTTTTTGTTTTGTTTTTTTTTTTTTCCTCAGGAAACATGTTTTTAATTGGATGGCAAGTAAAAACACATGGAAAGTAGAATTAAACTACTCCTAGTGATTATCCTGTTGCAGAAGTGCATTCAACTCAATTTGAGGTAATCATATTAAATCTACTCCTCATTCTAGAGGCAGTGACTATATAGGAAAGCATTTGAACTGTCATTGAATCCTGTCCCCCAGGGACTACATTTCTCACTGCAGGCAGCTGGGATTAGTGAATGAGTGCAAAAAGATTCCAAAGTTTAATTGATTCACTTTTCTGTTGTTTTTATTTTTAATTTTCTTTTATTTAGGTAATACTAGCACCAAATCAAGTCCCAATTTACCCCTACCTACCAACACCCTATTCTGTCTCCCTTAATTCAGTATAAGAGCTTCTCCACTTGGTTCATACTCCAACATAATTTTGTTAAAGAGAAGAGTCCCTGAATCCATTGCCTTCTGCACTAATAAATCTAATGCCTCTCTGCCCTTCGATGACTTTCTTAGACATATTACTGAGGTACTTGTAGCAAATGTGTTGAAAGACAGAGAAACTTTTCCTTTAAAAGACAGGAAATGAGTCACTGAGTTTACAACTGCTGAAGTGTGTCTAGGTGCACACTGAGGGCAAACAGATGAAAGATTTCAAGTGTTAAATTATCATAATACAGCAAAAAACTAAATGGGAGTAATCAGAATATTACACGTGAGCTGAATCTATTGAGCTCTAACAGAAACCAGGTCAATGTGATTCCCCTCTTAATTGTTTTTTTTTTCCCCTTCCCTTGTTGGTCCATACAAGGATTATTTTGCACTGCTTATTACCATTTTTTGTCTGAAGATTTCCAGATACTTTATAAACACAGATAAATCAAGACTCATAAGGCTGTGTACTATAGCCATTCATATAATGTAAAAGTTTTCTTTACTATGCTGTAACAACACTCACAGAAACTGGTCTCTGGAAAGAGCTGTTGTAGGTAGCAGCCCTCATAGTCTAGACAGGTGGTGGGGAATGTGAGGCTCCCAAGAGTGACAGCAAACGTGCATTCGGCAGTGCATTGTCTGCTTCTCACAGATTGTTAAATTTGGCAATGTATAATTATGTTTGCTTTCTGTGGTCAAACGAGTTTGAGGTGGGATCCAGGCAACCTGATATTCAACTAATACAATGCATAGCTCTCTTGAACCTTTTCCTTTCCTGGAATGAGTCAAGTGAAGTGATTGCTGCCAATTTCATCTAACCAGCACATTAAAAAAAAAGAAACAGCATGCATTTAAACTGCCATACTTCTTTATCAGACTAATTTCTTTTATAGTCCTACCTAATTAACCTTACATTGCTGAGTCAAGATTTCGACCACAGCTCTATTCAGTTACTTCATCCACTGCTCCAAGGCTGTTATGTAATTAAGCATTAAGGTCCAAATTACTAGCATCAGTATATTAGTGGAGCATGACTTAGAATGACTGCATGACATGAAATCCAATAATACACATTCAGACGTAGCTTATTAATAGCACATGGACAGAAACCAGCTTCTAGAGACTACTTTTTCTTGCAAACATAATTAGTTGTACAAAATGCATACAGATTATTCAATGCTGTTAACATAAATACATAGTTAAAAAATCTGATTGTTCAGATGTTTGTATACCTCCAATGCATGTACTGGAAACTGGCATATGTGAGTGATGCTCACCAAACCCCATGCCACCAGTTTGCTTTGGAGAGTAAGTACCCAAGGCCGTAAGGTCATTTTTGCCATGGATCTCCTCACAGCTAGTGATGAAACCTGTGCATAATCAGGTTACACACAGCACCCACAGAGTTCTCCTTGATACCTTCAATAGCCTAAAGCTACTTGAAATGGCAGTAATTATCTGTAATGAGATACTGTTCTTTCCAAAGTAATTATGTTATACCATACCTATACATGAAAATTTTAATGAATGTTTCCCCCATCGCTAGTAAATTCCCAGACTATTGGGTTTAAGCACTGCTGGAAACTTGTGTATAATTTTCCATCTATTTCATCTAAAATTATTATAATTACAAATTATTTCCAGCTCCATTATTATGAAACTATTTTCCTTTTGATTTGAAATAAATATGATTAATTGCATCATTACTTATCATCCCATATGGTTTATAAAGGAAGAAGTTAGAAACTTCTAGGGTATCTTCTTGATTTAAGGTACAACTCACAGAGGGTTTTTTCTTTTGTTTTAACTACTATAAAAATACCTGTAAACTCTTCTTGCTTTTCAGAATAATGTTCAAAAACAAGGGTCCATCACAGAGAAGAGAAGAGGCATTGAAAAAAGACAGAAGGCAATTTCCTGCAAGTAGTTCACCCTGGAACGGTAAGACAGGCTGATAAACAAGGAAAGAGTAGAGGTTTGGTTTTGCCCTTGGTCATGTTTTCCTTTGCTGCATGTGAAAATACATGGAAAAACAATATTTGAGACATTCCAGGTTATTCCTAAAACTCAAGTTAACTATGTCATGCTTTTAAGTGTCTTGTAGACCACTGTTGATTATGGCTTATTTCAATCTCATAAGGTTGTAGATACATCTGATTGAAGTAAAATCAAAATTTGTCACTTTTGGTCTCTTGAGAAATATAGTCTCACAGAGGTGTCTTTAAAGTACATGAAACATACTGACAGGACTGCAATCCCCCTGCAACCAGTAGCAGTCAAGTCTTTCTTACAAAATATACCTGGAAAGAAGAGAAAACATCACTTTCAATGCCCCACTAGCATATAACAGAGTAATAAACATTTCTGCAAGAAACAAGAGCCTCCTGTGTCTATCTAGAGGATATCATGGCCACCTCAGCTCTGGCCTTGGAGGACTGGCCAAACTACTTGAAGATAGGTCACTTCTGTGTCTAGGCTGTGAACTTTGTGGCCAAGAGCTGGGAGGAGTGGCCAGTAGGATAGGATTTCTGGCTAACCTAATGAATATGTCTCTCACATGAAGAAGGAGACACAGGTTATGCTGTCTGTGCTTCCTCCATGATCAGAAGTGGGAAACAAAGGTATTGGTCAAACCTTGACAAAATACAGTTGCTTTATAGAAAGCTAAATCAAGGGCTAATATTTGGAAGGTCATTACCTCTTGTGTAACTATCTTTTGTCTTACACTAGAAAGTATCAGTTACAGAAAAAATAGTTTGCAAGTAGAGTAGAAAGTTGAACTACAAAGAGTGAGAATAGAGACAGAATTGAAATAGTTTTAACTATCTAGCATTATTAAGAAAAGTATTTAAGTGTCAATAATTGCTTTGCCTGAAAACTGAGGATTTTCATGAGTTCAGATTAAGCTAGCTCCTGAATAAAGTATAATAAAGTTGTATGTATTCTGCCTCTTAAAATAATAGCTTAAGGTGGAAGAAAAAAATTAAATCAACATCGAGGTGGGAATAACATTTACATGATTACATTTAGTTACAGTAAAGTTGGAAATTTTGTACAGAGTTTGAGAACTGACATATTTTCAGAGTAGTCAACACAGAATTTAATTTATTAATTAGAGCTGTTTGCAACCTAGAAGTAAGAGACATTCACAATGGAGAAGGTGGTGAGAATAGCAGAAGGAAGAGCTTCAAAGGGTGGGAAGAGGAAATGGAAAGGACAGGTAGGCAACTGTAGTAGGCGTCCGGAAGGTCTCAGATAGTATCGTGAGGAGTGAAAAGGAAGTGAGAGGTCTGGCACAGGGCAGGGAGAGAGGAGGTGCTTATGCTAGCAGATATAAGGGCATAACATAAACAATAAAGCGGGGACTGAGCATCATCCACACCGTGTGTGCAGTGATCCTTTCCCTCGACTGTTGGAGAGCTGGGAGATCAGTCTGAATCACCACACAGTGTTGCCTGCAGCGGCAGCAGGCAACAGGAGAGAATGCATGAGGAAAAGAAGGGAAAAAAGAAACAAGAGCTGAGGAAAAAAGGCCCTAAGTAGCTCAGTAGGTAAATATGGGTACGTGTAACAGACTCTGTTTGGTCTGCACATAAAAATGCATTAACATTGTGGCCTTACGACATTTACCAACATTTCAGCATTGTTGTAATGCTGTTAAGGTAACTCTCTGTTCCAGACAGCTCTTTCCACAGGTAAATGGCACACTGAGGCAAGATACAGGGAAATCCGTGGACGTGTACCTTGTCTGCAATGTTGAGTTAAATGGAAGCTGCTCACAAGGACAATGGAAACATTTCTCTGGAGAATCCTGTTAGGTGACTACAGTCCCCATCACGTGGGCGGCAGTGTAGCTGCGGTAATGAGGGCTGTAAAATATCTCATCAGTTTAAACCAAAAGAATAAAAATATGCTTTGCTTATTTAAGCTTCTCAGAGTATCTCAAAAATCCTTAGTTATGCTTGAAGCCTTCATTGATTCTGCAATGAAGTGAACTTGCCACACTGACATGCAGACAGCTGCAAACAGGTGGGTGTTTTGCTGTTTCCATAATGCATAAAATGGTCTAGAGAGCTAGACAACTTGCTCAGCATTTCTGAAGGTTTCAGATGAGTGCAAATCTGGCTGCTGAGGCTATTATTAAGTCATAAAATTGTACTTGTTTTGCGTGTTCAGTACAGACTATGTAAACACAGATTTTTTTCTGTTCAATTATCCACAAAGCTAGGTAGCCATCTAGCCACACATACGGGCAATGAAGGCCTAAAGAGTACAGTTCTGGTAGCATATTCACAGAACTAGGAAGACTATTGATAGCTGTGAACATGGATGCAAATGTATTATGAGATCCATGCACAAAATATTGAAAAGTAATGCTTTATGCCATCATAATTCTGAATTAATACTGAATTGCAGAACCTCTGTCCTGCAGAACCTGACAATGGAAGAGCCTTCATTTTTTTTCCATCAAAGAAGCTTGGCTTTGAAGAGCTACAAGCTAGGTTCAAGGTATGTGAATACTTAATCTTCAATAATCTTTTGGCTCTTGGCATTGTTAACCACAGAGGAGATTTCAGTGGGACAGAAACTGATTAAAACCAACCTTTTTCATATATGGTACCAACAGCCCATAGTCATCTGATGATAACTGAATTTATGTCACTATGCAAATGTAGTGTTTTGAGACTAACTTCCAAAAAGGCTGAGCAACTGCTATTGCCACCACTACATTGTGTTAGAGGTTCTGTCTGGCATTATAGCAAATTTAGAGGTTTCTCACATTTTAGAGTGTCTTGTGGTATGGTACTGGATACATAGCCTGTACTTCTGGCTCAGAATAAGTTTTTGCCATAAGAAAGGGAAATGGAATGCTGGAATAGATGGCTCTGAAAAATGCTTCTGTTTCTGCTCTCTCTGTTCTGACATGTAGCACAATGAATGAAACAGAATGTGAGGACAAATTTCATGGAGTAGTTACCCTAAAGCACTCAAGTTTCACTTTAGAGGTGGGGAGGGAGGGTGTCAAGTACAATACATTTATAAATTGTGCTAGTTTTGTAGCTAGTGCTTCTGAGGTAGCCTTATCACAGCTGTAGCATACCCCATGCATCCATCTGAATTTGCCTGTTTTTTTAATAATCCTAGTATTGCAAATACTGGGTATTGTGGTTTAACCTCAGCCAGCAACTAAGTACCATGCAGCTGCTCAGGCACCCACTCCACCCCCAGTGGGACAGAGAGAACAATGGGGAAATAATAGTAAAACTTGTTGGTTGGCATAAGAACATTTTAATAACTAAAATGAAATAAAATATAATAATAACATAAGTGCAATGAAAAGTGATGTAACAAAGAGAAAAGTAAATAAAACCCAAGGGAAAACAAACAACCCCTAAAAGCCCCCAAACCCAGATGATGCCCAATGCAGTTGCTCACCACCCACTGACTGATGCCTGAGCAATGATCTGCCTCTCCCCACCAACTACCCCCAGTTTATATACTAGGCTAGTTTGGGTCAATTGCCCTGTCCTTGCTTCCTCCCAGCTCCTTGTGCANAGGCACCCACTCCACCCCCAGTGGGACAGAGAGAACAATGGGGAAATAATAGTAAAACTTGTTGGTTGGCATAAGAACATTTTAATAACTAAAATGAAATAAAATATAATAATAACATAAGTGCAATGAAAAGTGATGTAACAAAGAGAAAAGTAAATAAAACCCAAGGGAAAACAAACAAACAACCCCTAAAAGCCCCCAAACCCAGATGATGCCCAATGCAGTTGCTCACCACCCACTGACTGATGCCTGAGCAATGATCTGCCTCTCCCCACCAACTACCCCCAGTTTATATACTAGGCTAGTTTGGGTCAATTGCCCTGTCCTTGCTTCCTCCCAGCTCCTTGTGCACCCCTAACCCACTCACTGGCAGTGCAGAGTGAGAAGCAGCAAAGGCCTTGACACTGTGCACGACTGTTCAGCAATAGCCAAAACATCTCTCCGTTAAGAACACTGTTCTCAGCACAAATCCCAAACACAGTCTTGCACCAGCTACCATAAAATTAACTCAATCCCAGTCAAAACCAGAACAGCAGGATTTTTTTCTTCCACAAGAGAATGCAATTAGGCCACTTATGAAGGTTACATTTTGGTTTAGCTTTTTTCTAAGTAAATGCAGCATCTTCCATCTACATTTAAACATTGGAAATATGAGTCCAGTTCTTTTCTTCCCTTTACATTTGTTCAGCATTAAGCTTTCTTCACTGTCTCAACCCTTCAGAACATCTCAAAATAAACTTATTGGAACAATGAGTGATTTTGCTGAAATTGATTATTGGGGCATTTTTGGGGTAGGGATGAAACAGACAGACTTGCTCTCATCTGTGGTCCTGCCCATCCCACCCTTTGGGAATTGTGTGTGGAGTAGTCTACCTCTAGAATCATACATGAAATTTGTCTTGAAGAGTGTTATTTTATGAAAGGGAGGAAAGAGTTAACAAGCTGCTGATAAGACAGGAATGTTTCAGGGACCAATGGCTGAGTTTGCCCTCTTGTCACCTTTTATTTATTAGTCAGTCAAGATGCCTAGGAAACCAAATAATACAATAATATGAAAATATTACTAGCATTTATAAGCTTTCTTTCCAATGCCAAGGGCTTTAACAAACCAAGCAACAAGTACAGCTTTTTACGCTACATGCTCCAAAACCTGAATCCTGACTCTGTCCCTGAACTTAAGCTCCAGACACTCCATGTAAATGCATATGATTAAGGGCTTGGCCTCAATCTTATGCCTGTTTTCTTTCTATCTTTTCAGAATTGTGCAGAACCATTCAGTAAATTGGATGGTTGAAGTTTTCTGTTTTACAGTCCCTAACCTTAATTTTATTCTTGGCACTAACATCATTACCCTCAGGGTATCAAAGCCTATTGTAAAATAAAATATGGTGCCCTATATCAATTTGTTTTTTTCTTGATTTTTCAGACCTTTATGAGATTCTTAAATTGATGAAACATAACCGCAATCCTAACTCAAACTTGTATGCTTTGGTAAACATCTTTTACGAGAAGGCAGTAGCAATAACTGTTAGAATTTTTCTATTTGTCTCTGGAAACTCCAACAAATCTTGAAGTATAGTAGGCTTGTGTGTGTTTAGCTTTTTCTGGATATAATCATTACCTTATTATAGTCAAAGGATCACTAAAATGAAAATACAGTAAAAGTGCTTATCAGGATGAGCACTTCTTACACTGCAGGCCAGGAACAATAAAAAAATAAAACAGGACTTTTAGACTTCTGTAGTCCTTAGGACTTAGGCTTAATTATAGACAGTGTATCAATATTGATGATAAAAGGGAACATAAGGCTTTAGGCTAAAGTCTTAATCTTAAGTATATGTTGGCTCCAGTCCTACAAGAAGAATTAACAGTAGATGCTGGTTACTACTTGTAAACATTACTCCTGTCTAAAATGATTATGGAGAATCAAGCAATGAGAAAAATCACTCTTTAAAAGATAATATAATTGAATGTCCTGGATAAGTGCAAGCCTTTTTAATGTCTTAAGAGGTCTAATATGATCCAGAAATAAAGAGAGCACTCAATGATCTTAATATTCCAACCTTAATCCTCAAGTACTGTGAACTGCAATCATATCCAGAGTAGAAAGAGCTACTTATAAAAATTGTGTATACTTTGGAACTTACCAGAACCAGCCCTCCTCCAATTTCCTTAGACCAGATTTCTCTGTTCACTTCCTTTGGGTAGGGAAGAGGTCAAATGCTGCCTTGAAGGATTTAGTAGCATCTCATTTTCCTTTGACAAATGCTGTTGCATTGACTTTCTCGTGTCAAGGAGTATGCTGAACAGAAACTTCATTATTGCTTGACAGCAATGATTGTGTATGTCATTCTGAGCAATGGGAAAAAATAATGTATAAAATAAGAAAAAAATCAATGGATTGCAAAGCTGGGATCTGCCTCCTTATTTGGCAGGCCCTTGCTCACTTAAATACTCTTTTAAAACATTAATTTGGGAGTTGTTTAAATTAATCTTACTTTTTCAGTATAAAGACAGAGTCGACCATTGGTTTCTCCTTGTTCCCTTTCAGTCCATAATTTTAAAGCACTTTGTCAGCCTTAATTGAGTCTTAGGCTTAAGCAGTCATGATAATTAATGTTGTCACATGTAAGGAAGAAACATGTTATGCCATGAGATTTGAGAGCTGCCTGAGATTATTATCTTTTTAATTTGTATTTACTCCTTATCTGCATTTTTTTGAGGTTTCAATGGAAATTGTCACAGAGAGAACAAATTCTGATTATCTGGAAAACAGTTGTCTGGTGGGTCTGTAGGAAGTCTTTAGAAATGAGGTAGAGAACATTAAATAGGCAGATAGGTTGTGCAAAAATTTCTAATATTAACCATGCAGAAAACTTAGAAACTCAGCAATCAGATAGACTTTTTCATCATTTAATGTCATATGTTTGTTAAGAATGCATTGCTACCAAAAAAAAAAAAACCCTAGGACTCCAAAGTAATTTTTTGTTTATACTGATAATTTAAACTAAACATACTTGCAGAGAGCTAATGAAGCTAGATAAACTTCTAAATTAGACATCAGAAAAAGAATAATAGCACAACAATGCATAAATTGACTTGAAGTATGAACAAGTTTTCTTAGGTTGCTTTTACCTCAGCGAAGTTGTTACACGATGAAAATCCCACAGCAAATCAGTGGGAGAAAGAGAAATATGAATTTTGCATTCCACAGTGAAAGGACAGATTCTAAGTATACATACAAATAATATTGAACTTTAATTTTATATTGACATTTTTTTGTTAGCTCCATAACCTGCTATTCTTTTCACAATACCTTTTTGTTTAAAGTGATACTGATTAGTACAGTCCTGACTTCTCAAAGTTTTCATGTTAGATAATATACTCTTGTTCAGATTGAGAAAGAGATGAAATCATTAGGTTTATATTTGCTTCAATCCAAGATTCCAGTTTTAGAAATGAACCTGAAGGTGATGTACTCTGTGCCATAGAAAGCAATTTGTCTTTTTGTAGAGCACTTGATGGCAGAACTGGTAATTTCAGTTAGACAGACATAGAGAAGTCTGATTTCAAATATATGATGCCATAAATCTAGTCTGTGGGAATATCATGCTGACCGCTTGGCACTTTGTCTTCTCTGCTTTTCAGAGCATTTTCCAAATCTTTTAAAAGCTGCAGATGGCTTTTTTTTCACTATAGCTTATGTCTGCTTCTAAACTAAGAACTAGAAAGGGTGAGTTTGGCTAATTTAACTCCCTTACTGAGAGCAAGTTGCCCAGGACCATGTCCAGTCAGGTTTTGAATATCTACACAGGTATCAATGGATGTGAATGCCTGAAGATACTTCATACATTGCACATATTCCATGGAATGTTACTCCAAGTATTATGGTAACCATCACATTGGGTGTCTGGTTTATAGGATGTGTGCTTCTTTATTCAGAGCAAATGCAAACACATTGCCCCTTCAGACTAAAGTCTCATTTTGGACCCTCTCCACATTATCCTCCTGCCTCCCAGCAAAACATTTTTCCTTCAGAGGCAACTGCAATCTCTGCCAGCATCAGGCATGGCTCCAACAAGTTTCTGTAAGTGGTGTCTGCTCTGCCCACCAAGTCATTCTAGCCCCCCTCACTCCTTCCTAAGCTGGACAGCGGGGAGAGAAATATAATGAGAGATTTGTGAGTGGAGATAAGGACAGAGAGATCATTCAGCAATTAGTGTCACGGGCAAAACAGACTCCCCTCACCTTTCCCTCTTCCTGGGACTCCCCTTCCTTCTCCCTACAGCAGCACAGGGGATTGGGGGTGGGGGTTGTGGTCAGTTCATTACAGCTGGACTTTGCTGCTGCTTCTTCTCAGGGGGAGGCCTCCTCACACTTCCCACTGCTAGTCATGGAGACAATCCTCCATGAACTTCTCCAATGTGAGTCCTTCCAATGGGCTACTAATTGCTATGAACTGCTCAGGCATGAGGCCTCCCATGGGCACACCCTGCCCCAACATGGGTCACCCACCGGGAGAACAGTCCTTCAGGAACAGACTGTTGCAGCCTGAGTCCCTCAGAGAATCACAAGTGCTGATAGCAAACCTGCTCTGGCCTGGGCTCCTCTCTCCCCACAGACTCCCAGGTCCTGTCAGAAACTTGCTCCAGGGTGAGCTTCCCACGGAGCCACAGCCTCCTTCAGGCATCCAACAGCTCTGCCATGGGGTCTTTGTTTAGAGAAGCCACCCCTGTAGCCTACCTACTGCCAAAAACCTGGCCCAAGCAAAACTACTACAAGAGGATACCTTCAAACCTGAGACTGATGCCTTATCTGTATTCCTAGCAGAAAGGATGTTATTACAGACACCACTGCAGCAATCTTCCATCCTAGTTCTCCTCCCTAGNGGTCCTGTCAGAAACTTGCTCCAGGGTGAGCTTCCCACGGAGCCACAGCCTCCTTCAGGCATCCAACAGCTCTGCCATGGGGTCTTTGTTTAGAGAAGCCACCCCTGTAGCCTACCTACTGCCAAAAACCTGGCCCAAGCAAAACTACTACAAGAGGATACCTTCAAACCTGAGACTGATGCCTTATCTGTATTCCTAGCAGAAAGGATGTTATTACAGACACCACTGCAGCAATCTTCCATCCTAGTTCTCCTCCCTAGAAGGCTTTCTCACCACCATTTTTGAGGCCACTACCTCAAGTAGTCACAAAGACCCATGTTTCTCCTTTGAAGATCTCTCCCTGCTCCTTATGCAGACTGTGGAGGAATGTAAGAGGTCCAGAGAGTTTTGTGGGCAGCCTGAACCCAGTCTGAATTCAGGCAAACTGTAAGAAGAAATAGAGGTCCTGCAATGAAGGTCCAGCCTTTGCAGCACAGCACGTTTGCAGCTCTGACCATGTGAACTTTCTTACACAGGCAGTTTTTATCTGTCATCTGCTTTATGCCCCATCTTTTTTTCTTTTTTTTTTTCCTGAGGTCAGTTCCATCTGGTTGTAGTTTATGGTTCCTTTTCCTTCACTGTAGAACCTACACAGATCTCTAAGCAAACATTGTGAATATTCTCACACAAGCTCTATCCATCCCCTTAAGAACTGTAATATTCCTTGCAATTCAAATGTTTCCTGATTCAAGAAACAGCAAACAGTACAAATAAACAGCGGTGAAATATAGCTATGTCTCACAGTCCACTCAAACTACTGAGCAACAAGTAGGAGCAATTGCACCTGTACAGAAATAGTTTTCATTATGATATCTAGCTAAATCTAGCATTTATGAAAACACTATATAGGAGCTTAAATGTGGAAACTAAATGGGCATCATTACTCTCCTACTAAAAACATTGCTCACTTTACCAGCTTTAGAAACATTAAAGTTTAAATTGACCCTGCAGAGATAAGCATGTGGTAGCATTGTGGTTATGCAAATATCGGTGTTATGTTAATGGGATCCACAGTGTAGCAAAAAGAGCTGATAGGCATTTTTATTACTGTACTAGTAGTTGTTTATTAACATGAAAAGAGGCAGTCTAGAAGCTATGAACAACATCCTTTTCTCACAGCCAGTGTTCCCAAGCACTCAGCCATCTGTTGGCTTCTCTACCTGTGATAATCACCCTTTCTCCCTGCCAAATTTTGTGCTGTACTGTGCATGACATTTTAAATGATTTAATAGACTAATTTGCATTTTTCAAGTAATTTTACATGCCAGTTAATTTCAGTTTATGGTTAATCTGCCCTTCCATAAACAGTGTTAGGGAAAGACACTGATAAGCACAAACTTTTCCAGTTCTGAGTACATCAGAGAGGGTGCCTAGGGCTGCTGGGGTAAGTGCATGGGTTGGGAAGGCAGGAAAGCTGTGCATGGGTAGATGTTTGAACCTGATGTATTTATGACAGTAGCAGCATAGGCAGAGTGTTAAACTTTACATTCATAGCTGTCAGGCAGCAGGGGGTAAAGGAGAACGCTGTAACTGTTACCTAGACGGACAGGCCATTTGAGCACTGGAAGCTTGGGTGATTTGTTCTTTCTCCAAAAGTTTTGCCAAACCCGTCCCTTGTATCTCTCTTGCCCACATTCCAGCTGCTGCCATGGCTTGGTGCCTGGGTCCCATCAAAGGCAAAAAGGGCAGCCAGAAGATTGGCAAGAGATGCCCAGATGTGACAGCTTATGCTGGGAGATGAACAGAATTTAAAGGGCATAAAGCCCAGAGCATAAACTTCCTGTCCCTAAGCTTAATTGTCAAATAAAAGAAAAAGACAGGGAGAAAGACAGAAAAATGTCTCTGCCTCATTTTCAATGTCATTTATATTATAAAACTGTAGATACCCATAGCACTCTATGAACTGGACACCTTTGAGCTAAGCTGTTACAAGGACTCATCTAGAAAAAAGAAGACTGAGGGGGTATTTATTAATATTTACAAATATCTAAAGGGTGGGTGTCAGGAGGTTGGGGCATCCTTTTTTTCTATTGTAGCTAGCAAAAGGACAAGGGGTAATGGGATGAAGCTGGAACACAAAAAGTTCCACTTAAATGTAAGTAAAAACTATTTTATTATGAGAATGAGGGAGCCCTGGCACAGGCTGCCCAGGGAGGATATGGAGTCTCCTTCCTTGGAGGTCTTCAAGAGCTGCCTGGATATGTTCCTATGTGACCTGATCTTAGGTGAACCTGCTTCTGCAGGGTGGTTGGACTAGCTGATCTCTAAAGGTCCCTTCCAACCCCTGCCATTCTATGATTCTATGATTCATAGAAGTCTTTTGAAATGATGCAATTATATCTTCTTGTTAAGAGCTTTTAACAGATTTAAGTAGTAACTGCACCTCCAGAGTCAACCCCTCCAAATAAAAAAGTTCCATATTTGGACACTTTGGATGGTCCAGAACATCTCTATTTTCCACCAGCAGCCCTGACCAAGAGTGTGTCCCATAGTCACCATAGTCATTGTAGCCTCTTCTACTGCCATGGCACAAGCAGCAGGCTATAACGAGGGCTTTGCAAATAAGCTGACAGAGGATCTGCAATATGAGACATGATGATTAAAATGCACAAAATGGTGCAAGTCTCCAGTATCTAAAAAATCTTTGGGAAAGTCATAGCAGTCTTTAATTTTTTGTGATTAGAAATGGCCTAGAGTTAGTGTCTATAAAACTAACTTTTCAGGTTACTTAAATGTCTGGTTTTATCCATTCTGCTAAAATATTTGTGGCTAAAAATTAGAGAAATGATCTCAAGAATGGCAGATTCAAAATATTATCTATGTGGAATGCATTTCTTAGTCCTTGTAATGTGCTATATTGACTGATTTTTGTCAAGAACAGATTTTTTTTTTTATTTCATGAGTCCTTTTGAAAAAACAAGCAGTGTGTGTATGATGTGAGAGGAAATGTTTTATGAGAAATTTTTAGCTTGCTGCCAGTCTTCTACAGGATCATTAGGGAAAAATAGCGTAAACAAAAACTACCATAAAGTTCTGGGGAAGTATAGACTTTGTCCTCTTTCATTTTTCTTAGTTTTTAAAAGGAATTCAACTGTGCTTATAAACAGCTGTCATGTGTAGAGCCATTTCTGGGCTGTAAAGATGGTTGAGGGGGAGGAGGTAGAGATAGCAGAAGCAGTGAGCTGGGCCCAGGAAGAAAGGAGGGATGGGGGAAGGAGATCTTAAAGTGCTGGTTGTATTTTTTTCATCCTCCTGCCCTGTTTTTGCTTTTTGTTCTGTTTTGTTTCTTGTAGGTAGTAGAATAAACTTTCCTTACTTTCCTGTCTAAGTTGAGTAGTAGAGTCTGTTTTGCCCAGAACTGTAATTGGCAGTGAGCCATCCCTGCCCTTGTCTTAATCCACAACATCTTTGGTTATCATTTTGCCTCCCATCTCACTGGGGCCTCCTCCATCCTAAGGAGGATGGGAGTGGATGAGAGGGCAGTGAGCAAGAGACTGTCGTGGTGCTTCATTGCTGGCTGAGCAAAACCACAACAAGAGCCCTACAATGACAAAAGCGGATATGTGAGGGAGGTTTTTTCGAAGGTGTGCACTGTTTTTATGCTGTCAGATATCATATGCAAAACATATTTTTAGTGGTTCTGACCACTTGCAGTACCTAACAACTTCTGTACCTCAGATGACTGCCTGGTACCTTGAGGAATCAAATCTGTAACAACGTATAGCAATTTCCCACAGTGAATTAAATCACAGTCAAAGTTTTCATTAACTTAATTTGAGAAAATGCTGAAGCTCTTCTGTTTCTTCCTTAAGAATAAAATGTTCTGCAGGTTAGACCTAGGCTTTAAACAATATCATTGTTGGGTTTTAAGTCTCTAGAAATTAAATAAAGTGAACAGATATTGTTTTCAACTTGGTCTATATCTCTCTGTGAGGGTAATTTATCCCTCATAATATTGTGAAGCCAAATGAGAAGTCTCTTAATCAAGTATTGGACTTGGGCCAATAGCCTCTTAGGAACATTTTCAAGAAAACGGCACCAAAATGGGACTTGTCTCTGTGTCTTGAAGATCCTTTACCTTCATGAACTCCCAATAAACATTTGCAAAAGTGAACATTCTTATAAAGTATACAAGGTCTTGGAATGGTGCCCAAGGTGTTTTTTTCTGGATTTCACACAATTCACTTTTTTTTTTTTCTAAGAGGAAAGAAAATCAGAAGGCTCAAATGCATGATATGTGTACTGCTTCAGAATATGAATGATGTTTACAACATGTTGTCCTTACCTGTAGAATTAACAGCCCTATTTAAAGCCAAAAGAAATCTAAATCGCTCTGATGACCTTTCCTGGGCTATAGGAAATAGCCTTTTCCATCCCACCAGTTATTGAACATATTTCTGTAATTATGCGTGGGGAATACGTAAATACAACTAGTGTGTGAAAGAAAACAGAATATATGCTGAAAAAAGCTATTGAAAACATACCTGCTTAATGCCACCAGAAAGCTGTTGGGACAATAGTAATAAATTGTTTCTTAGATAAACTGTCACACTGATGTAGTGACAGAACCCTTCAAAACCTTCATTGTTTTCATCCTTAAAACATTTGGCAAAGAAAGAAAACCACCTCACTTCTTTCATACTGCATTGAAGGACAGAGAAACACCATTATTTACACAGAATCATGTGAGGAAATTATGCCTCAAAAAATTTGGAACTGAGACATTTAAATCCCAGGCTAGCAGCCGAGCTGCTTTCCCATCTTTCCCCCTTCATCAAGAAAATGACACTTTTTCCAACTGGTAATACTGTAATACACTACAAGCATGGAAAGAGGACCTTACTCTGTGAAAACACAGAGTAGCTAGCGACAGAGCAGCATACAGCATGAAGTAGCAAAGAAATGGTTCAGTGCAGAGGAAACCCTTGACAGAGCAAGAGGAATCTTCTGCCGGGAGTAGGGAAAAATCACAAGGAATAGGAACCCTAGATAAAAAAGCAGATAAAAAAACTGGGCTAAGTCAAATTTTTAATGGACAGAAGGGCCCTCACTGAATATGATGGGAGAAGGGCAGGCAGGTATTGAAAACTTCTTTGATGACAGAAAGTTGTGTAGATGAAGGGGTCTTCTAGAAGAAAACAGGAGTGAATGCAAACAACTTTGAGAGAGGAGAAAAAAATGTCTCTTTCTCTCAAGTGCCTCTTTCAAGACTGTTCAGAGCATCATTAATATCAGCTTCTGGAATAGAGCATGATGATTCCCCCAATATAGTGCATGGAAACCACACACACAAACCTGCAATGCTCTCTGCCTTCTCCTTCAGTTAAATCCAGTTGGTTGCCAGTCACCAGTGGTGTTTCCCAGGGCTCAGTGCTGGAGCCTGTTGTAACATCTTTATCAACCATCTGGATGAGAGAATTGAGTGC
>WBNH01007381.1:0-13321 GCA_013401255.1 Urocolius indicus
GGCAAGAGAGGTCACAGCTGGCAGCATGACTCTGCCTCCTGCTCCACAGAGCACCTGGGAAGCAGGATTATGATGCTATAGCTCAGTGACTGGTTTTGTTGGTGGCTTCCACACCCCGCAGAAGAACAAGATGTTTCCATTTGCATCTCTCTCTGTTAATTTGAGCATCTAGGCTGAGGGCTGCTCCAGCCCTGACTCACTGTGCTTTGCCTGCATATGTGGCAGCTCACCCCAGGTGTGGGGCCATAAGGTCACTCCCTGATAGCTCCAGCTCACCACGTTTATTACCACTAGCCCCTAGATGTAGGAAAGCTGCAGGGTCTTGTAAACAAGCCAAACCAGTTCACCCCAGCTGGCGTTCGATGCGCTGCTCTCTGCAAACTGCCTGAGCAACATTTGTGCAGGGGTGGCATCACTGAGCCCCATGGGGCAGCCGGGGCAGAGCCAGGGGCAAGCACTAAAGGCTTGACGAAATGGGTTGGAGTTTTTCAGGTGCAGGCCCGACAACCCTCCCTGGTGCTGTGTGCCCCCCAGCCACCTCCCCCGACCAGTCCACAGGCTTTTGTGTGCTGCACATGTTCGGGCTGGCACAAAGAGGCACGTCTGTGTAGGAGCCTGGGGCTGTTCCCTCCACCTGCTCTTGGCTGGCTTTAGGGTGCAGCAGCCACACTGATCCACACACCCGCTCCTTGTCCCCTGAGGGGGGTGAGGAGATGAGCATCTCCCCGGTGGTGGGGCTTGGAGGGGAATTGTGGGGTAGAGTCCCAGCTGCTGGGGATAAGCGGACATGCGGGCTCGGCTCCTTGCGAGAAACAGGGTGCCCGAAGGCTGCTGAGGCCGCTGCAGCGGGCTGTCGGCTGCGGAGCGCGGGGGCCCTCTGCCTGCATCCAGACACACGGCTCCTCGCAGCACGGCCCCGGCTCCCTTCGGCATCCCTCACCTCGTCCTGGGTGCCAGGGCCGCCGTCAGGGTCCCCCCATGCCGTTTGATCGCCGGGATGAACGAGCCTCTTTCTGCAGCATCTCGCCTCTCATCAGCTGCAACGGCCTTTCCTCATGTTCACCCCAAACGCCTTGCATGTACCAGGGGCCACAGAACCAGCAGGCAGTATTTCAGGCACAATCTCACAACGTCGACTCAAGGGAACAATCACCTCCTTTCCCCTTCCCCATTTCTCCAATTCTCATCAAGCTGTCAAGCTCAGTTTCCCGAAGGAACACAATTAAATCACTACGTGGCAACGTGACCATTCTGTTCTTCCCTATCTCAAAAGATACTTTTCGAACAGCATTGGGCTGTTCCTCTCTTCCACCCCCTCCTCTCAGCTTTCCTTCCCCATCACCGAGTGCAAAAAAAAGCTTCGCAGCCAAAAAAAAAAAAGGTGCGATTTGGAGAGCGCGGCGCGACGTTGTGAGTGGCAGAAGTGAAAAGGCAGAGAAGCAAGCCTCGAAAGCCTGCCTTCTGCTGCATCGGGTGTCAGCCTTGGCAAAAATCCCCACTTCCAGAAACTTCTTGCAAAATTTAAAGAGAGAAAAAAGAAAAAAAAAAAAGCAAGCAATTAGAGGGCCTGTAGGCTTTGGCTGCTGCTTTTCTCTCCCTTATTCCTTCAAACTGAGGAAAAAAAAACCCAAAGGTCTTCCTTACACTTAACAGCACAGTTGGTGCAATCTGGGATGCACCTGCCTGCCAGTATCATCTGTTCCTGGACAGAACTAGGGGGGGATGGTTTGCCATCTCGGTTTGGGGTTTGCCGGCACTGGCAAGATGAAGCGGACACTAAGCACCTTGATGCCACTATGCTTTGAAGACCTCTTCAGGAATAAATGGCTTTTCTTTTTTTTCCTAAGCAAACTTGGAAATCTATGTCACCTGCCTCATTTTCCCCATTTGGGGGATGTTTTCCTGCTGCCGTGAGTTTGGAGGAGATTTCATTAAAATGAAGAAGGGAAGGACTCCACAAGAGAGGAGGGGATAGCACAGAGGCTTTGCTGTTTCCAGCCCAGAGCCACAGGAGGAGCTGAGCATCTGCCTGTGGTCAACCATCTGGGGTTACTGCATCCTCCTCTGCTCCCTGGTTCTTGTCTGAGGCAGGTCTGGGTGGACCTCTGACCTGCTGCAGCACAGCAACTTCAGCATCCACACCTCCTACAGGGCAGGCAACAAATAAGAAATCTGATGGTTTCTAATAATAGCCCACCCTCTCTGTCCCTGATGGTTTATGCATAAAAAAATGCTGCAGAGTCAGTTCAACATTCCCCCGGGTTCATTAAACCAGCATCCATTTTCCTGCAGATAAGACGGTCCATCAGGAGAAAGGATGATGGCAACTCATTTGTCACACTTGTTAGATGTAGGGGAGTCTGGCTTTGGGTCACTTCCAATTTTGTGTCAGCTCTGCCTGTCTGTGAGCAGCCCCATGCCCGCATGCCAGGCAGAGCGGCTCTCTCCTGCATGGCGTGGGAGACGGGGACAGCCCTGCAAGGTTTTGCAGAGTCAGGGTCGTCTCTGAGTGGAACGCAGCTCTGAGTCCCAGCTCACAGAGAGGAATGCACTCATCATTCCAAGAGATGCCAGGGATGTGGGTCCCGCCATGGTCTAAACCTGTGGCTCTGGGCCCCTGGCACAGTGAGCGGTGCCATTCGTGTGAGTTATCCTGCCAGGCTTGTGTTTAGGCTGAAAAGCTTGAGAGGTACAATGGGCACCCAGATAGTGGAGGTTATCAAACCTGGCGAACAGCCAATAGTGAGCTCAGTACAGATACAAGGGGAGGGAAAAGGTGATGCATGCTCATTGCTGTGCTCCTCCTAACCCTCAGAGGATTTCAGGGTGACTAGTCTGGGTCTTGCCTAAACTAACACTGTCCCAGTGAGCTTTGAATTGCTCCAGTTATCAGATGCCAGCTCAGGGTGGCTACAATGTGAGTCATTTTGTACTGCACCCTCTTTGGAGGCATTGCCACCATGACAGGTCACCTCCTGCCTCTGCCAGGGACAAGGATACAGCCCCTAGATATGTTGGGATGAAAATGCTGGTGGCTAGAACCCCTCAGATCTTGCTTCAGGGAAGGGAGCAAGAAGTAACCAAGAGAAGTTGGGAAAAGTCTTGACCTCCGGGTGAGTGATTGTAGAGCAGTTCTTTGTTGTCTCCAGTGACAGGACAAGGAGTGATGGACGTAAGCTGGAACACAAAATGCAAAAACTTGTTTGCTGTGAGGGTGAGGGAGCCCTGGCACAGACTGCCCAGGGAGGGTGTGAAATCTCCTTCTCTGGAGGCTTCCAAACCCACCTGGACACGTTCCTATGTGACCTGATCAAGGTGAACCTGCTTTAACAGGGGCTTGGACTGGATGATCTCTGGAAGTCCTTTCCAAGCCCTGCCATTCTATGTGTCTCTGAGTCTATGGCCAAGATACTTCCCAGGGCACTGTGTGCTGCTGATGGAATTTCAGTGCAAAACAGATCCCTGATCTGGTCTCGTGTGGGAATCCCTTCAATGAGTGGGGTGGCACTGTGGGTCTTTGTACCTGTCGCTTCCCCCATAAATGAAGCCCAGGCCACGGTTAAGGTGTGGAGACCCAGGTAGTAGGGAGGTGACATTTCATGAGGCTTTCAGGGATGCATCCTCCTGGTCTGTCCTCATGGCTTACTGAGCACAGTCCACAGACAGCACATTGATTGAACCACACACTCAGCAGAGGATGAAGTGTCACATTCCCCAGCTCTTGCTGCACCTTTGCTTTTGTGGTCGTGGTCACCTCCTCCCAGCTCCATGGCTGGTCTGCAGTGATCCATCTCCCTTGGCGTAATGGCATCTTACAGTGGGGAAAAAGAAGAGGCAGTTGCAGCGGATGAGATGAAAGGTCAGAAGAGTTGAAAAGCTGTGTTTTAGTCCCAGTCTTATCATTCATTTGTAGCGGTTTCAAGACAGCGTGTGTTGATTTGCAGCACCACAGGCAGCTATCGGGGAGGGTTCCGTGCACACAGCCTCTCCGAAATCTGGCTCTCGGCAATGACCCTGGGAAGTGCTGCAGTAGCAGCAGATTTGGATCATGGTGATTTATTTCTCTCCTCAGCATTGGTCCTAGCAGGGATGGGGGCACCTGCCCGCTCGGCTGCCCTTGCCTGCATGCCATTGATCAGCTGTCACGGGAGTCACTGAGGTCTCTGCTCTTAAATCTGGATCCGCACCCTTGTTCACAGCTGCACATGGCCCCGACCTGCAGCAGCATCCCTCACTCTTGCTTTAAATCTCTCCTGAGCAGCCGCAGGTGACATTAGCATTTTCTCTCGCCTGCCACAGGGACCAGGAATCCAGCCCTCCTAAGGAAGGAAATTAACCCAGCAGCAGCAGATTTCAGAGGTATCTTTTATTGACCATTTACAGAAATACAGTAGCACTTGGTTTAGGGGTCTTAGGCCACTTCTCCAGAAGGTGCTTTCCTTCTCAGCACTGCCGGGAGATCCCAAGGACAAACCTGCCCTTTAACGTTTTGGAGTTCCTCTGGAGGCTTTGGGGCTCCCAAGCATGAATTACCTAACCCCCTCAGCTCTCCAGGGCTTGGGACTTTGAATCAATTAATGAAATTCAAGAGAAGAAAAGGAAAAGAAACTGTTGCACATCAGAGGGGTTGGGGGGGGCAGTTCTGAACACACCTGATATGTTGTGGGCTGGCCCTGCTGTGGCCCCCATCCATCCCTACCCGTGCCTCCTGCTCGGCAAGACCCTTCTGCTCCCCAGAGCTCAGCTCTCGGCTGCCAGCCACGCGTCACTCTGGGCTTTGCACTCTTGTCACACAGCTTGTTGGCCATAAAAATAAATCATTCTTGGTCTGTTTTTCTCCCTGTACATGTGTAAGAGTAAGACCCTTTCCTACAGCAGTTCACATTCTGTTTGTGGGCAGGAAGGGTACGCTCAGCTGGGCTGATATACTCGTTTAATTTTTATTTATGTATTTAATTGGTTGCTTTTTTGTTTTTCCTTTTTGCAATCAAGGTGGAGTGGTTGCTTGGTTTGTGGGTTGGTAGGGTTTTTTTGTGTCCTTGCTACAAGAAACAACTGCAGACACTTCTGGCATAGAGGCATTTTGGCGGTGGCCGCTGATGTTGGCCTCCCTCTAGTAGTCAGTGAGGGGGTATCGCAGGAAGATGAAGATAAGGATGATACAGAAGGTGGCAAGGGCTGAGCTGGTGATGTTAAAAAGCCGAGCTGTCTTCGCATCTTCAACTGCTCCATTTAAGTCATTGAGGAGTTTCTTATCCCGGACCTGAGACCCAGCCCCCCCCCAAAAAAATGGTTACATAAGGCAAGTGGGAGATATGTCAAAGATATAACTTGCTTCAAGCAACACAGAACCTAATGCAAGTGTAGGGTATCTGCAGGGTGGATGGGGGCTGGGCTGTGCCTGTCTGCATTTGAATGCCTGATGTGCTTTAAAATGCCCCGAGGTGAGGTTTGAGCCCCAGTTCTGCTGTGGGTTGAGCTTGTGAAGTCAAGCACCTGTGGGCTGGAAACCCCTGAGAGTGGAAAAGACTTGGAAGAGTGATCCATTGCTGTTACTCACCAGGCCCCTGTGGCCCCTGGAGTGAGACAGTGTCACCTTGAGTCTGAGGGTGCAGAAGGGAATTGAGGTACCATCCAGGCACCCCACTCGTGTGGGCACTAACACATCCTTCCCTCCATCCTTCCATGGGCACTCCCATGCCTCTGTTGGGGCTGAGCAGGCTGAAACCTGGCACGGCATCCTCCTGCAGCTCCAGGGCTGCGCACGAGCCTCCAGCATATTAAGCAGCCCTGGGTTAATGAGATCCTTTTGCAGGGCTTATGCGGCTCATGCAGCATCTCTGCTACTGGCAGTTTTCAATCCTGACAGCACTGTCTGCTCTCCTTCTTCATGGATTTGCCTCAGGACAGTTCTGCAGTGGGGAAGGATTGTGTGGGGCCCATGTTGCTGGCCTGTTCCCAGCTCCTCCAGGCTGCCAGGCAGTGCACAGCACCAGTGGGCAGTGGATGGCACTGACAGGCAGAGATGCCACTAGCAGGCAGCAATGCCATGAGCAGGCAGAGGATGGCACTGACAGGCAGTGGATGGCATTATGAGGCAGAGCACAGCACTTACAAGCAGTGGATGGCATTACCAGGCACCAGGCAGTAATGGCATTGCCGGGCAGTGAATACCACTTGCAGGTGGTGATGGCACTGCCCAGCAGCAGTGGTATCATCGGGTGGCAGATGGCCCAGCCAGGCAGTGATGGCACAGCCCAGCAGCTGCAGATCTGCAGTTTAGGCCCAGTAGATGAGGAGTCGAGCTCCCTCTCTAGCAGGGAGGTCTCCCTGTCCCCAAAGTGCACCTCCAGCCATGGAAGCCCTGCCAGGGTGTTGCTAGCTGCGTGCTCGAGCTCAGGGTCAGGCTGTGAAAACCAGCCCCAGAAGCCTACCTGGAAATATTAAAAGGCTTTTATTGATCAGGAGCTTTCTGAAAAGCCTCTGCGATGGATTCAGACCATGTCTTGGTGACTTTTTGTCTCTCCCTCCTGCAGTGCTTACCCATGGGGCTATACTGAAAGCCTTCTGTGACTTGCTCGATATGGGGAAAGGTTGCTGAATGCCTCATTCCCACTGATTCCCACTGCTGGTTCACGAGGCCTCCAAAACCACACCTCAGGTGCTCAAGCAATGTCCTCTGCTCCATCACACCAGTGAGGACCTCTCTGCACGAGCACCACCTGCTCCTCAGTAATCCTGGACCATGCATAGGGAGACTGCTGCTGGCAGGCACACAGGCAAGGATGAGAGCTCTGTTTTCCTCCTTGTATTTAATCCTGCAGTGCCAAGTCCTCAGCCTCTGTTGTGCCTTGCTCCTGGGAGCCTGCAGCTGGAGCTTGAGTCATGCACCCATCACCCTGCTGCTGAGAGCTCAGCAGCCATCGGCCACCCCTCTGGGAGCAGGGGCAGAGGACGCTCTCAGTGGCACCCTGGGCTGGAGCTCCAGTGATGCCCTCTGGGAAGGCAGCAGCTGGCAGCCTTTGTGTGTCAGCTGCGTGTCTGGGATGATTCACCTTTGAAACGATTTGGTAGGTTTAGCAGCTTCCCTAACAGCCCTGGGCACAGCAGTGCCGGGCAGCCTAGCGCTGTGAAGCACTGAGGTGCCTGGAGCCAGAGCCCCAGGGAGTCTGAATTCACGCCCGAAGTCGCCCAGCTGCTCCCAGAGGGCTCTTTGAAGCTCACAGGCACTTTCCTGCTCCCAACCCTGAGCAGATCCAACGCCTTTTGCCGCTTCCCGCGCTGTTCGCGGCTCTACCCCAGGCAAGCCGGGCACAGCCGTTTCTGCAGCAGACCGGCAGGGCCAGCACACCAAGCTCTGCAACTCTCCCCAGCCCAACTGCTTGCTTTGCCAATCCCTCTTGGCCCCTGGAGCTATTTCCCACTCCTTGCCTTCTGCTCCTCCTGTCCCTGGGGCACCCTGCCACCTTAATTTCCGTGCCCATCCCTCTCCCAAGGCTCCCAGCGGCCTCTCCCACCCGACACCAGCTCACATTTGTGCTGGCACTTCAGCTCTTTCCCACAGCACACTTCAGCAGTGCCTGTCCTTGACTTTCCCCTTGGCCCTGCTCCGGTTCCACTGCTGCTGAGGGGCGTGAGGAGCTCCCTCTCCCCAGGGCCATTAGTTCCTCTCAGTTCCGTTTTTCTTGTCCTTCCCATTTCTGTTATTTCCTGCTGTTTGGGCATAAACGATGGCACAACAGCCACCTTGAACCCTGCCAAAAGGCACCTAGCTGCCTCCTCTCCCTGCCCCTCCAGCCAGTTCCATCCACCCGCTCCTGCCCATCCCTGCGCCACAGAGAGCTCTGCTTGCAACCCCTGACTCCACACAGCCTCCTTTCTCTTCTCTAGCTCTTCTCCAGCCACTCTGGCCTTGGTCATCTGGATCCCTCATCCTTGCGAAGTCCTTGGTCCTCTCTAATTTTTCGCCACACACTGTGGCTTTAGCAGTCACCCTCACGCAAATCATCCCTTATTATCCTTTATCAATTGCATTGCAACAGAGCCTCTGTGCACCGGACAAGTGCCAGGGCCCCTGCAGCACACAGGCACAATAAAAAGGTGTTTCACCTTCCAAGCCACACACAGCCACAGCCTCCTGCACCTCCCCGGGGTGCCCTCACATCCTCCCACCTGCCCTTGCACCCCAGAAGTTTCCAGATGTTTGCCTTTAATGTCCTGCTGCAGCATCTGAGTTGGGCTCTGGAGGAGGAGCTCTCCAGGAGAGCAGAGAAGTGTTTCAGCTTGTTCCCCACTTTGTCCTTAAGGAGATGCTGGTGTCTTTCTCATAGCCTAGCCTCAGCTTTTCCTCTTCATGCTCCCGTGGCCACTATAGCTGTAATGTGCTGGCAGCTGGTGCATGAGCTTCTGGGAGCCCTGAAAGCTGCTTTCTCCCACAGCTGATGAAGCACAGTGACGGACAGGTCCCCAGAGTCAGAAAGCTGAACCCTTCCCAGGACTCAGGTGTGGTGTTTCCTTAGTCACAGACTCTGCTCATCATCACTTTGACCCTTCTCACCTTGCCTAAAATTAGACGGGCATTTTTGGCCCTGCTTTGCCCTGAGATGAGTGGTGTGTACGGACATTACATCTGCTGACTGTGGTGTTTCCAAGGACACCCCAAAGCATTGTATGGTGGCTCCTTTGGAGATCCCACCCTCAGCAAGGCAGAGCTCACCTCTGGTCTGCCTTAGCAACTTACATGGTTCCTTTCTCCTTCCATGCCTGGCCTTCCACAAAACACAGCCTGCTCTTGTGCTTTAACATGCAAACCTTCCTCTTCCTCTCTCCCACCAGTGAAAGGTGGCGGTGGCCTTTCCCTCCATCCTTGCTTGCCTGTCACCTCCCTGCTGCACACCTTGTCCTCCACCATCTCCAGCTCACTTGGTCCTCTAACACTCCAGCATGCCAGTGCTCAAGGGCTCTTTCCTCCTTCTAACCACTGTCCCCTGACCTTCCTCCCCTCGCCTTCCTTTCTGAGAATTCCCTTTACCTCCTATCACCCCACTCCTTCCTTGTCCCTTCCCCAGCAGCCACCTCTTCTCTCCCTGCTTGGGGCTCAGCCCCTCACATTTTTGGGAGCAGGGAACTTGCTTGTGCAAGTACAAAGTGCTGCCTCAGCTTGCAAGAGGACACGAATGGCTTATTGCTAACGAGCCTAATGAGGCTGTATTTAAGGCAGCCTGGCTGCAGCACGCAGCCTACAGCTGCTCGTCTGTAAACCCCTCACTGCGGAGCTCTGCATCCCTACACATAAGGAGCTCTGGAGGGGATCCTTGGATTTATTTGCCCTGTGAATTGGTCAAGAGCTCTCCAGCCCACAATACCTCTGCTATGCCAGCGCTGGCGTCACAGGGCTGCCACCCCTGTGTCTCACCCACCTCTGTAAACCATTGCTCCCCTTGACAGCTGGGCTGAGAGCCTGCTTGAGAGGTCAGGTGCTGCAGCCTCTCTGCTGCTCGGGGTTGATAAACAGCCATGGGGCTGTGGTGGCCTGCTTCCACTCCGAGCAGGGAAGATCAACAGGTGACAAGAGGGGAAGGCAAACAGCCGTGCCCAGAGCTGTATGCCAAGGGCCTGGCAGAGAGCTCAGCTCTCCCGGGGTGCTATCACACCTCTGTGGCCTCGAGGGGCAGGAAAGCCCTGCAACCATACCCCATAGGCTGCTAGTAGGGCTTAAAAAGCCAGGAGGGCTTCTTGCCATCTTTATCCCTATCCAGCTGCCATGAAGCTCCTGTGCTACAGCTCATCTCAGATCCCAGTTCCTCTGATTGTGGCATAATGGGTACTGAGAAGGACTTGGCTCACCCAGAGGTCTCTGAAGATGGACCTCTCAACAACCAAAGCAAGATTTCCTGCCACCAGGCATTGATGCATCAGTCCTTACCACTGAGGAGGAGGGAGGGAGCTGCCAAATATCGAGCCAAGGCATTTCCTCCTGACCAAAACCAACTGAACCCAAAGTACTGCTGTTGGTATGTTCCTCACAACTGTGCTGGGCTGGGGTCAGGGTTACTTTGGGCTTTCTAACTTCCCTGGCCCTGCTGTTTTATCTCTTCTTCCTCAACACCAACACGCACACTTACAGGCGAGCACCTTGCTTGCTCTCCAGGAGCCTGACCTTGAGATGTCTGAGCAGCCAGAAATAACCCCTGGAGGGATACACTGCAGCCCAAGAGGCTGTATCTGGCCCACTACGGGTGTAAATAGAGGAGGGTGCCATCACACACTTACTCAGAGCGCCTGGCTGGGACGTCTGTCACACAGAGTACTTGGCTTGGATGTCACATCTGCCCTCACCTGACTTCATGTGTTTCTTTGAATAAGAGCAGAAATTCTTTGGTGCTGGGGTGGTTTCTTCAGCCTTTTGTTTTGTTTTGTTTTTTAGCAAATGGTGGTCACCATGAAATATCATTTCCCTGCAGCAAGACATCTAAGAAAGCTGTTTTGTCTCTGCTTGGCTCACAAAAGGCCAGACAGGCATGCAGGTACTGTTTTCTCAGCTGTGGCTTAAATGAGAGAAGTGGGTATGGGGAAGGAGGCAGCTTTATGGTAATATTCAAGCGTACCATCCGTCTCCCAGGCTTTGCACTGGTGAAAGTGGTGGAAACACTAGGATGAGCTAAGATATTTAATCAAACATCTTGTAGACTTGGGGCATGAAGGAGCGACTGCTTTATTAACAATATGAATCTGGCAAAAGCAGATGATGTTTACGGCAGGGTGATGAAAATGCTCTTTCTGAAAATGAAAACGCTAAGGCTGCTAGATGTTTCAGTTATGTAAAGGAAACGTTAAAACTGCAACCCAGGAACCATTTAATGCCATCGGTGCACTGCTGGACCTTCAGCCAGAAAACCACTGGCCAAGGGCTCTGCCATCAGAGATCCCAGAACACGCTCAGGGAAGGGAAGGGTCCTCTCCTCTCCTCTCCTCTCCTCTCCTCTCCTCTCCTCTCCTCTCCTCTCCTCTCCTCTCCTCTCCTCTCCTCTCCTCTCCTTTCCTCTCCAGCACCTGACTCAGTCTGTGCAGAGCACAGACATCCCAGAAAGGCTGGGATTTAAGTATCTGCTGCTCAATTGTCCTTACATTTAATTGCAGAGGAACAAGAAAAGTCTGTGTGAAAGGACATTTGTCCCCAGGGCATTTCTTGCTTCTGCTTTCTCTGAACTTCTGGGAAATACCTTATTGACTGTAAAAGAGACGAAAACAGACTTCTGGAGAAATGACCCTACCGTCCAGCCTGGCTGGGATGTTGGGAGGGTCTCTGCAGTACATGTGAGTGAGGAAGGATCCCATCTGTCTTAACATCCCACAGGTCTTCCACAGGACAGACCTGCTACTGCCCCGGCATCCTCATTGTCTCTTACCACTCACCCCAACAACAGCCCCCAAGGGCACTCGCCATCCTGTTGGCCACGTTCTAGCCCTGTCCTGTGCCTCCGAGGGACAGTTTGGTTCTGTTTTCCCCCTGACACAGAATCAGAGCCAGTGGGGAGCTCCAAGACCAGAGCAGGGTTATTGCTACCTGCTCAGCTCCACATCTGTTCAGGTACCACCGTTACATCTGATCAGTTACTGCCTTCACGGTCCAAAAGCCAAGGATATTTTTTGACAGCCATCTTCTAGTTTCCTTTTCCTGATTTGGAGCAATTTTGCCCATTTGTCTTCCCTCACTGCTGCTTCTCTTTTTTTTTTTCCACAGCCCCTGGTGTTTATGCCCTCTGAACGTTTGCAGGCAGCTGCTGAGCCCATGCCTCTGCCCCAGCACCAGGCTCCAGCCCAGGGTTACTTCTGGGCTTTGCCCTTCCTTCCATCTCCTGTCAAGGGTAGTGAATTGCCTGTCCTTTAAAAACCTCAGAGGTGGCAGACCCTGCTCCATCTTGTCCCCTGGGGATGGGTCAGCCTGGTCCTCAGGCTGTGCTGTCCCTGCTGACAGCTGCAGTGGAGGAACTGCAACTACCCAGACCCCTGCTGTAGCCACCACCGTGTCCTGGTGACGTGACACCCTTTCTCAGCCTACTGTGACCATGCCTCTTTGCACAGAAAAGATACAACCATTAAAGGCAAATTTAGATGACCAGAGTATGAAAAATAAGGAGGAAGCCATTTTTTCCCCTCACTGGCTGAAAGAGTGGGCACTGTTATGGGACTCCCTCCCTCTACTCGTGTTAGCTTGCTGCTGCCTGGATTTGCCCTTGGGTCAGTCCTGCTCATGGTGATGCTCAGCCCTGGCACAATTTAAGCTATTAGGTGCTTTGTGCAGGCAGCAGCAAAGCCTGCTGCATGGCGGTGATGGGTGCTCAGCTCTCATCTCGGGGAAGGGGAAACTGAGGTAGATACCATGGTGCCAGTGCTGGTCAAGCCCAGGACACAAGCCCACCGATTGCTGGGCTGGGGAGCAGCCTCCTTGCAGTGTTGGGCACTCGCGGTCCAGCTCAGGGTAGCTGGATGGGGTTAATTGATCTGCTTCAGTGACGAAGGCCGTCTGTGCCCTGGCCTTCCTCTAAATGCTGCCTGCCAAAACAAATCAGCTACCTCCTCTCCAGGGCCACCCATCCGCCCCGGGCTCTCTGCGCTTCTATTCAGTTTTGCATCTGGCAGGCAGGGAAGGGAAGGGAGGGCAGCCCAGGCCTGTCTCTCCCAGCAGCTGCCTCTTTGCTGGGCATCATCCTTGCTGGGATGTGCTACCAGAGTAACCTGGCCCCATCCCCATCACGGGCTGCGCTGCACGCTGTTGCCTTCTCCATCAACACAGCTCCATCTGCCCCCAGCCCCGATGCTGCATGAAGCCCCCCTGTACTCTCTCTTCCACCTCCTCAGCTACCTGGGCATGTTCCCAGGACACTGGCAGGTCTCCAGGGCTTGCCATGGGGTTTATAGGGCTTGGGACGGGGGAGCTGGCCACCACCTCTGGTTTAATTAGGGAGAGGGCAAGAAGGGAACAGGTAGGATTGCCTGGCACCTCGGCAGCCTCTCCCCTCATTGCAACTTGCCAGGTGCCGGCTGATCCTGGCTGTTTCTTACCGCTTCTGCCTGACCATCCGCCACTGCTGGATTCTGTCCTGATGGTCTCTAACTGAGAGAACCCTTAAGAAGGGACCGAGTGCCAGGGGCTGCCTGTGGGTGCAGCACAAGCCCTGCCCAGCCCCACAGTGCCTGCCCATCACCCCACTGCTGTGGTACGGAGAAGCCTGCGAGGGTCCTGCGGCAGGTTCAAGCGCCTCTTCCTCACCAGAAGCCACATCGCTGACTCCAAAGCACACCTCAGCTCTCCTCATCC
>WBNH01007393.1:8544-24298 GCA_013401255.1 Urocolius indicus
CACCCCACAGCACACAGCCCTACACCCCACAGCCCTACACCCCACAGCCCCACAGCACACAGCCCCACACTCGACAGCCCCACAGCTCACAGCCCCACACCCCACAGCATGCCCCAGGGCCAGCTCCCACCCCACAGCACACAGCCCTACACCCCACAGCACACACCATGCCCCAGGGCCAGCTCCCACCACACACAGCCCCGTGCCCCCACACGCACCCAGCGCTCATCCCACCCCGTCCTCCTGCGCTCTGGGTGCTGACCCAGCTCCACAGCCCCATCCCAACAGCCCCAGGGCGCATCCTGCACGCCCAGGACCGCAGCCACGGCCTCCCCAGGACATGCTGGTGCACACAACCATCTTCCCCCCCCAGCCACAGGAGCAGACAGCCCATGGCGTGGGGCAGCTCTGCCTCTGTAGAGCCCACGGACCAGGGAGAGGTGTGGATTTTGTCCCCCCACTCCCCAGGAGAGAGCAGGGCAGACCCAGGGACAGCAGCTCACAGATGGCACTGCGGGGAGGGGATGTTTCTATCCAGTGCCCCACTGTCCCCATCCCACCCCAGCAGAGCTGGACAGCATGACGGGCTCTGGCTGCCCCCCACTCACCCTGCTGCGGGGACGAGGCCTCCTCCAGCTCCTCCCCTGCCACGCTCTGCAAGGAACAACCGTGCAGTCAGTGCTGCAGCACAGGGGCCTCTGCAGCACCCTCCCCCTCAGCAGCCTCCGGAGCTCAGCTCGGGGCCAGGGCTCGTTTCCCAGCAGGGCCAGGGGCTGTGCACCAGCCCAGTGCCATGGGGCCAGGAGGGAGGGGGTCACAGGCAACTGGAGCCCAGCAAAGCCCAGCCTTGCCTCACACGCCACGGGGCTCCTCCAGGAGCCGGGGGAAGGTGGCTGCAGGCAAGTGGCTTTCCAGCCCAGCTCCCAAAGAGGTGTTGGGGTCACAAGGAGCAGCAGCGTCCTTCCCCATGGAGCCCCAAGGGTAACTAAAGGCGGCTGAGGCCGTGGTGCCAAGCTCCTGTCTACCCTGTCACAGAGGGAGCCACGGCCCCTCCAGGCACGTCCCCAGTGCCAGAAGCAGCCCCCCAGGAGAGCTCTGGCTCAGAGCAGCTCCCCACGGAGCAGAGACTTACTTCTGGAGAGCTGGTCTCCCTCAGGGCCAGCTCAGCCCCACTCAGCGCCGGCTGCGGCTCTGACTCCTCTGACAGCTTCTCTTCATCCTCCTCGTGGATGGGGGACGAGGGAGAGCGGAGTGTGCTGCAGGGAGAGCAGCTCCCTTCACCAGGAGCCCTGCACACGGCGTGGCAGCAGCTCCAGCTGGCACCAGCCCTGCCCCGTCCCTCTACCACCAGCAGAAGCCAACACGTGTGTGTGGGAGCCTGGGCTACTGAGCTCTGTCCCCTGGGGCCCTGCAGCATCAGGCACCAGGAGAGCAGCAGCAGCAGCAGCAGCAGCAGCAGCAGCAGCAGCAGCAGCCCAGAGCAGAGCAGAGCCCACACAAAGTGGACAAATCTGCCTTTGCAAGGGGCCCAGGTCCCACGCTGCTCCTCACGCTCTCAGGGGCTGCCTTCCCAGAGGAGTGCCAGGAACAAAGCCAGCCTGACCCCACTTGTGAGGCCCTGCAGCGGGCTGCCTGCCCCACAGCACCCACCCCTACGTCCCCTGCCACTAAAGGAGGTGCTTGGAGACTCAGGTCACCTCCCTCCCCATTCATTTTGTTCCTGGGGAGCTCTGTGGAAAGCTGAAGCGCAGCAAGGTCTGGATGTGAAGTGCAAACTGAACCACAGAATTGTTTGGGTTGGAAAGCCCTTTAAGATCAAGTCCCAGCACCCACCTCCCGCTGCCAAGCCCAGCACTACCCCACTCTGAGGGGACGTGGGTTAGTGACTGAGGGACTGACTGCGTGGAGAAGGAGACACTTCCCTCCAAAGGCTGGATGACATCTCCCTGTTTAAAGTTCTCCTTCTGGAGACAGAGCCAGCCCTTGAGAAACACAAGCTGGTCAGCTCAGGCTGGACACAGGGGCAACGTCCCACTTCTCCCAATGGGCTGAGCAGCTGCTGCCCTCCAAACGCTCCCCCAACCCCCCTGCCCCGGCTCCCAGCGCGTGCGGCCACCGGCCCCGCTCCGAGCCTGCGGGCAGAGCCGGCCCCTCTGCCCCGTGCTGACCTGTCTGGGGACTTGCTCCTCTTGCCCTTCTGGTGGCTGCTGTCCAGGGCTCTGTCGAGGCCGGGCAGGGGTCGGCCGGTGGGCGCCAGCCCGTCCCCCGCGTAGCCGATCTCCTCGTACAGCGGCGCCGACGGCACCGGCGGCGACACCGAGCGCAGCCCGTTCAGCGCCTCCAGCAGCGAGATGGGCTCGTAGCCTGCAGGGATGTTGTCAGAGCTCTGTGGGCCACAGACACAGAGAGAGGAGCACGTTAAGGGAGCCCAGGAAGGGGAGGCCCTGGCACGGCGCAGCCCTGTGCCCCCCACAGCCCCTCACAGCCCCCTCCCCTGCCGCAGCCACACGTTGCCCCTCGGGCTGCAGCGCTGACGGGCCAGACGTGTTTCAGGAGCAGTGCTTGAGAGCCTGGGCATGTCAGCAAGCTCCAACATGGCTCAGCACCACCCTGCCGTACCAGGGAGCTCTTCCAGGAGCCAGACAAGCAGGTTCCTACCAAAGCTGCTCTAACAGGCATCGGGGGCTCTCTCCTCTGATGCTCCAGACACTTTCCAGCCCAATGAGCACCCCACTTGTGCTTCCAGCCCCGGGACACACAACTGTTAGTCACAGGAGAGGAGTATGTGTGCTCCAGCCGAGAGCTGGTGCTCAGGGCTTCCCCCATGGCCTCAGCCCCTCACTGCCAACGCCGACTCCCAGCACAGCCACCTAAGGGGCAGCAAAGGGACCACAGAACCACGGGTGTGTGAGGGAGGAGGGAGAAGCTGCACCCATCCCCAGCCCTTCTGTTGCCCACTGAGCTGCCAGTCAAAGGGACCCTTGCAGAGCTGTTAAACCAGCACTGGTTTAACTCCAAAACCCCTCCTGACCACAAAGACCCCCGTGGACTGGGAGACAAAGGGGCTTTATGCTGCAACCCCACGGGTGGCTGAGCCTGTCTGAGCAAACTGCAGCAGCCCAGGCCTCCACTGACCCCGCTGCTCCAGCCCTGCATCCTGAGGGAGGCGGCTGTGTGCCGTGCCCGAGCTGCTGTGCTCCTGCTCAGCCTGGCTGGGAGCTCCCGAGGCGCCTCTGTGCGCAGCCTCCCACACCCCCTGCTCCGGACCAGCCGCCCGCAGCCCTGCTTTGGGCTGAGCATCGCTGAACCGCTCACAGGAGGAGCCACATCTGATGCGAGAGCAAAGGAGGAGGAGGAGGAGAAGGAGCTGCTCCCGGCCATGGCGGAGCTGAGCGTGCGCAGCAGGACTGCACGGAGCTGCTGCAGCTGCAGGCAGCGGGCACAGAGCCTCCCCTCACCTCCCCTGGCTGCAGGACACTGCAGGGCACTGCAACACCCCAGCCAGTGGTGGCTTGGGACTGCTGCAGCGTGCACAGACAGGCCGGGACACAAAACCCTCCCCAGCTCGCAGAAGGACTGCACGGAGCTGCTGCAGCTGCAGGCAGCGGGCACAGAGCCTCCCCTCACCTCCCCTGGCTGCAGGACACTGCAGGGCACTGCAACACCCCAGCCAGTGGTGGCTTGGGACTGCTGCAGCGTGCACAGACAGGCCGGGACACAAAACCCTCCCCAGCTCGCAGAAGGACTGCACGGAGCTGCTGCAGCTGCAGGCAGCGGGCACAGAGCCTCCCCTCACCTCCCCTGGCTGCAGGGTGCTGCAACACCCCGGCCAGTGGTGGCTTGGGACTGCTGCAGCGTGCACAGACAGGCCGGGGGCACAAACCCCTCCCCGGCTCGTGTTTGGGACGTCGGCTGCCGGCTGTGCAGGGCAGACAGAGGCTGTGCAGGGCAGACAGAGGCTCCTCGGCACAGGCTGTGGGTACTCACAGAGTGCTCGTCATGGTCAACGCTCTGCGCCAGGACGGGGCTGAACGACACCGGCGACAGAGCCCCCGGCTTCTTCCTCACAGCCCGGATCTGCAGCAGGGCGCGGAAGGCTAGGAGAGAGCAGGAGAGCACAGGGCGGGTGATGCAGGGCCAGGCCATGCCAGGGCTGCTGGGGTGCTGCGGCTGTGCTCGGGGAGCAGGGCCCTGGGGACGCCAAACCGGGAGCTGGGTTCTGCCTTCCAACGAACTGATCTGGGCAGGGACGGGAGCTGCTGGCTGGAAACGGCTGGGTACACGCAGCCCATGTGGGGAACAGGCACTGCCTGCCCCTGCAGCCCTGTACAGGGGCACTTCAGGCCTGATGCTGTACAACACGGTGAGAAAGCAGAGTAAGGAACCAGCTGAGGGCCAGGGCAGGGATTGTCCCCTGTGCTGGGCCCTGGGGAGGCTGCAGCTCCAGGGCTGTGTCAGTGCTGGGCCCCTCACGCACTGCCACAGGGACACTGAGGGGCTGCAGCGTGGCCAGAGCCGGGCACAGAGCTGGGGAAGGGGCTGGAGCACAAGGGTGCTGGGGAGGGGCTGAGGGAATGAATGGGGGTGTTGAGGCTGGAGCAGAGACTCACCCACCAGCCCCACGCCACGGCTGTGAACCAGAGGCTCAGTGGCCCTACTCCCACCTCCAGCACAGCCATCCCTTGGTCTCCCCACGCCAGCTTTGATCTCCCCTCGCTGCCCACAGCCTCGTTTGCTCTCTGCAGATCTTTGCTGCCGTTAGTCCCTGTGTGCTGGGGGTGCCCGTGAACGAGCCTGGCAGCTGCTCTGGGACGGCTCTAAGAACTTGCCCATGTGTGAGGAAAAGCCCAGGCATTTCCCTAGTGCTTGTTGCACCCACGTCAGCTTGGAGAAACAGACCAGAGCTGCACGTCTGTCCTTGCTGCCCCTGCAGCTCTCCTCAGCAGCAGGCTCCCAGGAAGCCTGACAGACACGGCCGGCTCTGCTGAGGTGTGCAGATGAGAGAGATCACGCTGTTCCTGTGCTTCAAGCTGTGCTCCCTCTAGCCAAAGCTGCCTGGCACTTCCCTGCTTTTGGTTACTGCAGCTTTGCCAAGTTCGAACTGTTTAGACTTGACCTTTTTTTTTTAGGCCAAACATCTGTCTTAGGCTCTTTTTTCTTCCTGAGTAGCATCGATTAGAAACAATGGACCAGCTCAGGGACCAAGCACAGGGTAAACACATGATGTGTCTGTTGCAGCAAGGAACAGGCATGTTCTCAGGAGGCTCCCGTGGCCCCGTGCTCTGCAGACAAGGCAGGCACTTCAGCAAGCGCTGCCTGACTGTCAGAATGGGTGTTTCATTGCTTTCATCTTCTGAGAGCTGAGCAATGCAGGGGTGAAGCAGATCCTCGGCAAAGCAAGGGACCCCACGGTGAGTGCTGGCTCACCTCTGCCTCCTCGCTGAAGTCAAAGGAAGGTTGTCAGAGAGATCACAGAACCATGCAAAGTACCTGGGCAGCACTGCAGTGGGACTGGCTGCTGCCTCGGCCACATCTCTCAGGATAAAGCTTCTCCCTCCCCTGCTTTGAGGGATTTCCCATCAGCAAAGCACAGGAGCTTGGAGCAGCCCCGCCACGGGGAGGGCAAGCAGCAGGGGCAAGCAGCAGGGGCAAGCAGCAGGGAGGCACAGGGCCAAGGGCCACTCTCCCACGTGCTCTGCTCCTGCCCTGCTGCAGGGTGTCTGAGGTGGCAGCGATGTGCAGCGGGGTGTGTGGTGCTGAGCCGTGGGGAAGGGCCGGTGCCCCCCGCTCCCTGCCGAGTGCAGAGAGGCAGCAGGATGCCCTGGCCTGGGCACATACTCACGCAGCCTGCAGATGGGGCAGTTGTTGGCCTGGTAGCGCAGGGTGTCGGCGCAGGAGTTGCAGAGGCAGAGGTGCCTGCAGGGCAGGATCAGGGTGTCGCGCAGGTCCGACAGACAGACCACACACTCATTGCTGTTGTCGCTGTTCTCGTCGTCCGAAGGCTGCGAGAGAGGCCGACGCTGGGCACGGGGCTGGCACAGCCCACGCCTGGGAACCCTCCCACCCCACAGGCTGTGGGGCAGCTGGAACCCTCCTTGCACAGCTCAGGGACAGCCAGCTCCAGCCCACACAGCGCTGCTGTGGATGCTCCTTCCCCAGGGGCTGTGCCCTGGGCTGGGAATGTTCATCCTGGGGATCCCCTTGGCTGAGCAGGAACAAGCTGCTCCCCAGCTCCAGAGAGACAGGGACCTGCTGCAGAGAGGCCAGTGCAGGGACACCAAGATGCTGAGGGGATGGAACATGTGTGTGAGGAGGAAAGGCTGCAGCCCTGGGGCTGTTCAGCATGGAGAAGAGAAGCCTGAGCTCAGGGGCAGCTCAGCAATGCTGCTGAGTCCATAAAGGGTGGGTGTGAGGATGGGGGACACTTTGTTCTGTGGTACCCAGTGCCAGGACAAGGGCTGATGGACATGAGCTGGGACACAAACAGTTCCCCTGGCACAGGAGGAGCAACTGGTTTGGTGCTGAGGGGAGGAAGCCCTGGCCCAGGCTGCCCAGGGAGGGTGTGGAGGCTCCTGCTCGGGAGGTTTCCAACCCCCGCTGGACACGTTCCTGTGTCCCCTGAGCCAGGGGCAGCTGCTGGAGCAGGGGCTGGGGCTGGGGCAGCTCTGCAGGGCCCTGCCAGCCACCAGCACTCTGGGATTCTATGAAGCAGCTCCTGCCTGCCAGCCTCACCAGTCTCCTGCCCTGACGCAGCTGTAGGAGACCCAGCCTGAGACACTCACCTGCTCACAGCTGCCCTGGTACAAAGGTCAGCGTGAACCCATTCGACATGAACGTGCATCACACTGGTCTTTCAGTCACTCAGAGCTCCACACATTGAACCAGAGGCACCAAGCAGGCTGCTGCTGGCAGGAGAAGCCCACTCTGCAGCCAGAAGAGCTCTCTTCACTGACAGCCAAGAGCCCCACGTTCTCCCTACCGATGCCACAGGAGTTATGCCAGAGCCCACCATGGCCCAGCATGGGCCACCCCCCACCTCTGCCTGGTCTCACTGCGAGGCCCCTTTGGTCACCAGGGCTCACACATGCTAGACCATGGGCAACCTTGGTGCAAGCAGCACCACACAGCATGTGCAGCCCCCACACCCACACCCAGGCTGCTGCCTGTGCCAGAGACAGGCTGCAAGCCTGGCTGCCCACTCACAGGCACTCCCCATGGATCTGGGGAGGCAGGGAGGGCAGGCTTTGTGCTTTCCCACTCACAGTCTGCTAAGTATACTAGGAAGAACAGAAATAGCCCCAGGCCACTTGTCTGATGAGCCACAAATGTGTGATTGCTGGATTCAGAGATGATCACAAGACCCTGGAGGACACAAACAGGAGCCTTCAATCCTCTTAAATAGATCCTGTGCAAGAAAACTCTTTGAGAAGCCTTTTCCCTCCTGCCTCTCCAGGTGCTACCTGTTGGCTCAGACAGAGACCACAGGATGCTTTGGGCAGGACACTGCATTGCTCAGAGGGGAACTCCTGCTTGTCTCACTCTGTGGCTGCTCCTCTGTTTGCAAATCACACACTACACACGTGGGAGCAGCCAGTGGTCTCATCCTGAGGCCAGAACCTGGGACGTACACTCTCCATCTTAGTGATGCTGTGCTCAAATGCAGGCTGCTCTCTGGACACTGGGAAGCCTGAGGGAGCTCAGTGCCCTGCAATGCTACAGGGACATGCAGTCAGGAGAACATGAAGGAGGCACCAGGCATGGCACAACTGCCTTGACTGCAGAGAGGCAGTGACTCTGGCCCATGGCTGTCCCTACAAGCCCTAAAAATCAGTGCTCTGAAACACCCATCTCTTCTCTTCCAGCAATCCCAGCCCTAGGGAACATCCTCCAGAGTCTAAAATCATCTCAGCACAACCTCACCGAGTGTTTGGGCCCTACAACAGTGAGGACCCGGCCTCCCTGGGCTCCTTCGGTGCCTGCAGGGATGACGCAGGCTGCTCAGTCATTCCAGGAAGCATCTCCACACTGCCCTGCTAAGCCCCACAGTTCAGCTCAGAATCAGAAGGTACAGGCTGAAACCCTCAGCTCAGGCAGCAGGAGCCTCCTGAGCACCTTTACCTTGGTCTCCTGGTTGTTTTTGTTCTCGATGCCGTAGATCTCCTGAAGCAGATAGCTCACCCTGTCAACCTGGGGGAGAGGACAACAGTTGGAGTGCAGCTGCCCCATCACCCCTGCTTTGTGATCCCCTCCCTCCCTCCCTGTGCCCAAACACCCATGTCACAGCCCCAGCAGCCAGCTCCCCCAGAGCTACAGGAAAGGCTTTATCAGAGACAAACACTGCAAGGGAGAGCCTGGAGGAGCAGCTCCTTGCTCAAAATGCAGTGCCCATCCTGCCTGGCCTGAGCAGGGTGTCCAGCTGCCCACTTCTGCGTCCATCAGAATCACCTGAAAACCAAGTTCTCTGCTTGTCTCAGAGATCAAGAGGGAATATGCACCCACAGCTCACACAAGCCAGCCAGCTTTCCACAGTCCTCTCCTCCTGTGAGGAACTGCTCAGCCTGTGACCAAGATGAACTTGCACCCAGCTCTGTAACCTCAGCAGAGGTGCCGTGCCAACAGCTCGCTGCAGGCACACGGGTGGCTGAACCCCACTTCCCTGCTCACCACCTGGGAGCAGAAGGTCAAGCTGCTGCAGTCACAACAAAGCAAGTCCCTTAGCGTGAGAAGCACTGGAGTGACAACCCCACATTAGTGCAGTGCCATTTATTACCATCCCCAGGCCCTGGGCGGCAGCTCTAACCTGGGGTGTGTGCTGGCAGAAAGTGCTTTAGGCACAGGGGGAAGCTGCTCACAGCCCCAAGGCTGGGGCAGACTCCTCCAAGCCATGCCTGCACGCAAGCACTGGCAGCTGCCTGCAGACTCCCCTGAGCAGCTGAGCACTGAGGTCCTGTGCTTGGACAGCAAGTGTGGCACAGGACTCTTAGAGCTGTGAGGAACAGACTCTACAGGGATGTACAAAGGTCCCCTGAGGTCTGGTGCTCCACAGCAGCTCCTCTGGAGCAGGGCATGTTCCTCCCTCCAAAAAACCACCCCACAGCAGATAAAATGGTGACAGAGTTGCAGGGTGTCAGACTGACACCTCCTGCAACAGGGGAAGGACACGCTGCCCTGACACCTCCTGTTTGTCCAGCTGACACCACGCAGTGAGGCCAAACCACCTGGGACTCGGTGCTTCAACAGCTCCTTCAGTCCCAGGGCTTTTGGCATTTCCCTGTGTCTCATGCCCCTGGCTCCTCTCCTCTCCTCTCGTCAGGGCCTGGTGCTCAGGAGAGCTCTGGCTTTGCCGTGGGATTTCAGTGCTGCAGAAGACACGGGACGCCAAGACAGGGGCAGGAGCTGGCTCCTTCCAGCCCGTTTGCCCCCTCAGCAATGCTCTGAGCTGGGACACAGCAGCTTCCACCAACTCAGTCCAGAGTCTCCCTGTCTGAGCCAGCAGGCAGCTTGCACACAATCTGTTCTAGGCCTGCATTTCAGGGGAATGAGGTCAGCTCTTGGACTGCTGAGCAAAGCCCTCAGCAGCCGCTCGCAGCTCACCCAGGAAGTTTGGGAACAGTTATGTGGGAGATGGCCTTTTGTAACTTGGCATTTCAGAGAGAGCCTGGTTACAGCATCCTGACTCCTCAGAGGATCACGGTGAGAAACAGGGAGTGCAGAAGTGGTCAGCTCAAAGCAAAGGAGAGGTCAGGAAGGGACCAAAGCCTCTGCAGGAGCCTGCGTTCCTTTTAACTGCTTGCCTCTCAAAATCCCCAGGAGCTCCTGCTGCAGTAGCAAAAGGGTGAGCAATGCAACATGGCACTACTAGAAAGGTCTCTGGGTTTTAAAAGAGTAGGAGTAAATGAGGAGCAGGTGATGGGACACAGCACAGTCCCTCAGCTTCACGCTTCTCCAACCCATCCCGCGCCACGTCGTCCCTGCAAGCGCTCCTGCTGCTATAAACAGCTCGGCTGGTGCACACAGGAGCCACCAGCCAAGGCCAGGGCATGTTCTTCTGCTGATCCATCTGTCTGTATTCACCCATGCTCAATTCCTTTGAGCAGGTTGGTACGTACATTATAACTGATCTCAGCTGAGAGAACAGAGCAGTTCAGCTCATTAGCTCTGGACATGGGTGCACACAAAAGCTCCCCAGCACTCCTGGCAACAGCGAGGGGAAGGCAAAGGAAAAGCAGTGATGGGGAAGAATGTGTGATGTTATACAGATGGCTTGCTCCAGACATATACTCTATACCTCTGCTCTGTGCTCTTACGGGTGCAGACTCTATCTCAGTTTCTGTGGTACTGTGTGTTCTTCAAAGCAAGAGCTTCTTTCTATTTTAAAAGGCACAGGAGAGAACATGCAGAAGCTTCACATTTCACAACCTGCCGCAGAAATGTCCCCACAGCCAAACCCTGAGTGGGAAGGTTACAGGCTCTGCAGGCAAAGACAGACAAGCACGCTCTGTTTCACTGCAGGAGTCAGCTACCCACAGTGTGGCAGGGTGAGAAGTTCCCTGGAGAGCACTTTGAGCACGCCAGCCCTCTGTGTGGGGAGCACCGACTGCACCCTGCAGCGACCCAACGCTGCCTCGCAGAGCTCACTGCCACAGAAGCGCTGCCTCCAAACAGCTATTACCCCCAAAACAACCCACAGGTAAGATGAATGAGTGGCTCTTCATCAGCTCACAGGTGCTCCTCTCTGATCAGAGAAAGCAGCACTGTTGGCATCCTGCTGCTCTGCTCCCCCGGCGCTCAGGCAGCCTCCTGCAGCACAGCGCACGAGCCCTCCCTCAGAGGCACAGCTCTGCTGCTGTCCCCACCACAAACCTGCCTTCACATGCCTACAGGCTCCCTGCCCAAGCAGCCTGTGTCTGTCTCTATGAAAAACACTTGTGGGACCCAGGATGGATCAAGTAGCCAGGAGATGCTGCTGCAACCCAGCCAAGGGAAGCACCGAGGCAGGGAGGGGAGTGCAGGTCAGCGCAGGACACACAGGGCTCAGGACAGGGGTCAGGGTGGAGTGGCAAGTAAGTCACAACCAGCTCTGGGACAAAGCTGATGTTGCTGTCACTAGGCACAAGCAAGGCTGAAGGACAGGCCCTGGGTCTCCACCAAAAGGAACCAAAAGGTGTCTGTCCCTGGGGCTGCTCCTGAGATACCTCGGGCACAACAAGGCAGCCTGTTGAGGGAGAAGATGATTCCCTAATGTTTTAACCCAAAGATGTGCAAAGCTAACAGCTTTCAGCCTCCAGGTAGGACACTGGGGGCCTGCAAAGACATCCTTCCACACCACAGAACACAGAACCTAAGGAGCTGAGACACAGCACTTGGCTCACTTGTGCAAGCGTATGTTCCTTACACAGATATGGCAGCATCAGTCCCTTGCTCTGTCCGTTTCGTGTTCAAGCACCATGTGCCAGCCAGGCAGGAATGTGCAGGCACACTGGGTCTGTACATAGCGTCTGCCTCCCAGGGAAGCACAGAGACCCCCACACCATTGCTCCACCATATTTGTTGCCCCAATACACATCTGGCTGTGCAGCAAACAACCCAGTGTTAGGGGCTGCCAGCAGCTCACTGCCTCTGCTTGTGGTGTCTGAGCGCAACGAGTCCAGATCTCAGGCTCAGGCAGTGAACTAACACCAAAGCTTCCCCCTGGTACAGCGAGGCACCCGTGGGACAGCAGCAAATGTCTTCACCCAAGGACGTAGGAGGGAAACAGGTACTTACAATCTGCTTCTGTTTTAAGGGCTTCACGGAAAAACTGCCATCGACATGCTAGCAGGGAAAAAAGGAAACACATTAAACAGTGAAGTGTTCAACTGAGCCAGGCTCATGCTCAGAGCCATGTCTGCCAGCTGAGGGAGGGTGGCACACAGGAGCTGTGCCTGAGGGGAGGGTGGCACACAGGAGCTGTGCCTGCCAGCTGAGGGGAGGGTGGCACACATCTAACCACAGAGCCTGAACAGCATCCACTGCCCACAGTCAGCAGCACAGGGGCTCCCAGTGCTCCTTGTCTGCCCCAGCACACAGCCAGATGGACTTGTCTCAAGGTAACTCTGCCTGAAGTGGGTCACAGAGCATGTCCACAATCCCCTGGCACGCTGCATGCTCTCAGGCTGCAAGCAGCCCAGCTGGGTGCAAACACTCCCTCAGCCAGTCCAGCAAGACTGGATGGATGGATATCTGGGGGATATCTGTTAACACTTCAAGTAACAGCCAGTCACAGAGCTCCTGAGAGAGCAGGGGGGCTGGTCCCAGGCTCAGGACCAGGACTGGCCACTGGATGGAGTCAGACACAAGTGACACACACTCCACGCACAGCCAGAGCTGCCTGACCTTGGAGCCTTTCATTTGCTGGGGGCAGCAGGCACGGGTGAACGGCTCAGCACACACCTGGGCTCAGAGGCTGGGGCAGGACCAGCGCGATTACTCTGTTTTCTCCATCATCCACAACAGCCAACTAAACTGAGAGCAAGCAGCTCTCCTGCCACGGTCTGGAGAGCAGGAAAGGAGACCTAGGGGAAAGCCCAGCAAGCCCTGGTGCTGTGAACAGCTGCAGATGAGCATCTGAAGGAGTCCAAGAAGGAAGGAAGAACAAGAGAGAAACCAGCCCTGTTCCCCAGGCACACACAGAGTGCTCAGTGTCTGCCTTTGGGAGAGCTGCAAGGCCAGACCGTGCCGAGCATCAAGGTTACTATTCTGATCTTAAAGGTGCATTTACATAGCCAGTTACCAAGGCCTGCTGCTCTGCCTGTCCTCTGAGCACGCTCTGGTACCCAGCAGCACTCCTACCAGCAAGGACCTCCTCTGGATCTATGGACCTACACTTCAGACTGGGAGGAGAAAGAACTCAGCAAGCACTTTGCCTTCTGACTTTTCATTAAAGGAAAGATTTTTATCTTGTTTGACACATTCAGTGGAAGATGAGAAGTGGCTCCACCAGACAGCATCTCCCTCTCAACAGCACACACAAAGCAGCACACACTTGAGCTCAGGCCTGGACACAGGACATAACCCAGCGCTGATGGAACAGCCTGAGCAGCTTTAGGTGGTTCCCAGTGTTGCTGCACACCTCATTCAGCTCCCTGAACGTTATGAGGGCTTTTGCCATCGCCTCTGTGCATCCAGAGAGCTCAGAGGTTCTGCACAGGAGGTGCAGAAATATCCCTGAAATCCTTCTCCCAAAGCTGGAGCAGTTCAAGCCACTTTCCAATCTCATGAGGCAGAAACCCCCACCTCTGCCCTCGTGCCAATACATCCCAGTACGTGTCCCAGTATCTTTCTAGAAGGTGCAATTACCAGGTGCTGTCCACAGCGTCCCAGGCTGGAACGAACCCAGGTCCAAGTGAGAGCTCTACTCCCTGACCACAGAGATTAGAAAAGAGCAACTAAATACACTCCTTTGTAAGTAAAAATCATACTCCCATCACCAGATCCAAAGCCTGGTCTGAACCCAGCCACAGCCAAAAAGCTCAGCAGGCAGCAGCCCGGGGAGCACAGGCCAGGGTCAGGCACGGGGAAGGGAAACATGCTTGGAACACCTGAAATCAGGCTGTAAGATGCAGGAACTTGGTGGGCTCATCTGATTTTCTCTCCTCAGAATTAGCTCAACAAGCATTTTCTAAGGCCAGGGGCTCTCCAGCTACGGTACTTTCTCACCAAGGTGATAGATGGGCTTGAACCACAACAGGCTTTCCCAAGGACCTGATCTAGGTGGGACCTGCTTGGGCAGGGGGGTTGGGCTGGATGATCTCTGAAGGTCCCTTGCAACCCTGCCATTGTGTGAGTCTGTGTAGGACCCACTGCTCACACTGTCCTCTCCCAGGTGCTGCTCAGCAAAACCCAGGGATTCCAGCACAGTTTGTTTGTCCAGCTCAGCTGGAGGAGGAGCAGAATAACACCCCTGCCCACATCTGCGTTCTGACAGGTCTCCAATCACCTACAGAGCAGTGCTCAGAGCAGCCCCTCTGACACGGGGAAACGCCTTTTCTTCACATACCAACTCCAACTGAAAAAGCCCAACCTAGGACACTTGGAGCATCCTCCAGCCCCAGGGCTTCCTTAGGACTGACTGTGCTTCCCATGCCCTCTGACTCAGCTTGTCACCATCCATATTATTGACCTGGGCACATTATCCAGCCTGGCACCTTGCTCAGGGATACAGCAGGAGCTGTGCTAACTGAGAAACACAAGTCAGCCACACGCCAGCCTGAAGTGGGGAACTTCTGCAAGCACAGCACTGATGCTGCTCCCCTCCCTCTTCATGCCCAGCTCTGCTCCATGAGCATCTCTTGCCTCACTCTAACGTGTCACTACAAGTACCACTTGCTCAGGACATGTGTCTGCAGTATTACCACAACCAGACACAACATGATGCAGTTATGGATTTTGCAACTGTTTTCAGGGGTCAGTTCTCCTGGAAGAGTCTGTTACCAGGCTTGTGCACGCAGCTTGGCTGCCCATGCAGGCTGCTACATCAAACACGGCACAGGAAAGCAGTGCAACTCCAAGTCTTTATGCAGGATGTATCCTAATTCCTTACATGGGCTTGGTCCTAAGTGTGAGCTGAGGCCAAACGGTGGTGCAACAGGGGCTGGACACAGCCAATCTGGTTCTTCAAAGAGATCACGAGGGTAGCAGCCAGGGTCAACACCTTGCACATCAAGCACCACAGGCACACCCTCTCCCCACACACAGGAAACAACAGCTCCAATTAGCTGAGTGACCAGCTCAGGTACAGATGATAATTAAAGGCTGTGCAGGAGCTGCTGCAGGCAGTTCTTTGTACTGCAGCAGGGTTCAGGAACCCCAGTGCTGAGTGTTACATAAACACAAACCAATGACCCGCGGAATTGTTTACATACACAGGCACAGAGGGGAAAAAGAACTCATTTACCTTTTCAAAGGCAGCCAGGAGAACATGGGCATGACCTGTCACCTCAACCACCACTGCAAGAGAGAAAGAACAGTCCTGGTTAACCCTTGACAACAGCATGAGCATAAAACTACCCCAAGATGAATTGCAGTTCCAAACTGCCACCTGTTCCACTGGCATCTCCTCTCACAATTGAAAACTTCCCTTGTCTTGTCATGAGGTTGGTTCGTTTCACACTCCTGCAGAGCAAGAGCAAAGCCCTGCTGGGCTCCGTGGGGACACACATGCCTGCCCTACCTGGGGTGTCCCAAACGATCCCACTTGGTTTTTAGAGGCTGGAAAGAGGAAGGAACACAAAGTGCTCAGAGGGATTCTGCTCTCCCCTCAGAATCCTGGGTTTGATTACCTGAATTTATCACAGTGATTAATAAATCCATCTGGGCAACAGCAGCTGGCAGCACTTCCAGCCCTGGTACTCTTTACTTCCCTCTAACCCATGCTTGTGAAACATCTGTTTCTGACACCAATGTTGGACCCTGAGACACCTCTGTCCAGTTCTCTGGTCTTTTTTCCCTAAAGACAAACATCATCAGGTCCTCCCTCTTCCAACTCTGAACCCAACAGCACTGAGAAAGGGCTGTCAGAGGTGTCTGCACGGCATTCGTGATTCCCTCAGCAAATACAGGAGAGGAAGCTGAGGCACAACTCCAGTCTCTCTGGCTAAAGACTCTCTTGGCCCTGTTCACTTCCAACTGGTTGGACCCTTTTGCTTAATGATATTCAGTCTCATGACACGGAAATGGGAGGCAGAGGCTGTGGAGGAGTCACGAAGGGAAGGGA
>WBNH01007393.1:24528-53658 GCA_013401255.1 Urocolius indicus
AGGGAAGGGAAGGGAAGGCATGTGACCACCTCAGCAGAGGAGCTGCCAGACACTGCTGAGCCAGGAAGGAAACAGCTCCTGCGTTGCCTAAAAGGGAGACGAGCTCAACAGCTTCCTCTGGGCCTCCACAATAGCAAAGACAAGAAGAACCATTCACTGGACTAGGGCACAAAGACCATGTTTGCAGACAGCAGTATGTGGGAGAAGAGAGGCCGTGCCTGCAGATGTGGGGAACTGAATTTGGGAGCAATGAGGAATGCACAAGAGAGGGCTAAACCCAGGCATTCCTCTGCTTGCTCCCAGCCAAGAGCAAGGCTATTCTATTGCACTCAGAAAACGAAACCCAGGTCTCTCCCTGCAGCTGGAACAGCAGAGGCAACAGGCATCACTTCCCTTCGTGCCCTGCATGGCATCCAAAGAGATTGTGGCTGGAGCTGTGTGACCCGTTCTGTGGGACACTGACCTTCCCTCCCAAGGCCTTTCTGTACCTTTCCTGGGAGCAACCCCACTGGCAGGAGTGGGACAGGGCTACCCTGCCAGCTCACATTCCTTAAGGCACACAAATATCTCCTGGCAGAATCAGCCCAAACCAAGGTCTGGCTGTGTGCTGTTTCCATTTGCCACTCCGTTTTGTTTAGCACAAGCAGCTACAGGCCAGCTGTAACAGTCCAGGTGCTCCAAACACACAAGCCCAGCTCCTTCCAGGCCCAGCAGTTAGAAAAGAACCAAAATACATCACAATGTGCTCAGAACTCACTCAAGCCTCACATATGTTTGTGCTGATGCTCTTTCCAGCAGAGGATTTAAAAGCAGTGGCATTCCCAGGTTATGAAAGCCCACGACAGCCCGTTGCTGGCTGAGCCTGGGCACGGTATGTGCAGAAACACAGGCTTCCCATGCTGCCTCCTGCTCTGTTTCTGGTCCTTCTAGGCCTGCCCAACATTAGAAAGTACAAACACCCTGCCAAAAGCTCCATAAACAGAGGAAGGTGTTTTTACATTTATGGTCAAGGAATATACTCGTATGTCAGTTTTACTCCCCGAAATCACCAAGCACAGATGCACTTCATGAGTGATTCCCTTCATGTCACACTGTGCTTTGTTAGCCACCATTTAAACTGGCTCATCCAGCTCTGCTTCACTCTGCTTGGAGGACTGCAGAACGAAGCAGCAACTTCGTGGGCACTTTCATGTGTAGAACACAAGAACCTGGGCAAGTGGCTTCACTCTCCAGTGCAAGCAGCAGTGCAACTTTCCCTGTCTAAGTGTGCTCCAACGCTGCAGAAACCGTTACAAAAAGCAGAAGTGAAATGCTGGTCCTGTTGACCACAACGGCTCCCCATTTACCAGCAAACATGACTTCTTTCTGCCCTTTTCACTGCTGATGCTCAGAATGAGTGTAAACACAGGGCACCCAAAGGCACTCACCCCCCAAAGTCACTGGACTCCCCTCTGCAGGATGGCAACGTGCTTCACAAGTCCTCAGCAATACCACAGCTCATCAAAGGCTCTTGTACTGCAACCATCCATCACCCTTCAGGAAGAGCTGCAGGGTTTTACACTGCTGCATGGAGCTGTGTGGCCTGAGCATTGCAAAGCCATTTCTATTCCTCTGACCATTCTTAGGGGAAGCTCCAGCCTCCAGTTAGCCAGAGCTATTATGAAGACAACTCATCCCTCAAAGAAGGGAAAAAAAAAAACCCAAAGAGATAGGAAGTAATTTGCTCCACTTTGTGCCTGGCACTGGTGGCAGAGCCAGGAGCTCTGCTGGACACTACACCAGTGCTGAATACCTGGCCATTTTTCCTCTAACAAGGGAGGCTGCTTTTGAAAACATGTTTTAGGCAAGAACCTGCGGGCAGCCGGGCCCTGAGGAGGTTGAGGTGAAGCCCTGTTCTAGAAAGGCTCCCCAAGCCTTTGCTACAAGTGAAATGTTTTCGTTGCAGGAGGAGGCCTGTCCTGAAGGAGTCACATCACCTCCAAGGGAGCCAGCAGATCCCCCAGGGAGCACAGCCCCGTGCTTACCGTCGCCCTCATCCACCACGGCTCGGATGACCACGGGGAACACGCCACGGTCCAAGTCAAAGTTCAGCTGAGGGAAGAAAATTAGATGAGGTCAGACAACTCACACCAGGCTTGCCTGAAGAGAACACTCCAGACAGCGCTAACATCAGAGGAACCAAGGCCCTGATGGACCTTCTGATGGGCCCCCAGTCCCTGGCCTCAAAACGACCCGACAGTGCAGAAGGATTTAAAACACAGACACCAGTGGAGTCAACCAGAGAAACTACAGCATACACACACTGACATGGCACTGAACTCCAGCCCAGCCAAGCAAAGCAAAGGATTTGAATTCTACGTGGTATTTAATTCTCAGCAGCTCACACACCCTGGAGTGCTTTGTGACAGGAAAAGCCTCTCCAAACATACACCTAGTGCCAGAGTTTTGCTGTGCCTGGAGGGTGTCCTGCTGGTGGCACAGCAGGATGCAGTGTGCTCCCTACAGCCCAAAAGAAACTCTGAGCCCTCTATGAAGTTCTCGAAGACATAGAGAAAAGCCTGTCAAGCTTCCAGCTCACACAGCACTTGAAGGAAACAGCAGACTGATGCCCCAAATGCAGGTCCTTGACCTTCTAATCGGTGGGAGTGGAAGCTGAAGATCTCACAAGCACAAAGAGAACAGACTCAACGCCTTCCTTGGCCCTGCCCTTGACTGAAGCACTCCAAATGCCCCTCATCACCTTACAAACACAAGAAAAATGCAACTTTACAAACACTGTCCTGTGGCAGGAACAGAAGTGGCTCAGAAACTGGATTTCTGCTGGTTTGTGTCAGTTACTGACGGGGTTCTTTTGCCTCGTCTCTTGCCAAGAGAGAAGAAGATGCCATTTCACCATGGGGCTCTGGGTGGTCTGGTTTCAGTTTTCCAGTGAGAACTGAGACCCAGCTGGAAGTGCTGCAGTGCTGCCATGCAGGCAGAGCTGTGGGGGCTTCTCTCACTCTTCCACAGCCCCAGCATCATTTGCAGCATGCTCTTCTCCAGCCAGTCCCTCAAAGGATAAACCATTGGCATTGGCACAAATGGCAACCCAAAGCACCCGACTGGAGGGAAGGTGACCCTCACCATGAGCCTTACCAGAGCTGGAAATGGCTCCTCCTCAAAGAATCACAACCTAAACATTCATCCTGGAATGAGTGATGGCTGTATGCTGGGTACACCCAGGCAGCCACCAGCCAAGCCCGTTAGCCACGTGGCTGTGCCTCTGCCAGGAGCTGCAGGCACACGCTTCCAACTGCAACAGCTCCCCAGCCTTCCACAGGAGGTGCAGGGGGAGGAGGGAACTGCAGGTCTGCTGCTCTTCTGTCCACAGTGCATGCTCCTCGTGTGGGTTGTATGCCTTTGGGGCCATGCAGCTGCAGCACCTTCTAGAGCAACTCTTAGCTATGTAACGAGGCTTTACATACACAAAGGGTGTGCAGGAAGGCATTATGACATGACCTGGCTAGTCTTCACACTTGAGGGGTATTGCTCTTCATCCCTGTCTGATGGCTTTACCTTTTATTCCTCTTTTAAGCCACCAGAATCTCTTGTACTTCCAAAACGGCAGAGTAACACAGCAAACACAAGTAAATCTCCTTTAACCTCTCAGCATTTGCTACAGGAGACTCACTGAGCCACTGTTTTCCCAGCTTGCGTTTTTGCAGCCATTACAGCATGCCACAGATGGAAACCTCCTCGAGGACAATTGATTGAAGCTGCTGAAAGATGCTGATGGCTTTCCCTTTGCTTCCTGCTCTGGTTTATTTCTGCAGGACAGCAGTTGCTGTTTGTCCATTTGAAGGGAAAGGCACCTCACAGAATCGGGGTTGCTTCACAGGACAAACCTTTGCATTCTCAAACAAAAGGCCACTTTAAGGGTCCCTTTCACACCCTTTTCAGGGACCTGAAAACAACTGTCTCAACACAAGCCAGGCACTGTAACTTGCAAGCAAACCAGTCCATTACAAAGGACTGCCAAAGCTTTCCACATTACCAACCCAGCACAACATCATTTCCCTTTCTGTCAGCCAGCCAAGAGCTACATCACACACAACGAGTCCACTGAGCAAAAACATGAGGCAGATCTGGGTGTTGTGGGCCAGGCCAGTAACAAAGCTGGAAAGCAATCTGAAGCATGCACTTGGACACAGCTGAGTGATAACACTCTGCCAGCTGCCTCACGGAAAAGTGCTGCCTGTCAGTGGCCAGTGAGGGACATTCAGCTGTATGTGGCTCACTGGGCTTGAGAGGACAGGGATTGATAATGGACACGGAGCTGAAACAGCAGAGGAGTTTCTTCTGCATCACAGTGCTCATTCTGCACTTTCTCCACAACCAGAGCTCCCAGTAACACCAGTGAGAAAAGAGGAGGCAGCAGAATGAAGCACGGAGAGCTAGCAGCCTGCTGGTGTGCAGCATCCCTCCCTTTAAACCATCAAAGGGACACGACTTTAGCACTTGAGTTAAAACTTTGCTGCCAGGAATAAAAGTAAGAACTAAGCTTCTCAATTCTTTCAGAGGAACGGGATGTGAGCTCCTCGTTTCCAGCTCTCTCAGATGACAGAAGGGATTGAAAAGCAGCTCTTCCAGGCTTTTGTAGGATGAACTTGTGAAATCATACATTGGCAGAGAAGCCAAGACATCAGGAGACCAGACTCTGCAGGCTGTTGGTAACCACCATGGCATTTGTAAAGGCACGGGACTGATCATAGCTAGAACTGTAACTTCAAGACAATAGCTATTCAGTCTTTTCAAACACATGAGAGATGACCTTTTCCCTTCTTTTTGTCTTTTCTTTCTCTTTTTTTATTTTAATTAGGAGCTATTAGTTTATTAGGAAGAGGGTTCACATGAACAATACTCTTACACCAGCTTGAGTCAGGCAGAGGATACTGTACCAGTGCTGACCTCGGAGAGGGGTCCACACGAACAAATATTATTAGCAGGAGCTACAGACTGAGTCCTCTGCATCAGAAATCCCTTAGGGCAATTCTGCATGGAACAGGGCAAAGACCAAGGCCTCCCTGCCCCATGGCATGTGCAGGGGAAGCTCTTGGGCCAAAGCACAGAGGCTCAAACAGAGTTACTGCCTGGGCTGGAGTTTTGCAAAGATACCAGAATTAATGGGACTCCACAGATCTTGTTATGTAGAAAGAACCACAGAGCTTAATGAAAACCAAGCTCTCATCTGTTTGCAGTTATGAGTTGAGCTAAAAGGAGGAAGGTATTCCCTTATTCAGCACTAATGCACCACTGTCAATCTGCCCCAGAAGAGAGTATCCCCCCCAACACTGCACTGCTACAGTCAGTAATGCAGGATGTGGCCCTTAAACAGCACAGCACTCTTCTAGAGCAGTGCTCTCCAAGCTATTTCCACTGTTCATCCCATCAATAAAGCACTTTGAGCACATACTCCCAATGTATGTAGGTTTATAAGATACACACATGTGCTACTGAAGCTCCCCCTGCACCTCACTTTGGAGACCACTGTTGTAGAAAACCTGCCAAAAGAAGCAAAAGCAAAACCCTGCCAAAACAAGAAATCCCTGCAGAGCCCTGGTCCCACCAGCTCTTTGGCTGGGCAGGGACAGGAGGGCTGAGGAGTGGCGGGTTCCTCCAGGAGGAGCCCCGGTGCCAGCCTCAGCAGTCTCCCTCCCATCCCTCCCACCACAGATGCTGTCCAGTCATCTCAAAAGCTGCTTCTCTTTGGGTTTCTTTCCCATTTGGCTGATCTACCTGACAAGTGCTCACACAGTGCTCATAGCTGCTCCTCCCAGGGCCCCATTTGTCTCACACCCACAAAACTGCCACGGCAGCTGGGAGAGGGTGCCTGCCAGCCAGAAGATCACGGCACTGAATGGGGTCCCGAGCTTCAGAGGCAGCAGGGTTGTGGAAAGAAGGGGACACTGAGAAGAGACTTACCTCATCATCCTTCCAGTCTGAGAAATCAATCTTGAAGGAGGGCAGAGAGAACTGCTGGCTTACCCCTCTCTTGTAGTGAACCGTTTCTGACTGCAGAGAGGGATTCTTTGTGCTGTAGCTGAGGAAAGAGGGGAAAACCAAAACTTGCTGTAACAAATGATCGCTGAGTGCCAGGCTCCCAGTCATTCACACCTGTCTGCCCTTCAGGAATCACAAGTGGCAGCTCCAGGAGGGGGACCTGGCAGGGGCTGGCAGCATTCAGTGGCGACACAAAAAGGGAAGGGAAAGGTCAAAGCAAGAAGGTGAGCACAGGGAAGGGAAAGCAGCGCACACAGGCAAAGTCTGACTGGGTTCATACTGGACCTGCTTGGAAACACCAAGTGTCAGAGGAGCACAGTGGGGTGCAGCAGCCTGGCAAAGGCTGGCAAAGGCCAGAGCCTAGGCAACACTGGCTTTCAGCCCAGCACACAGCCTTATTTTCTGCAGAAAGCCCAGGAAGAACAAGCAATGATCTAACAGTGGCAACACACAACCCATCACAGCACTGAAAGCTCTCCCATGCCTCCGTGGGACAGCTCTGCAGTGAGTAATGCTGCTTGGCTCACCATCATCCTGGTGAGCAAGAGCCATTCCATTCACTCCTGTGTCCTTCACGTGCTTCCCCAGAGGGCCACCAACACCACCAGAGAGACACCAACCAGTCCTTCACACTGGCCACCTAGAGGAGAGTCCCAGTTCTTCCACTGTCTCAAGGCCTGGCACTGAACTGCCAGCATGGCCAGGCTGGGATGAACCCCCCCAGCATGGGACCAGAGCCCACCCAGAGCTGCCTGCCCTGAGGAAGATGTTTCACTGGCCACTGCCAGCCCCTGCAGACTGTGATTCACTGTGGGCTTCACTGACACAACAGGATCCAGGAGCTGGCTGTGCACAGCCTCTAGCTAAGCCAGTTCTGGCACAGCAGAGGAGCCAGTGAACTGCAAAGCAGGGTGGGAACATCTGAAGCAGTTTTTGCCACCAAAACCTTTGCTGCAGAGCCGCCAACCGTGTGCTCAGAGCACGCTGACAAACTGAAGAGAAAGTGAGAGGTCCCTTGCCCAAGAGGCTCACGCTGCAGAGACAACCACCTCCCCCAGCACAGGGACGAGGCAGCTCTCGCTCCAGCTCCGCAGGACAGGCTTTAGCAGTTGGTCATGGTGCTGTGCTGTTATTCTCTCTGTACACTGACCATCACTGCCTGAGCAGAGCCTCACAGAACAGCCACAAGCCCAAAGCCTTGCTCACTGTTCAGATGTGATTGCCACTGTTTTTGATCAGCAGCCAGCCCAGGGACAGGTGTCACATTAGCACTTGGGATATCAGGCAGGATCCCTGACAACCAGCTCCTCAGATTTTGCTGATTCCACGTGTGAAAGAGTAACAGAGGCAGTACTAGTGCCAGCCCTGCAAGGAGACCACCACAGAGAGGGAGGCAGGTGGTGTGGCTGACTCTGCACCGAGCCCTGGTGAGCTCGGCACTTAACAGCGTGTGTGCACAGAGACAAGGAAAGGAGAATCCTTGCCTGACAAAGAGCATTCTGCACTCTGAGGACATTCAGCTGTTCAGTAACACTGGCACAGGTCACAGATCATCAGGTGCAGAAGCAAAGGTTGCAAAGTTCCAAGTTCTTTCGGCCTAACTCGACTCAGTGCAGGAACACAGCCCACCAGAACAGGACAAGACACAGCTCTTCTGCATCCCAGGGAGAGCCTTCTGATTTCTGAGCAAAGAGCAACAGGCTGGGCAACTCCCTTCCAGGGGGGTGAAGCAAAAGAGAGGATATGGCTGGACCTGAATACTCAGCTTTGAGTGACTCTGTGGAAGCTTTACACTCGAGCTACAGCTCTGTCAGCCCGCTGACCAGGGGCCAAGCAGCCTGCAGAGACACAGCTGCCCTCAGGCCTGAACCCAAACACAGAACCTTCAAACACAATGATTAGGGGGCATTTGGCAGCTGAAGATATAAAAACCTGGATTCCAGAAGATGATATTTATTAATTCCTCTCAAACCCAAGGAGGGAAACCCATGCTCCCGCCGGGCATGAAGTGCTGCTGCAGTCCCTGCCCCCTCTGGGGATCCAGAAGGCTCCTCAAGTGGCACGAGACCCACGTTCAGCTGCAGAAGGCCATGCACTCTGCTCTTCCTGCACAGGCAGCTGCATTAGGTTGATTTTGACAATAGCCTGCCCTCAGGGACTGTTCTGCACTGCACTGAAATGGTGCTGCTTTAGGAGAAGGCCTCACTCCATCCCTTGCATTTAAAGCACGGTGTGGGAGAGAGCAGAGTGACAGGTCTTTTATGTGTGAGTTACAGAGCGAGCAATTGAGTGAAGCTTTATTTACTGAGTTGTCAAGCACAATGAATAGAACAAGCCCGTATCTGGCTCCCTTTGTGGCACTTGCAAAGCTTCCCAGCTCTGCAGAGAGGCACAGTTCTCCCTCTACAGCTGGGAAAGAAGGGGATGGAAAAGTGACTTATCTAAGGTGACAGCAAGTCAGGAACCTACTGGGTATAAAGTGTAGAGGAGAGAGTGGAGGTCAGAGGCTGCCTGGGCGACATGCACCTCAGCAGTGCTGGGAAGAAGATGTCAACGTGCTGCTGATGAGTGCCAGGAAGGGCTGAGAACCTGCACTTACAGCACCAGAAGCCCAAACCAGTCTACAACAGGAAAACGCTGTTCCAAGCAGGACAGGGCAGGACAGCACTGGCACAGGCTCGCTGCTCGCACTGCCCCTGGGGAAACAAACACACCACGTACACACATTTCCTTTTTGAGCTGAAGAACATGACCAAAGCAGCAAGGAGGCTTCCCCAGGTGAGCTTTATGCCTTGCACTGTGTGACTGGCAATGGCAAAACCCAGCTCAGACGTGGATGTAACAGCCAGAGGGTGCTGGAGATCTCCAGCGAGCGCAGCGCCGGGAGCCTGGGCACCTCCCTGGGAGCACTGCCCACCCCACACTGCCACTGATCAATCCCCTGCCTGCACAGCAGCCACCACACACCTGCACACTCCTCGTGCCACACGGGAGGACAACTTGGCAAGCTGCTACAAAGCCAGTGTCCTGCGTGACAGCGTCTAAGTGGCCTCTACCCATCCCCAGCCCTTCTGCTTGGCATCTGCTGGATCCATAAGGTCTTCTGTTCCCTTCTGTGCTTCTATTCTATGCTGCTGTGGGCTTACAGCAAACAATAGGAACTGTGGAGAAAGTCTGCAGAGCCATGGGGATGTGTTGCAGAAAGAGAGAGTGTGTATTGAGCATAAGGGAGGGAGAGAAGCAGCGTGCTGTGTCTCCCTGCAGGAAGGCTGAGATGCAGATGCCTTCACTGCTGCGTTCCTCGGGGTCAGCTCTGCCTGCCACTGCCACTGCCTTGGACAATCAAAAGCCAGTTGCTGTTACCACAAGCACACGGAGCCTGACCGAGGAGCACCAAGGGAGGTTCCCAAGCCAGCTTGCCTCAGAGTGACCCAGAGCACTGTCCAGCCCCCACTCCTCAGAGCAAAGCAGGATGCATGTAGCAGTGTTGCCTCCAGGGACCATTTTTGACTAGTAACAGCTGAGAGACAGTCTGTGCTTTGAGGAGCCTGGGGACAAAATAAGAGTCTTCTTTCTTTAGCAGCAGCTAGGCACGTTGCATGGCAATCTGCAGTGAACCAAGGACAAGGCAGAGTTACATCAGAGCTTTAGAGGGTACTCAGAAACTAATTCTTCCACTGCTGCAGGCTGTGACTGCCTGACAGGCTCCACGTCCTCTTCCAGGTGAGGAGGAAGGAGCCAGTCATGTTCTGATGGCGTTCAAAGCAGACAAGAGCTGACATGGAGCAAGCCTGCCGGCCTTCCTCTCTGCCCTACCCACTCTCCTTTCGTTTTGGGCCAGGATCAGCTTTCAGAGAACAGGGAAGTTGAACAAGTGTCCTAACTCAAAGGGATTTTTATTGATAAAAGAAACACTACCAGAACACGAGGCAGCCACAAGCCCAAGTGTCAGTCAGAGTCAGGCAAGGTCCAGCCCAGACAGGCTCCCACACAGAGTCTGGAGGTTCACCAGGTGCCAAGCTGCTGCCCTGCTGTTCCTGCCAGCCTTCTCCTCCTCTCCTGCTTCCTCCCAGCACTGAGTTGCCAGGCCAGGCCAGGCCAGAAGGAAACAGGCACAATCCCAGGCTGGCTGAGCCCCTGCTGCCCATGGCCCACAGCTTACACAGCAGCCACACCAAACACACAGCGTTCGTCTGCTCGGTGAAATCCGGCTGTGCAGCCTGTGAACTTTGCACACCACAGTGTTCCCTTGGGGACTGGGGTCTGCCTGGATCACAGCAGGCTTGGGCTTCAAAGGCAACAAACAGCCCAAACCTCCGACTCCTGCACGCAGGGAAGACCTCTCTGCACAAAGAACTCGTATTCATCGCCACAGTCCACAGCCAACAGCAGCAAGAGCACCTTTCAAAGGCCCTGAACGGACAGAGGAATAGCTGAGTGCCTCTGTCTCTCCTGTGGCAGCTTTTGGGAAGACAGCCACGTGTGGAGCTCCAACCCACTCCAGTTGGATGCTGCCACCCAGACAGAATGCATCAGCAGTGCAGTGTCGCACCCACCCTCAGCCTGACAGACTGCACGAGGATGTTTGCAATGAGGGCAGCAGGATGTCTGCAAAACAAACAGGGAAAGGAGAGCTCTCCTTCAAAGCCCACAGCCCTGTGCAGTGCAGCCCTCTGTGCATCAGCAGCACAGGCAGCACAGCCTGGCCGAGGGCAGAGGCTGCACAGCGACCCTCACCTAGCCTGTGTCTTCTCTTTATAAGGAGGAAACACAGCTTGGCAACATCAATGGGATACAGAAGAGAATCTTTTCTGTTCAAGAGGAAGATCTTTTTAATAAGAACAGGCTGCAAAACTCAAACCTCTCATGTCATAGTTGCCATCAGCTCCTGATCTGCCTGGATTGCTCATGTCTTTGGAGCTGGCTGTTTCAAGTGCTTCCAGCTACAGGGCTGGATTGACTTCTTCCCCTGAGGAAATAACTGCTGCTCTCGTGGTTTAACTACACAGTCCTTCCTGCTAGTCAGCAGGACACCTACAGCTGGAGAAGTCCCAGGGGCCCTCTGAGAACAGGCTCAGAGTGTGCACAGCAAGGCTTTTACCAGAAAACAAAGGATGCACTCGTTGAGCACACACAAAATGAGACCATGAGCATCTCTGCAGCCCGCTCCACAACACATACCTGTCTCCTAAACCAGACACATCTAAGGTACAAACACTACTGCAGGAGACAGGCGACAAAGTGGGAGTCCCTGGACTAGTCTGCAGGAGCTGCTGAGGAGTTCTGCCAGCCCTGCAGTGGAAGTGAGCTGCACAGTACCCTCAGGATCCTCTGAGGGGAGGTTCCACACTCACGGGCAGTCGCTGAGGAGCAGCCAATGTCCAGCTCACACACCTACATGTTTGTGCCTCCTACACGCGAGGGCAGGGACTCTCATGCCATTTGGGCAGGACCCATCCCTGTCACCCTTCACCTTTGGGGCAGCATGGCTGAACCCTGCCTTGCTGCACGTGCAGGTTGCTTCTGCCACAGGCAGAGAGCTGCCTCTCCAGCTGGCTAGTCTTAGAATCCAGTTAGTATCACAGATGCTGACAGCAAATTTCTCTTTGTAGGGTACTTCTGAAGCTGACAGGTACTGCTGTGCCATGGTGACACTGAGCCATACCAGGCTGCTCCTCACGGGTGAGCAGTGAAGCCATTGTGATGGTTTCCCCAAGCAGGGTGTTCCCTGCTTTCCACCCAGCTGCTGGGAGACTGGAGCCAAAGGAAAGGACAAACTGAGAAATGCCACTTTCCCAGCCAGTCAGATAACAGACTGGCTCCCCAGGAGTACACCCACCACTAACCAAAGATGAGAGTGGATCCCTGGGGAAGATGCTGTGCCAAAGCTCACTGTGGGGGGCTGCCACAGGACATGGAAGCACAGCACAACAGTTTTGCCAAGTTTCCATAACCAAAGACAATGGCCACAACCAGAGGGAAAAAATGCCCCAAACTATCAGGGGTTGAGCTGTTCAGAGGCAGGTCACCACCAAGCCCATGTCACTAAAGAGACTCTACAGACATAGGCAGATCTGGCCCCTGTTACCCTTGGGGTAAGGCACGAGCTGGTCCTCTGAGAACCAACGTGTTTTACTCTCCAGAGTGGCTTCACCACAAAGTAACTGGGCAAAAAGTACTCAGAAGGCGAGAGCAGCAGTCCCCTCTAGATTTAAACTAATTCTCATTTCACCCAAGAGGCTTCTACAGATACCTGCACTGGCACTAGGAACTGCTGGGTGCCTTCCACCCCTGGGCACGGGGCTGCAGAGTGAAGTCACCTCCACAATCACCAGCAGCCACACGTTCACCTTCTCCAGACTTTACTGGCCAGCTGTGATGATGCAGCTCCCTGGGAAACTCCACACTTTGTCAGCCGAGGGCAAAATCCAGGCAGCAGTTGGGAGCTGCAGGTTCCCAAGGTCTTGGCTGGGAAATAATATAGCTGAGCATATCTCCCAGCACCATTACCTGAAAGTCTGCTGAATGCTGCTTTGAGACAGGTTGGAGCAGGCAGCACATACTGATAAAGCCACCAGCTTTTCCACTGGAGCCCAAACAGCTTCAGGAGGAAGCTTCCTGGCTTGCAGAAAGGCTTCCCTTTGGTCACAGACACCAGCTAATCCTGAAGGCAGGCCCATGGCACACAGAGCCTCGTGGCTCTGGGGTGACCAGAGGCTCTATAAGCACCAATGTCTCTGCTGGGGAGAGCCACCTTCCCTCTGTTCCCCCCAAACTGTATGAACACAACATTCCTGGCAGGAGTTTCACAGGAGCAGGAGGGCTGATACCATCAGGACCAGTGGCTGCTCTGGCAAGGAAGCAAGAATAACTTGTTTAGCACTTCTAAGCAGCCATGCTGCAGGCTGGGGACTAGGAGAACATTTCTGCTTTTGACAAGGGTCCAGAGAGTTTCTCCCATCTCAGAGATCAGCAGCAGTTCAGGAGAGTGAGAAAAAAGGTGGTCTGTTTTAGACAGCATCTTCTTCCCAATCAAGTGCTACACACAGCAAGAGAAACAAGATTTGAATGTACACAGAGAGCAGCTTTTGCACAGGGCTGTACCTTGAATGCAGCTGTTGGCAACAAAAGACACTGAGAAAAAGGACAGAGCAGCAGCCCAGGCAGGGGGAAGCTGCATTCCCCCTCCTGCACTACAAACGCACTCTGAGCTCCACTCTGAGCTCCAAGAATGCAGCCCAGATTTATTTCTTTCCCCACTAGAATTTGAGAAGAATAAATCAAAGTAATTCTAGCACTGCCCTTTCAGAACTGCTTTGCAAAGCTGGAATCACAGCTTCAAAAGGTTTTTACTGGCAGCCAGCAAATTCAGAGAAGCAGAGATGCCTACTTCAGGCAGCTGCACTAGCCCCAAGATGAGCTTCATTGAGCCACTTCCACGTGGAAAAACAGCCTGGGTTGAATTAAAGCAGCTTATAAAGCCTCCCCCAGCCCTTATTACCTACACATCTGCATGAAATCAGGATCACGCCTTCCAAGAGATTCCCTGGCTTCTGGTGCAGCCACCTAAACCCTGCACTTACACAGCATTCACTGTCCAAGAGCTCCAGAGCAGAGTCAGAGACAGCTGATCACGACTACACTGGGAGGAAACTGCTGTGTGATTTATGAAATGAAGGGCCAGCAGCGGAAGGAGGAGCTGGATCTGAGGGAATCTGAGTACTCTGACGTAGAGCTTTGGTGTGCTGGAGCCTGCAGCCACCCCAGCACATCCCATCAGCAAGGCAGCGACTGCTGACTGCTGGTCCTGGTTTCGTGCAGAGGCAGGGCAGGTTCATGACCAGCAGCTTCTCCTGCACCTGCACAGAGCCCCATCTCTCAGTGAACCATGGACAGGGTGGATGGAAACTTCATGGGTTTAAAAGGAGTGTTTTTCCTTGAGGCTGGAGTTGGTTTCACTTTCAGAAACTCTGTCTAGGAGCTGCTCAAATTAAATTGGAAAAGTAATTAGGTAGTTCATGTTTGCTGTGTAAGCTTTAAAGAACAGACAACAGCACTGGTGACAGCACTGGCACCAGAGCTCAGTCAAACAAGTGAACCAGAAACTGTGTTTTCCTCTTCCAACCAACCGACAGAGCTCTGAGAGCCACCAGTTACACAAGGCTGAGAGCACACTCTGTTAGTTACATTCAGTACCCATAATAATTGCATGAAGCAGTTATCACTGGAGGCACAGTTAGACAAGGAAATCTCTGAAGAGTCCAACAGAGACCAGCTGAACCGTGCTGCAGTGCCGGGCTCCAGCGGTTCAGTTCCACTCCCATCCCACACAGCCTGGCTCACAGCCCAGGCAAAAAAAAAGGTGCCTGTTCTTCCTAGAATAACTTTCTCTTTTTTTGCCATTTTGACCTAAGAAGATGCAAAACCAGGAGTGTGAAAAAGTACATCTTAAGCTGCGTGCGCTGTGGTTACAACCTCAGCTGGTTGTGAGACGTGGCTCTGAGCCTGACCTGACGCTCACACCGAGCCCTAAAGGCAGATGTTCCACTGGTAACTGACCAGTGACAAACCAGTTCTGCTCCCAGGTAAAACAACAAGTGAATGTGCAAAATGAGACTGAAATCAAGGTTTCAAATGTGTTGATTTAAGCCATGGCTGCAGCCTGAACGTGTAAATACATCCACAGAGGCCCTCAGTTCTCCTCATCAGCCCGCGGGCAGCTTCCAAGTTGGGTCAAAACCCTGCAGGGGGGCACAAGGGACGTCAGCCACCTCTCCACATTGTACCTGTATTAGGAAAAGAGGATTTCAATCTCCACGGCTGCCGTTCCAACACCTTCACTAGCACTGAATTCACAGGAAACCTAAGGGACCTCAGAGACAGAACACAGAAGCCTGATCAGGATTTCTGAGGCATCCTGCTGCGTTCAGCTCTACTCGGGAAAAACTGGAGCCCTTCAAAGGAGCTGATTTATTACCTTCCCCAAATAAAGGCAGCCATGGGCTTCAACGGAAGAAGAGATGGGGCCTGACCAGAAGGTGTGGGTTGGGGTCCCCTCTGGTGTGGAGGAATGCACAGCTGGATGGCAGCCTCCAGCTTGTCTCGTTTCCAAAAGCACGCTGCTCATTGATCGTTAGTGAGATGTTTATGCACAGAACACACGAGCCATTTCTGCTTTGCCATACACACTGCTGCTGCTGCTGCTGAAACCTCTGCAGACCCCTCCCATAAAACATAGGTTTACACCTCGATCCCTCAGTCCAGAGCAGCACTGCAGAAGCTGCCAGCCAGAAGCTTCTAGAGGAAGCCAGGAGCACGTGCAGCCTGAATCTTCCTTTACTCATGGAACAAAAAGAACTGTTTGTCCCGGGGCCATAGTACCAGCAGCTCACACCAGGGAGAGCACAGCTCAGCCACTTTAGCTCCTAATACAGAGAAGAAATGTTGCAGTCTCGTGGGATACAGCATTGACTGGAATGGTTTCAGTGGGCCAGTTCAGAGTAAAAGGTTTGGATGTCTGTAGGGATGCTCTACCACAACATGAGAGCAACTCCAGGGATGACAATTGGAGCACCCTTCCTACACTAGCCAAAGGCTAGCAGTATGTGTACCTGGCAGGAGACAGTTTCAGGCAGTAAATCCTCACAGCAGCCTTTGTTGAGATGGTCCTTTATCCCACAAAGGGCTCTGACTGAGCCTCAAGCCCACAGATGCACTATGTAAATGTCAGACTGAACTGTACTGTGGTGGCCCAGATGCTCCATCACAGGGAACACAGAAATGCTGTGAGTTAGGTGATCTGGGAAAACACAGGGAGCATTTGAAGGGAAGGGTGGTTGAGGTGTTTTTGATGTCACAGAACATCTCCCTGTGCAAGCACACAGCTGTGAGTTCCTCTCCTTTCCTCCACACAGCACAGCTTCTCTACACCCAAAAAACAAACCAAAAAGGGAACGAGATAAGATATTGGCTACCTGGAAGAGGGAAGTGAGAGTAATATTCAAAGCTGCCAGAAGACACAAAGCAAAACAGAAAATGAGAGATTCCTCTCTCCACCACCCTTTGCAGCAACTGCCCTTGGGCGTGATTAACACGAGATGCTAGACAGGCTCATCATCTGAGAGCTCCTCCACACACCACAAGCCCAGCACTTACACTGCCATGCCACCAACAAACTCTTCTGTAGCCTGGCAGTAGATTGTGATGGCAACACGGGCATCTGCATCAAACGTGAACTCCAGGCTGTACAGGACTTTCTGCTTCCCATTCTCTTCTGTAGGACTGTCAACATCATCTTTATACCTGAAAGACAATGCCAGAGGATTAGAACGTGTATTTATGAGATAGCATCAAGATCACTCTGGAAATCAGGGACCAGAGTGCTCCAGTCTAGGTGCTCTGGGCAGTCAAGGCACCTGGGGCTCCCACATGGGGCTTCCCAGGAGACTTCCATCCTTTCCTCTGAGGAAGGTTCTTCCATGATCTGAATGAAGTTATTAAAGTGAATTACGGTGTTGAGGGATCTCAGTCAGCCTTACAGTGCTGAATGTAAAATCCTTAGGAGAAGAAACATTCTCTTTCCTTTCAAACCTTCACATTAGGCTCAGTATTGGGGCTAAAGAAATCCTGCATGGGCCTGAGGAGTCTGAAGCCCAATTCTTTTAATTGTGCAAAGGAAATGGTTCATGACAGGCAAAAGCCAAGGTTTCTGTAACACAGCTCCAGCAGCTCAGCAAAAGGTGCCTCCAGTATCACACATAAGATGATATTCAGGTCAGAAAGCATCCAAATAGAGGAACTTCGAATACCTTTAAATGTATGTGTATCATCAATCAAACCTCTGATGCTGCCGGTGTCTGAAGCTTGCACACACTTATTGTATGAACAAGAACCGACACACTCAGCTGCATAACAGATGCATGGTAAGCAACACAAGTGAGCTTAGAAGTTATTTCAGTCAACAAACAGGTGAATCATCACTTGGCTACGGGCTACTGCACGGCTGGATCCCACTGGGTGATCACCACTGCCCTGCTCCCCACTGCTGGTAAAAACAAGTAACAAGTCTGGTGAAGAAGGGGGATGTGAAGCAAGCTCCATGGCAGCGAGCTCTGGCCATGGATGAGCAGGGAGTTATGGCGTGCCAGGAGTGGCCAGGGAGCCCAGCTGATCCTGGAACAAGCAGCCAGCACCACACACCAGGAGATGTCCCCTGCCTTCAAGTGCAAAGTGACAGGCACAACGGACGTGATTCACTGGCAGGGCAGCAGCAGATTCTCATGGGTAAGTTCTAACCCTGCTGTACTCCTGTGACTCAGGTGAGAGCTCCTGCCCTGTGCAGGAGTGGGGAATGCAGCAGGTTGCCATCAAGGTGTACAACTCTGCAGCACAACTGGATGTGGCACCATGAGCCAGTCTCGCTTTGTGTGCCAGGGTTCCCTCCACTGCCACAGCGCCTGGCTCAAAGCCCAGCAGCTCAGCTGCTCCAGAAAAGCTTGGCACCACCTCTGACTTCACAGGATCAGTCACCCTCTCCCTTCATTAAACAGCCTTGATGAATACATTGCACTGTTGGAAACAGTCAGAAATGGACAGGGCAGCACCTTCAGAATTCAATCCAAATCCTGTGTGGGGAAGCCCTGTCCACAGAGGGACCCTGCCCCATCCAGGGCTGCTGCCTCACTCCACGCTGAACAAGAATGAAGGGCTCAGCTTCAGCAATTTAATAAAGGTGCAAAATAAACTCTCTGAGCAGTATAATCAAACACCTAACACACACTTGCACTAATGTAACCCTGGTCAGTCACTACAGCATACCCTTGCATTCCTGTCTGAAGGACGCAGAGAGCTCCAAACCAAACTCTTGCCACAGGTTCTCCTAAGTCACAACTGCAGGTCAAGCCAGAATACACCCAGTGTGCTGGCATAAAACAGACCAATCCCAAGAACTGAGAGCCTGACCATCTGCAGCAGCCTGGATGCAACACACACTATAGAGCAAGATGGTATGTTCACACAAGCTGTTTGCATTCAAAGAATGAAGTCACAGCACGTGAAGGCTGTCAAGCTGAAACACCCCAGCCAAGGGAACAAGTTTGCCTAGAAAACACGGTGGCAGAATCAACATTTTGTGCTGGGCTGACCCAGGAACACAGAGGGCACCAGACCACTCACAGGTGTTGTGTGTGCCCAAGAAGGCAGCAGCACAAGCTCACGCTAATTGTCTCTTTCTGCACTGCCCTCGGGTGATCCAAGGCTGGCAGCGAAGGATCCAGGCTGTGGTACACTTGCCACTTCTTCCAGAAGCAGCAGGGTGAGGAGAAGCAGCATCCCTTCCAGGCAAACACCTCATAGTCCTGTGCTCACTGCACACAGAAGTAGGTATGAGAACAGAGCTGCCTGGCACATACAAGAGGAACAGACTGACAACACAGATCTAGACACCTCTGACCACCCTGAGTCACCAGCTGTGAGACCTGGGGCTGTGGGCAGATCACACAAAAGCCACTCACCATCAGTAAAACCCACTGCCTGCTCTGTCTTCTCAGCAAAGTCACACAAAGCACAGGGCTTCCCAAACCACCCTCTTGCTCCCACCTTCACCTCTGCATCTCCCTGTCAGCACTCACAACGTGCTTCTATCCTTCCAGAAAGAAAGGGGGTTAAACCTTGACTAGAATAGACTTGTTGCCCTGGGAAACCACTGAGGGGCCACAAGCAGTTGCTGTGCCTGGAGAGAATCTGTGCATCTGCTGAGAAGCAGGAGAGTCAGAGCCCTGTCTGCCTGGCACAGCCTCACTCGAGCAGGGGCAAGGCATCCATGCCTGAACGGCAACAGCCACAGCCAGGCTGCCAACACATCCTCCTGTTGCAACATGCCTGGTGCTGGGGGTTAAGGAAATTGTCTGCACACAGCAAGGGGTTCAGGTGAGGAAAGACTATGTAAGCAACTATGTCAGCTTGTAGCTGGGCCGAGGAACAAGCAAAGGTACAAAATAAGCACTACTGTGGTGCCTATTCTGAGAGGCAGAGGCATCCCATGTCCCACTCGACAGCGCAGGAACAGTGGTGTGTAACTGTGGGGCAGTAACGAGACCAAGCCACACATCTTACAGTCCTTTCTTTGCAAGGGATGTGGCACACAAGGAGGTGGTTCAGGGGTGCTTCAGGTGGTTCAAGTGCTCCTCTGTCCCCACCTGCAGCTCACAGTGCACGTTTAGTCAAGCCCTACAGTCAGTGCTGATGTGAGGTGGCCACAGCTGCATGCACAGGTTTAGAAAGCAGTGCCTCTGTGAGCTGTGCCCTGCGGCCATGCACACGAGCTCCATCACACAGCCCTCAGTCACCTGCACAGAGCAGAAGAGACCAACCACCTCTGAGCACAAAGAGATGATCCAACGTTATGGTGAGAAAGGCAAAGCAGGATGACCAAGGGAGCTGAGGCCACCTGGTCTGACATCACTCCTGGATAAAACAAGGGACAAGCTGGAACTTTTGTTTTTTTCTGTTGAAGAATTAAAAGATAAAATATCATTAAGAGCAGCCACAACAGTTCTCTAGAAACAGGTGGAGTCAAACCCGATGGGATCCTTTCAGGAGATTAAAAAGTCCACCCAACAGCCTAGTAGACACGCAGGATAAAAGCTGAGTGTTGCTTGACTTAGTATGGTGAGGTGGGCATCTCAGTGCTAGAGCAGGAGTTAGATGAATTAACAACTAATATCTCTGTCAGTATTGACTTTCATGAAGGGAGATCAGCATCAAATGGAGGCTTTGGGGGTCCTGCAGAGATCTGTACCCGGTGTAACACTATCCAGGGCTGCAGAGCAGGCAGTCCCAGCACCCTCACCATCAGCATCACCATCCCACGGTGGGCCAAACAGCTCCAAGGACCAAGGGCAGCCCTGCTGTGCTAGAGAGGGAAGAGAATGGATTGGTTTCCCTTCGCTCACAGCAACTCACCTGTCTCCTCTCAGTCCCTACCACCTACCTCCCTCTCAGGCCCATATCCAAAATGCTCAGTGGTCTCACTGCTCTCCAGATATTGCTGCTGCTGCAGACAGATTCCCAAACCAACTTACAGCTGCCAATTCCCTCAGCACTCTTGTTTCATGACACTATCCAAAGCCCAAGGCCCATGCTGAAGCACAGAGGCTGGGCCAGGATGCAACTCTTCCATGGAACACGGTGCCTCACAAGTTGATCTTCCTCCTGCAACTGGAAGTGCTCTCAAGGTAAAACAGTCTGTTAGCCTTTTCAGCTCTGAAATAAAGCTTCCAGTCCAGGGCCAAGACAGGGACCAAAGCATACATAAGACAGTCTTTCCCTGTTAGTGGTTAACAGCAAAACTCATGCTGCACCCCTCTGAGGTTCAGAGCCTCAGCCTGCCAGAAATGAGGCACTTACACAAGGTGTCAAAGGCTCAGGACATTAACACCAACATCCACAGGCCTATTGCTTCTCTCCAAAGCTGCTGTAATTACTCAGGATATGGCACAGCTCAGAATTCTGTCTGGTCAGAGTCAGCCAGGACGACCAGGGTGGACGTTCCCTCGTATTCCTCCATAAAGCCCTTTGCTCCGAATTAGGGATCAACACCTTCTTCATGGGTGAACAATTAAACACAAAGCAAAACAGAAAGCTTGTGAGGATTTTTTACCATCAGAACCTACTTTACACCCAGACACTCAGCTCAGTATCATTTATTTGGTGGAGGAGGTGGTAAATCAAACCTAACTCGTTTCACAAACAACTTGCAAGCCTCAGCCACTGGTTGCAAATAAGTCAAGCTGGAGAGGACAGAAAGTGTCTGTATGTGCACAGAGGGAGAAGGGAAAAGCCTCTAGTCCAGAATGGCAGAAAAGCACGAATGTGCCCTTGAGGACTGGCAACTACAAACCTCATTTTGGGTCCATGTCAGTACAAAACTGAACAGAGCAATGTCAGCAGTGCTGGTGTCAGCATCAACACAGCAGCAGCAGCAGCACAAGAGCCTGGGAGAGCTCACAAGGCAAAGAAAGAACTGATAGTACCAGGAATAAGACAGATGCAAACCAAGATGTTGTCAAGGTTCACAGACACTACATTTCTGACAGCCCAGAGCTGCAGCCCTGCTTGGCAGAACAGGACATGCAGCCACAGAAGGACAGAGAACTGCAGGTACCAAACCCCACCAACTTCTCCATCCACAGCAAAGCCACTTCCCACTGGGCTTCTGAGAGATGTTACACTGTTAACGTGAGTGCCTGCAAGGAGAACAAAACACCCTTTCCATAGCAAGTGTGGGAGGGAAGCCAGACTTTTTTCCTAGAGGAGTACTTCACCCTGTAGCTCAAAAAGCCAGAGAGCACCCAGAGCAGTTTACCAGTGGTTACTTTTTCACAAGTTCTTCCCTTTTTTCCTGTTCAATCAGTTTTGAAACCACAGGTATTGCTCATTAAAAAAAAAAAAACAACAACAGGAGACAACCCAAACAAAAACCCTCCAGCCTCCAGTTTCCACATGAAAACAAACAGGGGTTTGTGTGGTTATGACTCAAATTACTCACGTTACGCCACGCTCTCAGAACCACCTTGGCTGAGAGCTGAAGCTGGCCCCCTGCCAGTACTCCAGCCCTGTGCCTGAAACACACAACTCAGAGCAACTGGAGGATCTATGAGAAATGCTCTGCCTGGACAACTGCCCAGTGGCTCAGCCCAAAACAAAGCCCCGTGTGCCGGGCCCCTGTACTTCAGCCATCTGCTTGCAAGAGGGCAGCCGCAGGGCGAAGCGTTGGCTGTGGTGTTTCATCCAGCTAGTGCTGGCTTAGATTTCAGTGCAGGGCAGAATCTCCACCGTTATCCAGACCTCCTTCCCCTGTGTGTGGGACACAAGCCATCTAAATGAACACATAACACTAGGACCAAGTCTCATCTTGGCAGCAGGAGAAACCCCAGGAAGTCTCTCTCAGTACCAGTCAGCCTTCCTGGCCTGTGACTCGCCAGGGCATCAGCTGCTTTCTGGCCTCTCCTCGCACAAGAACGCAGGAAGGAATCTGTCTGTAGGGTTTATTGACCTGACTGATATGTTCTGTGCATGCTAATGACTTTATGGCTTTGTTTACCACTCTGGTCTGTCCTGCAGACAGGGATATCATCGCTGGTCCTATCTGGAAACACGGATTGCTCAAGCCTAGGGGTAAGGAGCACACAAACCACCTCCGAGTTCTCATCACGAGGGAGCACAGAAACCTCTGGACATAGGTAGCAGCAAGGATCTGGAATTCAGCTATTTCTCCAAAACCTTATCAAATGCAGTTTAGCTGTGATGGCAGGTGCTGGGTTGAGTCAGATGAAGGTGCTGTCAGTACCTGACGAGCCGGAGGGAGTCCTTGCGGATGTTCACCAGGCTTCTCAGTGTCTTCACTGGTTCATGTGGAGCTGGAGTCACGTAGGGAAACTGGAACAAAGAGGCAAATCATCCTCCTGTTATTATACTAGAAAAGGTAGCAGCATGTCACCTGGCATACAATTTACCCAGACCAAGAAACACCCCCCTTTATGGGCACCCAGCACAACAACCACAAGGAACAGCACCAGAGAATTCAGTTCACAGAACAATGAAGCCTGCTTCAGGGTGAAAATCCTGTTCTGGGCCAGGAACAGCTCGTAGCAGGAGCACACACTTAAAGAAAGGGCAATTTCACAAGCTCTTTATCCACACCTGGATTCTCAGGATGGAAAGCCTTGCTCTCATAAGCTTTTATTTCCACTAAAGAAACCTCCTCCAGCTCAGGCAGAAGCAATGCAGCTCTCATGTGTGTGACAGCATGTACCCAGTGACTTGACTGCTAATCAGCACACCAAGGCTCTGCCTCACTGGCCAAAACGCTTTTTATCCTGACACAATGGGGCAAATGTTCTGGAAAAGAAAGAGATGGGGATAGGGGGCTCGTTCTGTTCCACAGTGAACAGACCTCCTCTCACAGACTGTCCTTTAACTAAAGGATGATCCTGCTTCACACTGTAATTCTCCTCACCGAATCCCCAGTGAGAAATGCAAAGGGAATTGCTCACTGTGGTGACCACAAGCTGTGCAGCTACAGACCTGCCTGCCGGGTCTCCCACCTGCTTGGTGAAGTCCAAAGCTGAAACATCCACTCACACAGCTGCCAAGCTGGATAGGTGCTCAGACTGGAGACACGGCCACGCTCCAAGTCAGGGCTACAGCACGACACAGAGGTACAGAGGCAGAGAACAGGCCTTCAGGCAGATTACTGTGAATGTACCCAGCGACTGTGTCACCGTGCAGCCCCGTTAGGAGTCAGGGTCCTTCAAACACACACCTGCTCATCTACTAGGTGCCCTGTGGTGTTGAAGAGGGAGTGACTGACGTGGAGCACAAGTACCAGGGACTGCCAAGATACTCGTTTCCTTAGCAATGAGGAGTCTGCTCAACAGGCAGCCAAACGCTGCTGCAGCTGAACTGCAAAGCAGTTCCGGGACACAACCCTTCAGCTTTGTCCCCTCAAGCCACAGAAGTGTATTGGTGAGGCAACAGCCAGAGCCTGAGGGAAAATGTGTTTCCTGTCTGACCCAGAATGCCAGAACACCCCCTGTGCCACAGCCACAGGCAGCAGAGCCCTCCCAGGGCAGCAGCAATGCCTTTCCTTGCAGCCCAGCTGCTGGGTGCTGTGCTCTACACAGAGTAGCCAAGACTTCAGTTACTCCAAAGTGAGCTCTTGGTCCACATCCAGAAAGCAGTTTTGCTGCTCTGTGCTCAAGTAGTTTTTTTCCTTGAAGATTAGTCAGAGCTGCCAAGGGCATTAACTTTACACAGGCAAACCATATACCACAACAGCTTCCCTTCTCTTAAGCCCATTTGGCAAACATCCCACTGTGTTAACAGCACTCTCACCCACTCCCCTCTGAAGAAATGATGAAATTCAGTGCCAGGATGTCTGCAAGGAAACCCAGGCTGAGACATGCAGGCACTTGAACTCCACAAGGTTAGTCTCTACAGCCACAGGCACGGGGGATGTTTAGCTAACAGCTGCATCTTCTGCTTTTGTTGGGGTGCCGTGCAGCTGCAAGTCACAGAGCAAAGGAGAAGCAGTTGGCTTTTAGCCACCGTCCTGCACGAGCCCTGCAAGCAGACATGGCACAGGGTACGTGCTGAGCACCCTCATACCTGCAGAGCACTGTTACATCCAGACCAGCTCCCATTTAAAGTCACTCCTTAATTCTGTTGCTCATTTGCACCTTCTGTTTGAACAAGGGCTTTCTAGGTTCTCCCTTGCCCTACCCTCCAGAGTCCTGTTAACTAACTGTGGTTCCGAGATGCCCAATGGCACAGCTCAAGGACATCTCAGAAAGTGCTTGTCACTGGGCCAGTTCAAACACTGACTCATCTGGCCTCAGTTTCCTCCCATCTGTAAGTCGGAGGCAGTTCAGTATCACCCCTGAGCACTACAAGCATGAATTAACTCAGTCCTCAGTTTTCTGAAGAGGAGAACCACAGCATCAATTTTTAATTTTCATGTTTTGAAGCTGCAGAAACAAGAAGGAAAACAACTGGCAGAGCAGGCAGCTCTTCTCCCTTTCAGCACCCTCCAAACACCTCCACATGGCTCCTACTGTGCTACCTCTTCTTAAGAAGCGCTGAGATGCAAGAGAAACCCAAAACACTTGCATAAACCTCCTACCTGTCCCTCACAACAGTGCTACCCCCTGCTCACAACAAAAGAACAAGCAGGGAGCTCATATAACACCTGTGAGCCCTGAAGCACCTCCACGTTCCAAGTGGGAGAACCGAAGGAGAGAGTGAGCAGCCCACCCTGGTTACAGAGCAAACAAAAATCACCAAATATCAAGATCTGTCTTTACAAGGAGAACAGCACACACTGAACGCTGCCTGGAATCCACCCAACGTGCCCAAGAGCACTGCAAAGCTCAGGCTCTGAGACTGCATCTGCCTCCCAACCTTCTCTCTGCAGCACGTTTTACACTCGCTCAGGGAGGCAATCGGAATTATTCCCCAAATCTGTGCTCCTGAGCCCCTGTCCTCCCTCCCCCACTACTGCTTCCTTCTGCCCTAAGTGAAAATAAGGCTAAAAGGTGAATACTGCTTCTTGGACAAACCGTGCTTGCATGTAAACAGCCACATGTGGGTGGGGGAACGCTCCTGCACCTCAGGCTGGAATGACACTCCTCCCCAAGCAGCAAAGGTCTCACAGGTCTCTGCTAGTCTCCTTTAGAAGCCCTACACAAGATTTTTGCAAAACAGGCAGAAAACAGAAGGGTGAAACACACAGCACATAGGAACTTGCCTGGACAGGTCTGTTCCCGAGGAAGTTTAGGTCCATGTTCTCACCAAAAAGGTAGCCCTCGGGGTGAGGGGTGTCAAACTTCTCTCCTCCCATAAAGAAATGACTGGCAAAGTAGTTTCCTAGAAAAAAAAACAACAACCACAAGGGAATAAAAAAACCCCTCTAAATGAGAGCTTCAGAGAACAGCTGGTCTGTGCAGTTTTTAGCTCTCAAGTGTAAAAGAGCACAAGACATAGAGTACACTTGCTAGTGCACTCCTTCCCTGAGCTGCTGACAGCCACTGCCAACAGCAGAAGCAGGGGGATAAAAACAGAGAGTAAATCCTCAGGGATCATTCCATTTTGATTTGTTTTCCACAGAAAGGACAGGGAGCAGTAAGAGTCCATCTCTTTCCAGTATTGCTTAGTTCTGATGACTTGTCTTTTCTCTGCCTTCCAAGTGTGAAGCTCAGTCCCATAAACGCCATCAGCCTGCTCAGAGGAGGCCGAGGCTTCCTCCCACAGCAAAGCCCTGCACAGGCAGAGGGGCTCCCACGGGGCAAGGCTTGGCTTGCCTTCCCTCCCTCCTCTCTCTTTTGCTCCCATATGCCAGGGCAAGAACCACACAAACCCCCTCCTGTGAACGCCATGCACCTTGATGCTGAATCCAGTTAATAACACTGACAGTTCCAAATGCAGAGACGTGGATGTCTGGAGGAGGTAAACCTTGGGGCTGACTGAACTGAGCTTCAGCTCTGGAAAGCTTCACCACTGATTTGGTTTATTCATCTTTTAAGGGGATGCAAATGTCAGGAGGCAAAGTATGCCCAAGGTCACTGGCATCTGGATCAACTGCAAAGTCAACTGATGGGTAAGAGCAGCTTCACCCTGGAAACACCTGAGGATGAACTTCAGAGAGATGCAGTACCAAAGAGGTGAGCAGCGGGAGAGCATGAAAATCAAAGGCTTGACGTGAGCCACTGCCCTTGAAGTCTCAGAGTGGGATTTGCTCATGCAGGAGATGAAAGCACCGAGGCAGGGGCACGTTGGCTTCTCCAGAGAGATGCACGGACAGCAGAAAACGTGGTTCCACACACGTCACTCTGGAAGCAGTAACTCATCAGCTGAAGGGTCACGGACGCACTCGGGAAGGATCTGCAGTCCCTCCAGCCAGGAGCACACACGCTTCACTCTGCAATGGGAGGCTTTTCATGAGTGGCTCTGTCCTTTCCATTAAGGCTTTTTCCTTCGTGCCTCCTGAAAGGCTCCTCTTACTCTGCACAGATGGCAGCGCTCAGCCGTCGCTGAGCTCAGCTTATGAGCACCCAGATGTTTCTATTACAGAAACACATCCATCTTTACAGCAATCAGCCTCAGCACAGGTCCAGAATCTACCCAGAATCTGTCCTAAGCCAGTCAGCATCACAAAACACGGGTGGTCCAAAGGACAGGCAACCTTTCCCCACTCCTCCCAGGAGCAACAAACTAAAAAGCTCATCTGTGTCTAACCTCCAAGCACAGCCAGGGGGATCCAGCCTCTCCACCCAGACAACACTGCTGTGGTTTATGCTCGTACCAAGGTTCAGAAAAGCGTGATGAACACTGGGGTTTAGGAACAGATTTCACACTTCACACGGGTCCAGCAGGGCTGTGCTTTGGAGCACTTTGTCTGATGAACTGCGAAGACCAGGCCGGTGCAAAATGTCTCAGCACCGCAGCACTGGGGAGCTGGGAGGGCAGTCAGGCAGCTCCCTCATATCCTGTGACCCAGACACCCTGGGGCTCGCCTCAGCCCAGCCAACTCGCATTCCACTGAATCGCAGCAGAGCTCTTTTGTGGAAGAAGTTCTGCGTGGCCCGTGCAGAGGAGGCAGAGCCCCAGCCGTGCAGGGAGCCAGCTGGCTGCGAGGGCACTTGACATCCCCTCTCCTGCCCCTCGGGAGGAGAAGGTCTCTGTCACACGGCTGGAACAGCACCGAGCACCTCCCACGCTGCCTTTGCCCCACCAAGGACTGCTTTGGGGGTTTTTAACAAATTGTTAGGATTTCTCACAATACACACTATAGCTCCTGGAACACAGCAGCACGGGTCTAACTGCAAACCACAGCTTCCACGTTTGGATGGAAGGCTCCCTTCATCTTCCTGCCGAGTCACCTCCTGCAAGGTGAAGGACATTTGGGGGTTCTTTTTCGCCAGAGGCGCTTCCTCCACGAGCAAATAAGAAATGCAGCCAGTGCCAGTCACAATGAGCATGTGGAATATCGCTTTAAGGAGCTCAGAGGGACATACACGGGTGAGCAGAACACCCCTGGGCTCTGCCAGTGCTGCCACCAACACACAAGTCACCGTGTACCCAGCAAACTGACGGCCAAGGATGGCCCTGAACCATCCTCACTGATGTATCACACAGTTTTTCGCAGCCGAAAAAAGGACACTCTATTGTAAGCTTTCAGAAGCCAGTTGCTGGAACATTACATTGGTCTTACCTTGAGAGCTCTGAGCTCAAAGTTAAGCGTTACGCCCTGTCCACCACTGCCACAAGCAACTCGGAGCTTGCCCAGGTCTGGGGGGAGAAATGCTTTAAGAAAGCACTTCTGTAAATACCACAGCAAGGACTAAAAGGACAAAGAAAACTGAAGGAGGGAAGAACGAGGTAAGCTGTTTCCCTGTGTGACATCCACACATCTAGCACAAGGCTGACAGGATTTTCAGTGTCTCCAAAAGGCTTGTACGTATTTTCTAGCCATTAAAATCCTGCTGCGGCTCCACCTCCGAGTTCCATTTCCAACTCCATTACAAAGACAGCTTTAGGACTTTAGCCACACTACCCTGCCTCTCAAACCCTGTTCCCACACGACCTCCCAGCCTATGAAACAACCTTGACCTGCCTTCCACAGGTGCTGCAAAGCCAGCTTTACGCAGAGCTCTGCAGCTACAGACACGATGGGGATGCAGCGAAGCACCTTCCTCCTTGGCAGGAAAGAAGAAGAAAAGCAACAAATGCTTGGACCGACCCTCCACAGAACTGCTACCCAAAGCAATCCCCCAGGAACACGCAGTGAACTTGCTTAGGAGGAAAGGCTCACACAAATTAACACGGGTGGAACAGGAGAAGAACGCCCGGGCAAAGGAAAAGCGTGGCTTCACTTCCCAGAGCAAAGCAGCACAAAACAAGAGAGCGTTTGATGAACGAGAACACGGAGGGGTGACACTGCTGAGGGAGATGAGGCACAAGCAGGGGCTGCAAGAGAAACTGTGGCGGTGGAAAACTTTCCAGTGGGTGGAAAAATACCATTGAGACAACCCAAAACGGACCAGTTGGACTCATGAGTTTGTCCCACGCAAAACCAAACTGAAACTCCAAAGCATCCAGTGCCACCCCACGACCCAACGTTTAGTCCAACGTGGTGCTGGGGTTTATGGCCATAAATGCACCAGCACAAAGCCCCAGCCTGGTCCTGCCACAGGCACGTGTCCCCAGCCCAGCACCCTGACCGTGCCGCGGTGCACGAGCGGCACAGCTCCCTGCCACAGCCACGAGCACCACTGCAGCCCCATCAGAACACGGGCTGCGTCCTCCAGCACCATGAACACCCAGCAATTAGCGCTGAGCAGCCTCAGTGGCCAGCAAGGGAATGAACGCTGAAGCTGTAAGAAAATGAATCCTTTTTAATCAGTCAGCCAGACACCCAGCACCAGCCTGCTGAGGGATGGACTGGCAGCACAGGCCCAGCCACGGCCTGAGCCAGCACCGTGGCTGGATGAGACCTCACAGAGCCACAGAGTGCTGGTGGCTGGAAGGGCCCTG
>WBNH01007401.1:0-13633 GCA_013401255.1 Urocolius indicus
ATAATAATAATAATAATAATTCAACAGTTTAATGCTAAAACAAAATTAGTTCTCTAAAACCAGAAGAAAATCTTCTTTAGAGCTAGTGCAAAGACAGCTTGTATTCTACAGCAAGTACTCCAAACTATGGTATAATAATTACAAAAAATATATATAAATTGACAAAATGAGAGTGTTGGCATCTTCAGGATTAACTTGAAGCACTTTTGGATGAACTGGAGGATGAAAGCCTAGATGATGGCACGTCCACTGTCGCTCTCTTACGAGGTCCTCTTTTTGGTGTAGGCTTGCTGATACAGTTCTCAATGCTGCCATTTTTACCAGATACTTTTCCACAGATTTGATTGACTAGACTGATTATTTGTTCCTGTGGAAAGGAGTTGGGGAGGGAGGGGGGGAAACAAAACACAAATTAGCAGCTGCTCTTTGTCCACTTGCTTCTGACAAGAGATGGAGGTGCTGTGGTTTTGACTGAAATCACCTGACTGGGGGCGGGGAGAGGGTAAGGAGCTGTATCTGTGCAAACCATGCGGAAGCTTGGCTCATGTACTGCTCATTCACAACCAAGAGTTTTGTAAAAAGGACAATGTGGTCGTCCAAATACTGCCCTTGCTGAAGCTTCCCTCCCTTTACCTTAAAAACAGTAACCAGCAGCAGCACTACACTGTCTGAGCTGTGGCCACCAAGCAAGAATAATGCAGTTGGGCTGCAATGTTGCTGCACTAGGTAAGAAAACTTCAGCCACAATTGAAATCCCACTGCTGAACACAGCTACTTAGAAATAGTTTACATCCACAGTAACAGTGCTTCTAATTTAGAATCATTGAATGGTTTGGGTCACAAGGGCCCTTAAAGATCACATATCAAATATATCAATTCCTGAGACTCTTTGGCACTTACTTATCACATAACAAAGGCAATTTTACTGTCTGGGCTTTGTAGGATGTACTTGTTTATACCTCCAGTACCTGCCACCAGAACAGAGTCTACAATTACCAGTGAACAAAGCTGTGAGGGTGTGATGCTCCTCAGGCTTCACTGCGACCACCTTTGGGCTTCCTCACTACTGCCTCTGTCTGTGCCTATGTCAGAGCCAGCGCTGAGACCCATCTCAAAAAGCTGCTGGTGCTGCTCTCCCAAGATTTGGGCTTGGAATTTCTCCCCCTGCTTTTCCACCCACAGTTGGGACTCAAAGGGAAATGCTCCCCTCCACCCTGACTCTCTGTTCCCCATCCTCACGCAGGGAACAGGAATGGAGGTGACTGTGCTGCCATGTGCCATCAGCCCAGATCCCTGCACAGTCCTGGAGCCCCAGCTGAGTCCTGGGATAATCCATCAGCCAGCACTGCACCCCTCCTCTACACCTGATCTCCAAGTTTTTCTTAGAGAAGGCTGAGGCAGGACTTTCATAAGCTATCCTGAAGCAGGGAAGCCACCCTAAATTAACCCGTCAAAGCATCAAATGGCTCCTCTATTCTCGTATTCACACAGTTTATGCTTCAAGTTTCATCTTTACAATCCTCTTTCCCTCGATTTCTTTTTCTAATGAAGTGCCATCTCCCCAGGCTCTCTCTCCCAAAGCCCAGCAGCACCCCTGAGCTGTGTCACTCACCTCATCGTAGCGGTACATCATCTTCAGTCCCCGACATGACTTCTGCTTCTCCACATGCCGCAGGGCACATTCCAAGCAGAAGACAACGTTTTCATTCTCCTGTACAACCTAGGTAAAAACACAGAGGGAAAGGGCAGTGAGCTCCAAACTGTAGGTAGTAGAAGGAGGCAGAGAGGAGAGGCGCTAGCTGATTGTGAAGCAATGAGAACGCGTAAGAAGAAAGTAAATAATCCCACATTTGAAGTGCTAATGTTGGCAAATACATGCCAAACACCACACCCCAACAGTAATGAAGGCCAGAGGCATCAATCTTAATGGGCATCTCCTGAAAGCTGCCAGTACTTTACTGGGATAAAATCAGCAGCTTAGCCCCAGGACCCCTCAGCCACTGCCTCAGCATTCAGCAGAGGTCACGTTTGCTCAGCTGGCAACCCACCAAGGCCAATGCATTCTGCTTGGAATCTGACAACCACGTTGACCTTCTGTCCCTTCCCACTGCTGAGAGCGACAAGAAAGAAATCCTCGCCTTGATTACACTTGCTTCAGAGCAAACCAACCAGAATTAAGACATTTCAGTTGGTTGGTCTTTTAAATAAACTCATTTTAAAGTTACTTCAAGACGAGCGTTGCTTAAACAGTGCTCTGAGGACACCTCTAAACTGAGCATATTCTACCCTAGGGAGAGAAACAGCTACAGCTGATCATGTAACGGTTGTGTTTCCACCAAGAACCTAACATTTATAACAAACCCCCTGAGGGATGACAGAAAGGAGGACTGAACACGGACTCACATGCGCTGTGCTGTGCTTATTCAAGTATCTGATCTGGGAACTAAGTGGTACATCAGGCTGTGGGAGCAGCTTTTGCTATTTTTAATGGAATTGCTGTGTTTCTAGGTGTTCTGCACACAGCTGAAAACCCGAAAGTGTCACCACAGTGGTGGTTAGCACTCCTTCAAAAGCCAGTAGGCAGCGACTTCCAAAAAGAGAGAAGGCTGTGGGCACAACTTGTAATTTTCAGCAGTGAGGCTGGCAAACAGCACCAGAGCTGACACATGCACCCTGCAGGGAAGGTGTCGCGGCAGGGGCTGCGGCTGCACGCCTGAAGCTCGGGGTGTGCAACTCAGCTGCCACCTCTGAACTGCTCTGCTGTGACTTACTGCTGCTGGCAACCTGCAAGTATCTCTGCTGCCCCTCGTAGAGCACTGCAGATGCACTCAGGGTGTCTGAGAGCAGCTGAGTCATTTATCCCTCCCTTACAGGGGAAGGGAAGTTGGCTGATGTCTTGCCTGGGGTGCATGAGATGAGTCTAGTCCCGTGCTCTCATGTGCATTTAAAAGGTGCAAGTCAAGAGGATGGAGTGGCACTTTTTTCCTGTTGTCTGAAGCGACAGGACAAAGGGTAACGGACATAAACCAGAACACAAAAAGTTCCACTTCAACTTAAGGAAAAACAGCTTTGGTGCTGAGGTGAGAGAGCCCTGGCCCAGGCTGCCCAGGGAGGGTGTGGAGGCTCCTTCTCAGGAGGTTTCCAAACCCACCTGGACAGGTTCCTATATGACCTGATTGGAGGGGACCTGCTTTAGCTCTGGAGGTCCCTGGATGAGCTTTGGAGGTCCCTCTTCCAACTCCCACCGTTCGGGGATTCTGTGCTCACAGTCTCTTACAGCAGAGGATGGTACCCCTGAGGACAGCCAAGGGTTTTACTCACCATGGAGAGGTAGCAGAGGTGCTGACAGATCTGACACCTCCTCTCCGACGTCTCCAGCTGCAACCACTTCCGAGGCTTCTTCTTGCCGTCGGCGCCGGCGCTGCTGCTGTCGTGGCTGCCGTAGCGCGCCGAGGAGTGCAGCCCCGCCTCATACAGCTGCCGCCGCTGCCTCAGCTCCGTGTCCCTGCCAAAACACGGGCCGCAGTCACACACCGGCGTCGCCCACCGCAACGCCACCAGCAGTCACCCTTCTACCGCCATCCTCGCTGCCGCCTGAGCTGCGCGCGGCCAAGCCCCGAGTGCCGCCGCCCGGAGCACCAGCCAGCGCCGCCCAAACGCTGCCTCATCATCTCAAGAGCTATCCCCGGGTTTGAACAGGGACCACTGCATCAAGGCAGTGGTTCTCAAACTGCTCCAGCGAACTGAGCACTGCCGAGGGCTTGCCGCGGGTCGATGGGCGCTCGGCACCGTGCGGAGTGTCGGGAGCTGTGGCTAACATGACTGTCATTGCTGAAGTTGCCCAAAGCCACCAGGAGGAGGAGGAGGAGGAGGAGGAGTCGTTGCTGTCGGGAGTAACAAAGCCACCTTCATCAGGAGGCAGTGATGAACCAAGGACCTGCCGCCACAGGGTGCTGCAGGCAGGAAGGGGGGAGCAGGGCAAGTGATTGTGCCAAAAGATGAGGATCTTGCTGTGTACCCAGGGTGGGGAAAAAGAAGGAGATGTCATTTGAGGGTAAAGACACAGCCCTGCAGCCGCCCTTGCCCGGGGCGTGCTGGCGCTTCCTGTGCTGAACCACTCAGCAGCAGGAGAGCGCGTCGGGCTGGAGCAGAGCGGCAGGCAGCAAGTGTGGAGTGGGCCGAGCAGATGGAAGGGGAGAACATAAGAGCTCACCACCAGACACAGCTGAGGAGGGGTGGGGGAGCCAAGCTAAGCAAACGGCACGGGCAAACTGAGCAACCAAGGCAGACTGGGAGAGGAGGCAGCAGAAGACATGGAACAAACAAGCAAAACAAAACAAAGGACCAAAAAGATCTGGTACAGTGTTCCACTTTGGTTGGCTTGTTCAGGTTGTGTTGTTTGGGGTTTTGTTTTAACACAAAGCAGCCAGAGGAAGGACTGATAATCCTCCAGAGAATTCCAACCTAAGCATGAGAACAAGTTTGAGAACCACTCTGATAGAGGTCGAGGTGATGGTCTAACAGCAAGCACCAACATTCCTGTTTCACCTTTCGCAGGCTTTTCCTCTTCAAGGGCAAAAAACCAAAAATAACACCCCAAAACAAAAAAACAAAGGCACTTGGAAGTGATGGTTCCCACAAGGGAACCAGCTGCAGGTAAAGCAGTCGGCACACCTCTTTGCATTGCTTTCTCAACACTAAAAACAACACGTGGGCTGTTTTTTGCCCCTTTTCAGCATGTCACTGGGGATTTTCCAGATGAACATGCTAGTTTAGTTAAATACAGTTTGTAGATTCCATTCATCAAAACTTTCTTGACATCTCGAGTATCAGTTGTCACAAACTTGAAAGATAGGTAGCAACTACATGGTAGGGAACAAAAGAGAAGATCATTACACAGGAAGCCAGGCAACATTATTATTTTCTGTTCTTTTTTTTTACCTATCTTAAGAGAATCCCTGAACATGCTTCCTCACCACTGGAGTGAAAAAGGAGCGTGAGGGCTTTCTTTCTTTCAGACAGTCATGTTTTAAGGCGAGATGCTTTAGCACCTGCGCTCACTTACTCGGTGGTGTAAATCAAGACAACTTTCTGTAGACCAAGGACCTCCTACAACTGCAGAATAACCATCTTGATGCTGGAGATGGGGGTTCCTGGTGCAAAACCCCACCACAGGCGTGGATTGACAGTGCCTACGGATGCCAAGGGGTTGTAAAGCTGGAGAAAGGCATTTAACCGTGTGGCACCAGGAAATCCTGACTCTCAGCACCAAGGATCAACAACTTAACAACCCGAGGGAAACTGTAGTTTAGTTCTAATTGATGGTGCCCAAAGCAGGGAAGGGTTAGAGTAAGGCATCCCTAACCACGGGCACTCTGCCATCGGATCCAGCCAAGGAAACTGCTCCTTCCACAGCTGCCTGTCTTCAGCTACCTCGGCTGGGCTTTCGCTTGGCTCAGGAGGTGAAAGACATGCTTCTGAAAGGGTTACTTACGGCATCCCCCTCTGCTGCCGAGTCTGCCAATGAAAACAAAAAGGGTCCACCAGGCCCCCAAAGTCGTTACCTGAGCTCCCCAAGAAGTGATGATATCGTACTCAGAGTCGGCCCATTCTCCTTTTTTGCTTCTGCCGTTGCAATCTGATAAAGCAGCTTCTCCATGGAAAAGGGCTTGGCTATGCGGCGCCTCTTCATTTCCTGCGGCACAAACACACGCGTCAGGCCTCCAGCAAGTCGGGGAACAAACGGTGAGCAAGAACCAATTCAAGGTAACAAAAGGCAGCTCATTCAAACAACCAACAGAAAAAGCTTCCTGTAGTCCCAGTCACGGTGTTTCTGTTCCCTATTTGTCTCCAACAGCACCTTCACACTGAAAGAAACGCTGATTATGCATTAGTCCTCTCAGTGGGAAACCACGTGCCCAGGTGCTTTGCTGAACTGGGTCTTCCCACTGAAAGGACCAAGAAAGAAGATTTTCTGCACGTGCTTCAGGTGAACACCACCACAGAACAGAACTCAAACACCAAAACCAAACGCAACACCAACTGAGGGGTTGTGGTTGCTCAAACCCTTTTGGTAATTCCTATGTAGACCCACTCTGCAGCTGGGAGAAATCTGGAGTTTTCCCAGTGTCTGAAGAGGTCTGTGTTGTTTCCTACAGACTGCCTTAACACTGAAGCCATTTTGGCTAGAGATGAGCCCACCAAACACCTGCTCAAGCACAAACAAAACCAGAGAGTCATCTTTAATCATCATCTCTTTTCTCAGTAGCAAGAGCTTGTTCAGCTTGCTGTGTCTGTCAAACTGGGATTACTCTTTTCAAGTTAACATTTACCAACACTGAACTTCATCTTACCTTCTACTCCCTCAGAATGATGAAATCCTTCTGTGACACTTCATAGCTTTAACTTTTCCTGTCATTACCATTAATATCCTCAGTGCAGAGGATTAGCTTTGCTGTTCCCTTCCCAGGTTATTTATGGATACATTGAACTGCATGGGTCTCAGTGCAAATTCCTGAGGAGCACAGACAGAGACCTCCCTCCATGACACAGATATGTGTTCCCATCCTCTTTGAATTGGTTCATGTGCATGAACTTTCCCTCTCAACCCATGGCAGGTTAATTTGTTTAAGAGCCTCTCCTAAGGAGCCTTGCCAGATGCCTTCCAGGAACACTGACAAACTCCATCGACCTCATCTCCTTTGCCCATACATCCTTTCAGAAGTTTCAAGGCTTGGGGGCCATCACCTCGCTGCCAAAGTCACACTGATTTCCCTGCTCTGGTTCTTTTCCTCATTTCTTTTTCCTTCTGGCCTTTAGGAAGTTGCTCTTTGGTCTGCATTTGTGTGTATTTACATATGTCTTGCTACAGGGGTCGTTTCATTTGCATTTTCTGGACACAAAAGGCATTTTTTGGTCCCATTTCAGACAGACTCCTTTATCCTAGTGTTTTGCTGTGCCAGGTTTACTTGAGGTTTGCCTTCCGACTTTGTTTCTTTTTGCTAGGCAACGTGCACATGTTCTGAGGCTCTAATACAGCATCTTTAAACAATTCCTCTGCTGCAAACACTCCAACCCCTTCCTTCAGCAGCCTCAATTTAACAAGCTTCCTTGTTTTTTGGCAAGGCTGGTTTTTGAAATGAAACACCACAGTAATGGGTATTTTGCTTTTTACTGTTCTCTCGAGGTTCTTCATCTCTGCTCATCATCACAACACAGCTCCTTCATAAGGACGTTTTGAACTGGGCTCCGCCGTTGCTGGGAAAGGAGAGGGCGGTTTCTTCTCCTTGGGTGGATTTTCTGACGAGCTGTTTCACTTCTGGCAGCACACCCCAACATAACCAAGGTCCTAGCTGCGGGGAAGGACACCAGCATTTCCTGTCATCATCCTTAGCCCCATCCTTGGAACATTCTCTCCCCTGCCTCGGTGTGACCCAGGCTGTGGCAGGTGCTGAGGCTCTGAACACGCACGGGCTATGTGTGGGTAAGGCCGATGGCTTCCCCTCAGAGAACTCTGCCTTGGCAGGACTTGTGGACAGGACTAGGAGGACACCAAGGGCACTTCTGCAGTGCCTCTTCCCATCTGGTCTCTTCTGAAAGCAGCCCAGTCTGCTCAGGCTAGGGCAGCTCTGACAGGAGCAAAGGAGTGGTAATTGTGCGGTGTTTTAAAGGCACATTCCCCACCCAAACTAAAACTCTGTGTTGGCTACACAGTCTGGAGCATGGTGCTAACACTGTGCTCTTCCCTGCCTAGGATGGGAAGATCAGTGCACACGGATTCTGTGGCTGGTAGTAGAGTTAAACCTGACCTATCTGACCACGAGCTGCCTTCTGTGTGCAGCAGTGCTGCTCAGCTTGGATGACTAACTCCACTTTTCTTATGTACTACTTCCCCTTATGTTACAATACCAGCTGAGTCTCTTCTTTCCACCAAGTTTCTGGTAGCCCCTATACCCCCAAAGCCCTCCTTCAAAACCAGACATTCCTCCTCCTTTCCAAGCCTTGACCACCAGAGTGCATTCATTTCCCCCAACACACTGTCTTCACATCTCCTACATTAGTTTTACTGACTTTGCTTGTTCAAGGATACGGAGCTACCCTCTTGCCATGCTAAACACAGACCGTTCCACCACACCTGTAAACCTTCTCCTCATCCTTAGTTTCAATTTTTAAGAGCTCTTAAGGGTGTTGTTAAAAAGCCAGTAACCTGGTAAGCTTTAGATGAAAGCTGTCTGTCCTTTTACACGGGCTTTACGCATGCTCCTGTGTTCCAACAGTTATCCCGACTCCTAATCAACTCAAATCAACGTCATTTCACAGGCAGAATGTCATTGGTCCATATATTAAAGGAGACTGAGCAGTCAATTCCATACAGAAATGAAACACCATTTTTTAGCCTTATAAAGAGAGTCACAGGCCACAGTATCACAGAATGAAAACAACAAAGTTGATGTATCAAACAACTGAAAAACTGTCAATATTGCTGTCCAGAAGGGAGAGACAGGCAGGAAGACAGAGACACATTACAGGCAGGAAGGTACAGTTGTCTGTTAGAGAGTTCATGAAGTTCTTGCTCAATACACAAACATCACCTCTGAAAAGCCCAATCCTGGTCAGCCTTTGATAACGGCAAAGTGCCTTGGCCAAGTGAAGGAACCCAGGAAGGACTTCCAACATTTAAGAGAGTTAAGACAGGATTGTTGGAGGAAAGAAGAAAGGGAAAAGGAAGAGAAAAAGCAAATAACAGTGCAGCAGGTACTTCCAGAGTTATTTTGATAAATACACCTATCTGTGGTTCTTGAGAGAATTGAATTTCCAAGGTTGGAGTCTGCCGGGATTTGCAGTCAGCTTACATTTACCCAGGGCAAAAGCTCTTAAAAATTAACACAAACAAACTGCTCTTTGGAATTTGCGGCACCAAGAAGAGCTTTTTAATTGCTGCATAGTGATTTCTGTCTCTTACAGGAGTGGCATTCTCACAATATCAAACAAGTGTTCAGTAGAGCAATAAATACAGCGCAAGGGGTTCATATCAATATGTACCTTCAGATAGAAAAGGTTAGCTCAGGGTTCTCATTCCTTACCTACACACATTTACAATTCCTACCTTTCCCCAAAACAAATCTGTAATAAAATAACCTTTTATTTCAAACTAAGTTAATATACAGTTATAGTATAACCAGGCTGGAAGAGTTCCATTAACCCCAAGGAACCAACACCTAACTGTGGACATCCTATATTTAATTACCTACTAACCACTTGCTATGAAGCTGTAAATGAGAATTTAACTAGTGGCTTAGGTATAAAACCCTCCCAAAATAGCATCTGCAACCTATAGTGTACTGAGGAGGCTGAGAACACAGTTAGTGACATAAGTTCTTTGTCCAAGGACTCAGCAATGTAGCCATGATGACTGGACAAGTCACCTGCTTGTTTCTGCAGGCAACCTGCCTTGGTTAGTTGTGTGAAAAGGGAAGGAGAAGGGTTTTTTTTATTTACATCTTAGTATCAGAGGGGCTGGTCAGTGAACCTAAGGATCTTCAAGTTGATTAGACTTGAAACTGCCCTGATCAACAGCTTTTCCTGAATGAAGGGGCAGAGACAGACAAGCAATAGAGCTGTGAGTATTAACTGACTCTGCCTATCACAGGAGCTAAGAAGCACAGTTATCCAGGTAGCTGCACCTGAGATTCTAATGGTTCTAGAAAACATGACTTAAAAAAGCCCACAGAAGCAAGCAGAATGCAATCTATTATCATTAGCTCTGAAAGGACTTCTGAAAACCTTCCTCACAAACTGGTCTGCAGGCGTAACAGTCTTCTCAACATCTCATGCTCACAGAAGTTTTTAGCTGTCAATTACTGGCTCAGTTGCTTTTCTGAACACACTGCATCACCTCATGCCTTGCACAACGCTTCCCTTTGTCCTTAATATCTAATAGTGAACACAAGCACTAGTCTTGCATGCTATCAATCCCAGAATGTCTGGCTTGCTGTCATTTTAGGTAGGCAGGGCTGTGACTCCATCCATCCATCCATCATCCATCCATTTTAACTCCTTTTCTCAACTTACCTTGGCTGTTTTAAAGCCCATGCTTGTCCACTGGGTGGTAGCAAAGTGCACGGTTTCAGAAACACTGTAGCCACAACACACTTTAGACACAAAGGATCCCGGAAAACACACCACAAACTGCCCGCTCTGCTGTACAGTACGGTGCACCCTGATCCCCTCCTTACACAAGATTTCTGGGGAGATCTAGAAAGACATAAAAGTAAAAAGAAAAGGAAAAAGAATCAGCACTTTCTTCTCCAGTCAGTTCCCCCCTTCCTTGCTGGGTGCTGCCACGTGCTACTTGTCGTGGGGAGAAGCTGCGCTCTGCCCACAGCTCAGCTCTCTTCGCTTTTTCCCTTCTGCACGTGCTGAACGAAGCTCAGCGTTTGGAGGGAGAATTACAGAATTGGCTGGGGTGAAACAAACAGTTCAAACCTTCACTTGCCAAACAATCTCAAACAGAAAGCCTCAAAATGACATTATCAGCTACTGCAGCAAGTAAGGCAGGCCCTTCTGTTTTCAGCCCTTCCCTTTTCCACCTTAGATCTCCGTGTTGACGTGCACGTCAACATCTAGATCATTAACATCTAGATCATCCATGTTAACACCTCTGAGGAAAGAGGGTTTGGAGGGTTTTCGTTGTGGACTCCCAGATTTATACTTAAAAGGCACAAGCCAGAAATTCTTACCCACAAAACAAACAAGGGAGCCAAATAGTCTGCGATCCTTTGAAGCGTGAGGCTTCTCACACCCACGATGTCAACCGTGGCAGATCAGCTGATTACAAAACACTCCCTCTGTGAGGTTAAACGCCTTATGGGCAGTGGTAACAACGGGCATCTATTGCACTCTCACACTTCTTTGTGCTTCCAATGTTTATAACGTGAGCCTTATTAGAAAGGCACCACGTGGGTAAACACTGCAAGCAGAAAGTAGCCAAATTCTACCAACAGCCTCCAAATCGTGGCAGTGAGAGACAAAATCAATGTGAATCTCCAACAAACCAGCCTTCTGTTTCTGCAGTGACAACCTCTCTTTCTCCTGGTGTTCACCTACCATCACATTACTTTCAAGCATTTCCAGCCCTGGTGTGCCATTGGCTTGCAGCAGGGTATGTACCACATCATCAAGTTTGTTCTCCTCCGCAGCAGGAATGCAATACCTGTTGTTTTTGTCAGGGGAAAAGAGAAAGGTTTACTGGGGAGTAAATGACAGTCTAGAGCTATGCAGCAACAGGTAATTCAGAATTTGTTATGTTTAGGCAAGTAAAAAGCGTCTCCAAATGTATCGTCGTTTACCAGCTCACTTTAAGCAATAAGATCTCAGCCTGGAACCCATTTGCACCAGACACACTCTCACACACACAGAGCCACTCTTTCAAACTTGGCAAGTAAAGAGGAGAATAATCTGGAAAGGTTTTGGGGGAAAGGTTCTGTTTTCCTGTCATTCACCTAGTCCTTGAAGTGTTCTGCTGCCCTTACAAACCTTGTGAAGAGATTTGCACTAATGTGGACTCAGGCTGTTCTCTCCTGCCTGATGAATCCATAGGAGGCTGAACAGCTCCTTACTGTTCACTCTCCTGATGGTGACTTTCATCTGCCTTTGTTGCTCTGCAAGCTGAGCTCCAGAAGAGATGACAATACCCACTCACACAGCTAACTGTAGCCACTGGAAAGGCTCTAACTAGCTGGTTGCCCATCAGCTGCCTCCCTACATACACTGACAACAATCAGGACTTTGCTGAGAAATCCTGGGCTTACAGACAGAAGAACTTTGTCTTGACAGGGATCAGGTCCCAACAGCAATTTTAAATGCAGGCTGTGTATCAAATGCTGTGCCCTACCTGTGCTACCAGAGAACAGAACAGCTCCACCTGCATAGCTTATTACTCTAGTTACACTGTTAACGGCAAATGTTAAATGTTGATGAAAATACTTTAAATTCAAACCCAGAACATGGCTGACCCCACTCTTTAGAGTCAGAAAACAGAGCTGGACAGCCAGAAGATTGGAGCATGCACTCTCTCCCAGGACAGGCTCCAGGAAGGATGCTGTGAGGAGAGGCAGCACAGAAGAGCAAGGGACTGTCAGGACTGAGGGGAACCGAGATCCTCTGCAGCACACACTGCAGCTGCACTCATTTGCAATTCCTTATGTACCCATAAAAATGGGAAGCTAGGAGCCAGCAGAGACTTCCAAGTGTCTTGGGCAGAACATGATTTTCTCCTCTTTTAATGGGCATTGAGGATCCCTCCAGAATAAAAAGGTTAGGTCACTGACCTCTGCCCTGCATGAAAATGGAGTTTTCCCTCGTTTGCTCTTCAGGAGGTAAAACCTGAGAGACAGTGACCTGAGCAGTCTGCAGGTAAACGAAGCACCACTGATTTCAGTAGCACAGGGATCCTCCTCCTTGGAAGAGATGATTTCTGGATGTTGGGTAGACTTTGCAAGACAGAGGAGAGGTTTGGTATCCCTGAAGCAGCCACTGCAGGCAATGCCGTCAGGGCTACTCCAGACACTATGCCAGACCTGGAGTTATTAAATTCCTCTTCTCAATAAAGTTGAGTACTTTATTGCAATATTAAAAGTTGAAATGAATTAATAATGAATACCAGCCTGACATTTCAGCCTGGCAGCCTTGCTGAAGAATACCTTTTACAGACAAAGGAGTTTTGTTTCTTCCTTCTCAGGAGCTGCTCCTGCTTTCTGTCTGTGTTTCATCGTGGCAATCATCACAAACACTCCTGAAGCCACACACTTTCATGTGTAAGTAAGCCCATCAAGAAAAAGCATTTACTTTCACTCCTTAGTATGATCACACACAGAACATTTCTCCAACTTATAATATTCAGAGAGAAGAGCTCCTGCTTTAATGGTTCCCTCCAAGATTTCCGATCCTTTTTTCCTGGCCCACGTGCTTTCCCAGTGACAACTGGGTTAGCACCTCTGGCAGCAGCTCAGAAACTGGGAGTTAAAGGCAATGGCCTAAGTACACGCTTTGCAACTGAATGAAGACCAGTTGACAATGTCACTACCACCATGGGGACTTCTGGATGCAAAGGGGACTCTGCTGGCCCTTCTCCTGTCACACCAAACAAAGAGCCAAAGGCTCCAAAGTTCAGAGTTGAAGAGAGGAACTGCTGAAAGAAAGGGAACCAGCTTCTCCCCTTTGCAGGGGGTCACCACTGAAATAAATTTTCATCTCCATTCGTTGCATTGTCTCTGGTCAAGAAACACAGTGATATTGCTTATCCGCTGTTCTCACTGATGAGAGTGAGATTGGGTACTAACACCAATATCAGGAGCACCTGCTTCTCCTAATCCCTCCCTCAGCTGTTGTAGTTCAGTGCCATCTAACTCATCAGTACCCACAGCAACATCTATGCACTGAATCCAGGAAGGATTCACCATGTTCAAAATCATTTATAAGCCAAGTGTTAAGCTTATTTGCATGATGTGTCTAAAAAATATGAAATGGAGCTGGCAATTAACTGGTGATGTCCACACTGAGGCACTTGAACGATGTGTGTCCTCATATTGAAAGTTATCATCACAAAATCCCACAATGGTGGGGGTGGGAAGGG
>WBNH01007408.1:0-11620 GCA_013401255.1 Urocolius indicus
TTCATCACAAGGGAGATGCTCACAGTGTTTTGATCCTAAAGCTGTTCTCTTTTCTAATGTGAACAACAACAAGAAGAGCCCATTTGGACTCAAGAGAAACAGTCTGTGTATCCTCCTGCAAACACAATTAATGTAAAGGATAAGCCTGATCCATGGTCACTGTTCTGCAAGAGCCAAAACATGACTCCTGACTTGCTTTCAGCAATAAAGGAACCCTGCCTTGTGCTGAGGCAACAGTAAATGGCACAATGTGTTCCTGCCTCTGAGTGAAGTAAGTCTGAAATCCTGGACCTGGATGATTCCTTGCTGCATCTGACAGCTTGACATGTTACAGCAATGCAGTCTGACCCTTGCACCCCAAGACACTGTCTTCAACCATCCCATCCCATCCCATCCCATCCCAGCCAATCCCATCCCATCCCATCTCCCACCCCAGCCCTTTTTGGTTAAAAGATCAATTCCAACCAACTTTCTACTGCAATGATCTTGTCAACATCCCAAATATGTCACTGCACGTGCAAGAACTACCCCATCACCGTCTGCTGCACCGAGTGCCCTATCTCTGGCTCCTACTTAATGACAGCTTTATCCTCCAAGGCCCATGCCATTATCATGTACACAATAATTGACTGTAAAGCTGCACTGAGATGGTGAATGGTATAATGAAGCTCCTGGTGCCTGAGGTTGTTTTCCCCTAAACATTAATAATCAACCTCTGAGACATTCACACACACACACACATATATACATACACAGACTAAGACAGTTTGGATGAGCCAATAACTGTGTACAAAGACTAAAACAATGTGATACTTGACACTTGGGCAATGCACAATGGAGTAAGCATGAGCAGGATGGGGAGGGACCAGCATCTGGGCATCCCTGGGTAAGGCCCAACAAGTACAGCAGGGACATAAAAGAGGAGGAAAGTTAGAACTGGCTGAAGCAGGCTATGAGCAAGACATTATTAATTATTGGAAAGGGTGAAGTTAAGTCATTTGGCAGAGCAGAACCATGCAGAGATCCATTTATACAAGTTGCTGGAGTCAGCAGCCCACAAATCATGGCTACTGCAGTGCCTGAGGGCCGCAGAGCATGGCCTTCCAAGGAGGCAGAGTTATTGCACGTGCTTGTCATGTCTGAAACGTCACAAACACACGACTGAAGGTGATGATGAAACATCATCATGAGGGAACAATGTAGTTGTGGGAGAGTAATCTCAAAAGTAGCCTTGCTACTGCTCATGTCTCAGCATAGAGAAACAGGAGAGCTGAGGACCACCTGTGAAGAACTGGGATACTGAGCAGCATGGAGAGGAAAAGATGAGATAAATCCTCAAACTCAGTCTAGATGGCACAGCCTGGGCACCCATGACACACAAAGTCCACTTTATGGACCTCATGGTAAACACCAGCACTCCCATCACCATCTCCTTCCTTCCACTGCTACCTTCCCCTTAGCTCCACTCTTCAGCCTGCAGCATTCCGTGCTCAGGCACACACAGAGAAAGCACAGGGTGAGCCAGATAAAGGACATCCATCAGCATCTGCTACAGCCCAGCAGCCCCAGGCCCTCCCTACCTCCTGGTGGGTTGATACCTACCAACGGGAAGAGGTGTGGACTCTGGAGAAGAAAACACCAGGAGATCCCACCACAGGAATTGCCAGAAATCAAGGAAAGGTCCACCTGGAGATAGGTTGTAACCAAGGCCTCAGGAACCTGCTTGGTGTGAATCACAACCTCATGGAGATTTGCCACTTTATACCTCTCTGAATTTCCCTTGATGGGCCCTGCTGAGGATAAGATCCATGTTGGCCATTCCATACAGAAACTTCTGTGCTGCCTTTGGAGATGCTCAAGCTGGTGAGTTCAATGTTGGTGTCATCAACAGCTGATGCAGATTGCTAGGAGAGCTGATCACAGCCTGACATTTCTGGGCATGCTCGCAGAAACAACCCATCTGTAAATGTCACATTCATCCCTGGAAAATGGGCCAGGGACAGGCGATAGCTCTACTCACATCTCATTTAATGGCCATTCTCCAGTCATTTGGAGTAAAAGCAGTGTCTCATCCCCCCCTTATCTTCTCAATGGGCAATGACTAAAATGTGCAGTAAGTTGAACAACCACAGCAGCTCATAGCAGGGATGCTTTGACACAAAACCATCTTTATTAACAAGGTGCTGTAGCAAGGTTGGGATTGGGAGAAATGTTGCTACAAGCCAGCTTGGATGGGCTGCAGAAACCTGAACAGGGCAAAGAGAGTCAAACTGTTTCTGTGCGAGTTTGCTGGGTCAAAGAGCATCACACACTTGACTCCCTTGCAAAACTGCATGGCTACATCAAGGTATGGGCACAGGAATCAAGATGTTAAGATCCCAGAGGGAAAAACTCTTGAGAAGAAACCTTCATGTTAGGGAAAAAGTGGAAGAATTTGCAATGCCACAGCATTTCTCAGGGGAATTCATGAACTCATTCCAATACCTGATGGGACAGAGAGAAACCAGCAGCTGCCTGTGCTGGGCTGGTGGCCTCAGGAACCTTTGGCTCCCGTGGGATTCTTGGTGAAGAGATGTTTTCAGCACCTGGTTTCAAGTGTCTGCAGACACAAGCAAGAGGTCAATTAAAAAAGTGTTGTTTCCAATTTGGCAAAACACTTCAGCACGTGCACAGTGGCTCTTGTCTGCTCCTGACATGTAAACATGGGGTTCAAATGACTTCCTGCAGCTGAGCTTGGTGGAGCACACTGCAAAAGCTGTATGTGACTCCACGATGAGATGTGGAAGAGGGGAACTCGGTGCAGCAAGATTTGCTAAGCAAGGCTGAGGAAAACGAAGCTTCTGAGGTCAAATGCATTTCACAAATGATCAGATCACCTCAGAGATTCAGCAGCAGGATGGGGAAGGAATCCAAAAGCATCACCTTTCAGCAATTACCGGCCAGATGGTTACAGAACTGAAGAGCTGCTGCCCAAGGAGATGCAGGACAGTGCATCAACACAACAGCTCCAGTCCAGTTTGCTCTATTCACACTGCTGAGGTTTTTCATGAAGACCATTTACCTTTATAGGGTCTGCTGGGGAAATCCTCCTGCCCTGACATTCCTGGAAGCTGCTTGACCTCATTGCCAGCTCCTGGTCTCTAGATCCTGGCCCTTCTCCAACCCATGGATGATTTAATGACACTGCAGTTAGCTGCATAGGAGCTGCAAGGTTTGCCCTTGAGGGAAAAGATGGAGACGAGTGGTGCTGGGGCCTGTAGGTTCGATTTTGTCTGAATTTGTTCACTCGTCACCCAAATCACGGATGAAGAAGGATGGGCCTCTCCAAAAGAAGGTCAGAACAATGTTATTCCACTAGCTGCATTTTCCTGCTTCCTTCAGGGAATCATTACTTGCCTTCTTTCAGTGTTCCTAGTGCAGATGAACATTAGTGTTGCTCTTTGATTTCATTTCTAGTCTGCATGACAGTGTAATTGCTCATGCTGGCATGGGAGGAGAAATAGATTCAGCAATAAAGGGGGGTGAGGGTGGAGGGGAAGATGGTGAAACTTAAATAGCAGCTATTGTTTTGCCACTGCATTAATGACTTGGGGCACTATTATTTGTTCCTCACTGTAGTAGCTGCGATATGACTGCATCTGAGTGTTCTTCATGTGCTGACTGGGCAGCAAGTGTCCTAAAACTTCATCACACACATGGAAAAGGAAGAAATTTGTCAGTCGTGGTCTTTTAACATGAAAGCAATTCTGGTGTTGAGCTTTAAAAATAGACTTAGTCACCCCATTTTGAAAGGTTTACATGTCCAAGATGTCCAACAAGGCAAACAGGAGAAAAAGGGAGATCAAAGAATGATGGGGTTGGAAGGGACCTTTAGAGATCATCCAGTCTAACCCCCCAGCAGAGGCAGGTTCACCTAGATCAGGTCACACAGGAATGTGTCCAGGCAGGTCTTGAAGACTATCAATTGATTGATAAAGAAGGACCATGACCACTAAATAAAGAGCAGTAAACCAAACTCCATGGCACATTTAGCACCCAGAATATGGTGACATTCCAAGTTTTCCCCTGCTGAACATCCAATGCAAAGCAAATCTTAAACATCACATATTTCTTATGCACAAACTGCCATGGCAGGTAGAATCACAGGATGATGGGGGTTGGATGGGACCTTTAGAGATCATCCAGTCCAAACCCCCTGCCAAAGCTGCTCCCACCTAGATCAGGTCACACAGGCACGTGTCCAGGTGGGTCTTGAAGAGCTCCAAGGAAGGAGCCTCCACACCCTCCCTGGGCAGCCTGGGCCAGGGCTCCCTCACCTCAGCACCAAAAGAGCATCTTCCTATGTTTAAAAGGAAATTTTTGTGCTCCACCTTCATCCCATCATCCCTTGCCCTGTCACCAGATACAACAGAAAAACGTGCCCTCCCATCCCCTTGCCAAACATCTTTTAAATACTTGCAATTATTAATGAGATCCTCCTGAGCTCAGGCTGAACAGCCCCAGGGCTGCAGCCTTTCCTCCTCACACACATGTTGCAGCCCCTCAGCACCTTGGCAGCCCTGCCCTGGCCTCTCTGCAGCACTTCCCTGTCTCTCTGCAGCTGGGCAGCCCAGCACTGGCCACAGCACTGCACATGTGGCCTCCCCAGCTGGGGCAGAGCACAGGGGCAGCACAAGCTCCCTGGCCCTGCTGCCCACACTCTCTTCATGCCCCCAGGCTGCCATTGGCTTCTTGCCCACGAGCCCACGCTGCTGCTCATGGGGAGCTGCTGCCCCCCAGCACTGCCAGCTCCCTGTCCCAGAGCTGCTCTCCAGCAGCTCACCCCCAGCCTGTGCTGCTGCAGGGGCTGCTTCCTCCCCAGCTGCAGGACTCTGCCCTTGCCCTTGGGGAATCTCTTCACCCAAGTCTCAAGCCAGTCAAGTTAAATACATGGTCTAACCCTGCTGTCTCCTGAAAACATCACCCCTCAGCCTACAATGATCCTGCAGAGCTGATGGAGATACTGATGCAAGGTCACAGCCTTGACTTGCTGCTCACACTAATGGCTGTGTCTCCTCGATGCCTCCAGCATACAGAAACCTGCAGCCTCTCTTATTTTCTGTTAGACCACTGAAAACTGGGTGATGTGACAACCAGACATCTCTCCAGTGATCTTACACTTCAGCATCCCAGAGCCTTCTAGCTAAAACATTTCTTGTGAAAGCCAAGCACACACATAGGCTTAGGCACCGAACACACCCAGTTTTATCCTGTTTTAGTCTACAAACCCAAGTATAGAAAACAGCATACAACCCAAACATCTCACATACACATGCCTTGGATGCATAATATCCCCAGAAAAGGAAAGAGAATTCAGATCCATGTCACTTTCTAGATCATTCACCCACAGAGCATGTCTGTGAGTGGAATCCCTACCACACCCAGCTTTGTGGCTCCCCACAGGTTATTTTTTGCAAGATCTACATGGGCAGAAATCCCTTGAATCCACCAGCAAGGGGTATGAGACCCAAACACAAGGAATATTTCACAGCAAACGGTCCTGCAGCCTGAGGAGTTGCATTTCCACTGTGTCCCAAGCGTGTCACACCAGCAGGGAAAGCTGGGCACAGGGACAGGTGCCACACACAACAACAATCACACAGCCTCCAACAATGCAACGCCACAAAGGGGATGCAGATTAACCTACATTCAGTGCAATCACCTGCCTCTGTTTATGCATCTGAGCTATTTCTTAACCAGGCTTTGCAGACAGAATTAATCTTAGCAGAGAAAAGTGACAAGCCAGCTGCTGCAAGGTGCCCACTGAATTGCTTCCTTAGCTGAAACTAAGAGGCCATCTTCTTTTTTTTTTTTTTAACTCAAGGAGCCATAATAGAGCTGGGTGTGAACCAAGTAGATGACAGAAGAGAGCTGAGGCTTGAGCAGGGATCTTAAGATAAGGGATTAGTGAGCTAAAGGAAAGCAATGTAAGACTGAGCTAGATTTCCCCCTCCCCCATGTTTACTCTTAATACTGTTTTAGATCAAGGGCTGCAAAATCTAGATGCACATTTGATTTGTGCTGTGGACAGTGAAGTGCAGAGCTCCTGTGCCATAGTTTGCAAGACACGTGGAATTACTGGGGAAGAAACACAGGGAAATGATACTGAGCTTGCCCTGGGTGAACACACGTGGCTGTAAGAGGGAGCAGAACTAGGCCCATTAAAGCACATCACTTTTAAGAGTGCAAGACTCAAGTCCATGCCATCTCCATTTAGCCCACCTTTAGAAACCTGCAGGAGGCACAAAAGTGGATGAATTGCAGGAAATTTGTGTAGAAGGTGCTCTCCATTTCCCCCCACACACACCCTCCCACTCTGCAGGCTCAGGAAGCCATCAACATCACTTGGGCATCAACAACGATGCAAAAGAGAGGACACAACAACTTGATGAGTCCCATGATACCAAACCAGTAAATCCTGGGGCCATCAAAGCTGTCTCAGGGGAGTCTGGGAGAGGGACAGCAGAAGGCACTGGAGCAGATGGCTCTATTGTGAAAACTCCTCCTAATTATGTAAAGCAAAAAAAGGGAGAGATGTGAGTGAAAGAAGCAATTACTGGTCACTGCTGGTACCATGCTGCCCACAAGGAATCCATCATCAAATGAAAGAGGGTAAGGAGGATTGCTGGAAAGCTTTACAGAGGAAATGGTGAGGAAGTGGGTTCTGGAAGAAGGTTCTTTTATAATATATTAGTTCTTTTCAAGGGCTTCTCCAGTGTGAAGGGGACTGGAAAGCCCTGAAAGCAAAGCACAGGCAAAAAAAAAGGGGTTTTGTTTTTAAACAAAAGGTGCTCATGGACATAGAATCATAAAACTGGAAAAGACCTTTAAGGTCCTTGAGTCCAGCCACTCATGTCACACTGCCAAGCCCAAACCATGGCCCTCAGCACCTCAGCTCCACAGCTTTGGGATCCCTTCAGGGCTGGGGACTCCCCCAGCTCCCTGGGCAGCCTGGCACAGGGGCTGACACCCCTCTCAGGGAAGAAATTGTTCCTCCTGTCTAATCTAAAACTCCCCTGGCACAATTTGAGGCTGTTTCCACTTGTCCTACCACTTGTTAGTTGGGAGACTGACCCCCAGCTCCCTGCAGCCTCCTGTGAGGGAGTGTCAGAGAGTGCTGCTGTGTCCCCTCAGGCTCCTCTTCTCCAGCCTCAACACCCCCATTCATTCCCTCAGCCCCTCCGCAGCACCCTTGTGCTCCAGCCCCTTCCCCAGCTCTGTGCCCGGCTCTGGCCACGCTGCAGCCCCTCAGTGTCCCTGTGGCAGTGAGTGAGGGGCCCAGCACTGAACACAGCCCTGGAGCTGCGGCCTCCCCAGGGCCCAGCACAGGGGGACAATCACTTCAGAAGCCCCTTATGCTCCATCAAAAGCATGGCTCCAGGCACATTGCAATCACCTGAAACACACCATTCATGGATCATAGCCCAGTGTTCTGCTCCAGAGAGGTGTGAAGCTGACAAAAGCCCCAAAATCAGTGTGTGGAACCTAAAAGCTCGGCACAGTGCAGTGAGCAGCATGCAAAGTGTAGGATTCACTCCCTTTGGAAGAGAAAGTGGAATAGAGATGTGTTTTTCTGTTTCCAGATGCAAGGAGCCTGTTTGTAACATGCACTGGGGAGTTAAAATGAAAAGAGATGAAAGAAGATCCCAGAGTGTGTGCACAGCTGCCTGTGCCAGCACAGGGGATTTAGAAATGCTGTGTGCACCAAACAAAGCCTGAAGAGATGCACAGGCTGGGATAAAAACCCCAGAAACCTGCAAGGCTCAGAGACTATTCCTCTTTTCTTGCATCCACATGGATTTGGAAGCTGATGGGATGTTACTACCCAGTGGTTCTGACATCCTGAGGTTCTTCTGGTACCTCCACACCCAGCCTGGAGCATCTGGAGGGGATTGTAAATGACCCACTTGCTTTGTCATATGCTGCATCGATGCTCATGTGTCCAGAGACAATGTCATTGTAATGGGGCTGTGAACAAGCCCTAAAATATGTCTGGATCATGGAAACCCACTCCTCAAGAAAGATATTGTTAATATAGGACTGAATAAAGCCTGCATGGTCTCTGCAATCACAGATTTACCTGCCACAACCCCAACCCAGCTGCCAGCACACAAAAGCCTGCACTGCAATCCCTTCCCTAAAGCACCAAAAACTTCCCCCTCCCAGGCAGTAAATCTAAAAATTAAAAGCACCAGTTTCACAACTGTTCTACAAAGAAGTGGAAAGGGGATTTGTTATTACCAAGCACTTTTTTTGTGTGTGTGCAACAAATGTTTGCAGCCTCTCTGAGCCATTTGTATCCACTGGGTAAATAATGGGCACTTGGAAAAAGAGATGAACTGCAAGTATTACTTCTTTTGGAGCTGTTCCAAGCTTAATAGAGAAATAATATATGCTAAGGGACAAATGTATTAAGCAGGTACTTAATTGAGGGATGAGATGAGACAAGAAGGCAGTGTTCTAGTCTCCCAGGCAGAGCAAACATGTTTTAAACACACTCCTGGATTTATATTTATTGCAACTGACAGGAGTAGAAAGGCTCAGAAAAAGCACTCCTTCCCCTCTCATAAATAATTCACCCTTTGTAACAGTTCATAAAATGTTTATATTAAGTAATAATTAAATATTGCATTACCAAAAAAAAAAAAAACCTAACTAACATCCCAGCCTAGAGAAAAAAACACCCCAAAGGAGGATGGGGGAAAATGAGTGCCTTGGAGCTGCCACGTTGGGGTTTTTCTGCTGAGAGCAAAGCTAAAGGAGTTAAAAGGAGTGATTCTCAAATCCAATCCTGATCTTGCCCTGAATGACAGGGCTTCTTCCATCAGCCTTTGCAATGTTCAGGTGGAGCCTCCTCTCCTGTCCCTGCAGGCTCTGCCTGTGCAGTGGTTTGCAGCCAGGCCAGGCAGGGCAAGGTCAGTGGACTCATATTAACCTCTTGTCATCGAGCAATGATGCTTTTGACTTCAAATCCCCAGCTCTGACTGCACACTTTGAGCTCACTAACAGGTTATTGGGGCTTGGTTGCAAAGAACTTCCAAGACCCAATATGGCATGAGACTCCCTAATGATCCCAACCTGAGATTAAGGATAGGGAGCGTGGCAGGGAGGAGAGAAGGCAGCAGGGTAATGAGTGAGGGTCAGCAGAAGCCATCAAGATAACACAAATCAAATGTCCTCACACATACAACCAGGCACCTTCTATGAAAACCATAATTGCTGGATCCAACCTGTGCCCTGGGGAGCATAAAGAAAAGCAGGCAGCACCAAGGTCACTGCAGACAGTAAATCAATGCAGAGAATGAATGGTAATGGCTTGGTTTGGGGTTTTTCAGTTTCAAAGTGAGGGACTGTGGAAATATCCTGCTGGCATCTCTGGAGATGCACAACATCCCTCAGACCTGCTCCAACAAAGCACTTAGGACGTTTTGAACTGTCAATATCCAGGTCTTGCTCTTCTTGTCTGTGACTACAGCAGGCTTAAATCCCAATGGACCAGCACTTTCATACATGCAAAGACAATGATCCATTGCTGGCTGGATGAAGGGACAGAGAGATGTCATCTACCTTGACTTCAGCAAGGCTTTGGACACTGTCTCCCACAACATCCTCATCAGCAAGCTCAGGCAGTGTGGCTTGGATGGGTGGACAGTGAGGTGGATGGAGAGATGGCTGAATGACAGAGTCCAGAGGGTGGGGATCAATGGCACAGAATGGAGTTGGAGGCCTGTGGCCAGTGGAGTTGCACAGGGATGGGTTCTGGGGCCAGTCTGGCTCAACATCTTCATCAAGCACCTGGGTGAGGGCACAGAGGGACCCTCAGCAAGTTCCCTGCTGGCACCAAACTGGGAGCACTGGCTGATTCCCCAGAGCCTGAGCTGCCAGTGAGTGAGCTGTGAGCAGGCTGAGAGTTGNTGTCCAGTTCAGAAAAAAATCTGACCCCTCTGTTGCATCTAACCCCAAATAAACTATCACGTTTAGCTGGACAGAAGTGGGAAGAATTCACAGGGCATCCTCATAAGACTTTTTCTCCTGGAAAGAGAATAATCTCCTATCACATCCCTCCTTGTGAGGGAACTACCACAACACTTCCCCAGTAAAACCCCCTTTTCCCTTCCTGCACCCTGCACTGAGCTTTACTCCAACATGACAGCACTGACAGAGGCTTTTACCTCAGCCTTGGAGGTAAAAGCACCACAGCTTTCTACAGCAGCATCTCCTCTGCAGAATGCTGCTGTTGCTGCTGAAACCTGTCCCAGCTCCCCAGGGGGAACACGTGGTGTTCCTTGTGTCCTGCCTCCACGGGGCTGCTTGCCAACACATCCCTCTGGGAACCCTCCACACAAGTTGCCATGGCTACTGGCCGACATGGCAACAAGCTCTGCTGCTCAGTTGGTCTGAGATTGGAGTGTTCACGTCCTGGATGCATGAGGTAACTGGTGGGAAGCTGTCCCCTCAACCTCAGCATATCAGCCCCATGCAAACTCAGCCCAAGGCTTTCCCTGCTGTCACAGCATCTTGCATTTCCAGCCTTTCCTCCCCCATCTCAGACCTTCTGTAATTCAGCAAAGCAGAAAAACAGACCTTTGCAGCTAATTCCCTCCTTAGTTTTAGGGACTTCACCAACAGTTTGCTCTGTTGCACTGGTGGTAGCAAAATTCAGGCTACAAAAAGAGTTTGCAAGTTGCTGAGCATCCCTTCAGCCTCCCACTGAGGCTCAAACTGATGCAGCTCCACAGTCAAAGGGGGATGTGAGAAGGGACAGCCCTTAGCAGTGAAATGGCAACCTAAGGGCACTTGCAGCTTCTCCTTGAAGGTCTCTAACAACAAACCAACCCTCAACCCAACTGCTGCCCAAATCTGGGAATGGGACCACTCAAGGCTCACGTCCCTGCCTGTGTTTCCAGCCCACCAGAGCATGAAGCTCTGATTTCCCTCAGGCCAAGCTGCCTGCCTGAGAGCAGATGCACAGCCTCCTTCAAGGTGAAAGGCAAAGTGAAATGAGGGAGGAAGCCTGAAAGATCAGCAGTCAGGGCTGATCATGAAGAATTTCCTCCTCCTGGGTCTGCATAAGCTCTCCTCTCGCCATTCATCCAGCACCCTGGCACAAAAATGAGGTTTCTTTGCTGTAACCCCCTGAGCTGGTCAGTTCCAGCCTTCCCAAAGCCAATACATGTTTCTGTGTGACCTGATCTAGGTGAACCTGCTTCTGCAGTGGGGTTGGACTGGATGATCTCTAAAGGTCCCTTCCAGCCCCACCATTCTGTGATTCAATGATAAGTGTTCAGTTGGTCTAACTGGATTCCTGGGAAACATAAACTGTCCAGCTCGCCACAAATGTGTGTGTGCTTGCTAAGGTGTACTTAGGGAAATGGTCTAGTGGTTGATAGGGCTGGGACAAAGGCTGGACTCAATGAGCTTAAAGGTCCCCTCCAGCTGAAACAATTCTCTGATTCTATGATTCTGTGTCTGTTCATCTTTGCTTCAGAAGTGGCCAGTGGCCTGGTGGGCAAGAAGCCAATGGTATCCTGGGGGCATCAAGAAGAGTGTGGGCAGCAGGTCAAGGGAGATTCTGCTGCCC
>WBNH01007408.1:11644-21693 GCA_013401255.1 Urocolius indicus
TTCCATTTAAACATAAGGACAAACTGTTTCAGTGTTTCAGTGAGGGAGCCCTGGCCCAGGCTGTCCAAGGAGGGTGTGGAGGCTCCTTCCTTGGAGCTCTTCAAGACCCCCCTGGACACGTTCCTGTGTGACCTGATCTAGGTGGGAGCTGCTTCAGCAGGAGGGTTGGACTGGATGAGCTCTAAAGTTCCCTTCCAACCCCCATCATTCTGTGATTCTATGAAGAAACACACCAGATCTCCTTTAGGAGACGAGCTCTCTGCTCATCTGTGTGGCCATGGTTCCTTCTGTTGCTGATTTAATGGGAAGGAATCCAGAGAAAAAGGACAAAGTGGAGGAGAATATTCACTAATTTGCCCAATAATTAATTTCACATAAGCATTATTTAACTGACAGCCTTTAAACACAGGAGGCCCACAAAAAGCATTCATGCCTTGTGCAAAGGGAGCAAGATTGGATGAGTGAGGAGGTATCAAGACCATGGCATCACCTTTAATGCTACAGGAAAGCAGAGATCCTGCTCAAGGACGTGCTGAGTGTGCAGAGCTTTGGAGAGGGAAAGGAAATCTGATCTGGGCTTTGGGCTGTTAACACTCCAGTGCCAACAGCTTGGGAATAACCCTTTTGATTTCTACTTGCAGAATAACCTTGCCATTTGTAATTCAAATACAGCTCCACTCCATAAGGCCACTGTTTAAAGAAAACAATATCATTTATTCTTCCCTTCCTAAGCTAAATAAGCAGCAAAGCTCCTGCACAGCCTCACACACCTTCAACCCTTTTCAAGCATGAGAAAAGCAGCAGCAGCAGCAGCCGCCAAGCATTAGCAGGGTACCAGTGACCTTGCAAAGGATTTCAGTGAGACACCTCTGGCTGCTTTCCAAGAGAGCACCTGCAAGGCTGAGCAGATAAACACCTTGCAAAAGCTAATTGACATGGGGAGGATGTTGCCATGCAGGAGAAAGCTGACTGCAGTCAGTGAGACTCCTACAGATGGATGCAACCATCTGTATGGCACCCAATAGCCTGGATTTCCTTGCCCAGAGAGTGGAGGTGGAGTAAATCGATGCTGAAATGGTTAGTGTACTGCTCTGTGATGGTATTTTTAGAGTTAAAATCAGATTAATGTAATGCCTGGTGATAAGCAAGCACACACAAGCCAAACACCAAGGTTTTACAAATCTGCTGGCAGCCAGGCCAAGCTGGGAGATGCTTTCACCACCATAAACTGATAAATAACAATCCCTGCTTTGGATATTATTTTATGCTCCTGAATTGCAGGCTGGAAGAAACACCCAGGAGAGTCCCTGCAGATGGATGGGGATGCTGGGGTCCCCAGGGTGTACCGCAACGGCAGCTCATCCCTGCACAGGGCACATTGCTCCTCACTTGCTTGTTTTGCCCCACACAGTACTGTCTTCAGCCACACGTCCCAAGTGTGCTGTGGAGCAGGAGTATCTGCTTCCTTGCTTCACTGCACCATGGTGTAAAGTGCTTTGGAAACAAGCTGCTCTCCCAGGACAACTGGCTAAATTCATAGAGTCACAGAATGGCAGGGGTGGGAAAGAACTTCCAGACATCATCTAGTCCAACTCCCTGCTAAAGCAGGTTCCCCTGGCTCAGGGGGCACAGAAACATGTCCAAGTGGGGTTGGAAACCTCCCAAGAAGGAGCCTCCACACCCTCCCTGGGCAGCCTGCGCCAGGGCTCCCTCCCCTCAGCACCAAAGGACTTGCTCCTTTTATTTAAATGGAACTTCTTGTGCTCCAGCTCATGTCCATTACCCCTTGTCCTGGCACTGGAGACTACAGACAAAGCTGTCACTCCATCCTCCTGACATCCACTATTTAGGTCCTTGTGAGTGTTGCTGAGGTGCCCCTGAGCTCAGGCTTCTCTTCTCCAGGCTGAACAGCCCCAGGGCTGCAGCCTTTCCTCCTCACACACATGTTGCAGCCCCTCAGCACCTTGGCAGCCCTGCCCTGGCCTCTCTGCAGCACTTCCCTGTCTCTCTGCAGCTGGGCAGCCCAGCACTGGCCACAGCACTGCACATGTGGCCTCCCCAGCTGGGGCAGAGCACAGGGGCAGCACAAGCTCCCTGGCCCTGCTGCCCACACTCTCTTCATGCCCCCAGGCTGCCATTGGCTTCTTGCCCACGAGCCCACGCTGCTGCTCATGGGGAGCTGCTGCCCCCCAGCACTGCCAGCTCCCTGTCCCAGAGCTGCTCTCCAGCAGCTCACCCCCAGCCTGTGCTGCTGCAGGGGCTGCTTCCTTCCCAGCTGCAGGACTCTGCCCTTGCCCTTGGGCAACCTCAGCACCTTCCTCCGTGCCCAACTCTCAGCCTGCCCACGGCTCACTCAATGGCAGCTCAGGCTCTGGGCAATCAGCCAGTGCTCCCAGTTTGGTGCCAGCAGGGAACTTGCTGAGGGTCCCTCTGTGCCCTCATCCAAGGTGGGTGATGAAGATGTTGAATCAGACTGGGCCCAGAACCGACTCCTGGAATTCCCCTCTTCAAAGTGTCATTTTGGGCAGCTGATATCCCCAGGGACAGGAGCAGCTACCCACGGGTCATATCCTCATCTACAGGTAATTCTGCTTGTATTAGAGGAGCTGCAGTGATTTTACCACTGCAGCCAATCCCTTTTTCTCCTGGAATGACCAGTTCATTATGTCTATTCACTCACTCTACAAATCAATCTGAGAACATCTCTCAAATGCATCCTCCTTTGCAAAACACTAAACTTTTTCCCAACTATTGTTATAAAAGCCTCCTCTCTACCTTCCCAGCACCAAAAGTCCCTATATTTATTGTACAGGCCTATATTGTCTCAACAGCAGAGCTTGCAGCGGGGTCCCCAGAGCAGCAGGAGTGTCTCTGTATTCTTGCAGAGAGCTGTGGGGTCCTTTTGGGTGAAGGCAAAAAGAGCTATTAATAGAGAGCAAAATGTGTTCACTGTATAACACCTGCAACATTGAGCTTGGGGAGGAGAGATGAGTTGGAGGTCAAAGCAGTAACTTGGGAAACCGCCTGGTTTGTGTGTGTGCATGTGCGTTACATACCTTAGATCACAGAATCATTTTGGTTGGAAAAGGGCTTTGAAATCATTAAGTTCAACCCCTCTCCAAAGCCACCACTAGCCCCTGACCCTCAGCTCCTCAGCCCCACGGCTTTGGGATCCCTCCATGGCTGGGCACTCCCCCAGCTCCCTGGGCAGCCTGGCACAGGGGCTGACACCCCTCTCAGGGAAACAGTTCTGCCTTAACTCCCATCTAAACCTCCCCTGGGGCAACTTGAGGCCTCTTGTCCTGTCGCTCATTGCTTGAAAGCAGACACCAGCCCCTTTCCTCTTGCTACTTGGGAGCAGAGCCTGAGCCTCCTGGCCACAGGCTCCTGTGAGGGAGTGTCAGAGAGTGCTGCTGTGTCCCCTCAGGCTCCTCTTCTCCAGCCTCAACACCCCCATTCATTCCCTCAGCCCCTCCCCAGCACCCTTGTGCTCCAGCCCCTTCCCCAGCTCTGTGCCCGGCTCTGGCCACGCTGCAGCCCCTCAGTGTCCCCGTGGCAGTGAGTGAGGGGCCCAGCACTGAACACAGCCCTGGAGCTGCAGCCTCCCCAGGGCCCAGCACAGGGGTTGGGCTCTGCCCTGCTCTGCTGGTCCTGCTGCCCACACTATTTGTAACACTTTCTGGATTCTAATATCCAGAATGCTGAGTTATAAATAAAGACAAAGCTCCAGCATCCTATCAAACTTCCCTGCCACTGCCTTCCCCCCTCTTAATTGGTGCTGATGTTCATGTTAGCAAGAGAGTACCTCTGCTCTTTCACCAGCACAGCCAAGGTCTAGCTGAAGGTATCAACAATACTGCTATGAACACATGCAGCTCAGAGCAAGGAAAAAGCAAGATTGGTGTGGGACAGGGCATAAAAATACTTAAAAGCTGACTGTTTGTCCAGCTGGTAGGAGAGAGAAAGAGGAAAGGCCATGCTAGAACTCTCCCATAAGGGAGAAGACAAATCTACAGTGGCCATTTGTGATTTATTTAGCAAAGGAAGGACAGGGAAACACACTTTTTTTTTTGCTCCCAAGATGCTGCCCAGGCAGGGTGTGAAGGCTCCTTCCTTGGAGCTCTTCAAGCCCCACCTGGACACGTTCCTGTGTGACCTGATCTAGGTGGGAGCTGCTTCTGCAGGGGGGTTGGACTGGATGAGCTCTAAAGGTCCCTTCCAACCCCCACCATTCTGTGATTCTATGTCCTTTGATACAATAACTGACTTAGGAGACAAAAGACACGTAGAAATCTATGTGGTTCCAGTGAAGCATTTGACACAGGGGCCACGTGGGGAATTATTAATTAAGCCAGTGAACATGAACATCAGCAGAACAGGAACCTGGGCAAGGGAAATGACAGAGCTGAGGCTTGGAATGCTGAGCTGCAGCCCGGAAGGAGGTTAGCAGTGTTTAATATTTTTAAGGTTGACTTTGGTAGGGAAAAACAAAAGTAGGGCAACACTGATGAGACCTCCTAATGACACAACTGCTGTTGTAGGCAGCACCAATAGGCAGGAGGAGCTGGGTATCACACAGGAAGAACAGGATTGACCTTGACTGCCTTGTTCTGACAACTATTAGCACTAAATTCTAGGCTTGGTACTAATCACCAGGATCTTTTTGCAATGAGGTGCGAGTTTCAAGGCTGTAACTGCCTAAGGAGAACAAGTAAGAGGTTTATAATGTATCTGTGATGCCCATAACCATGACAGGTGAGTCTCAGGAGAAGTGGGGACCTCATCTCCAGAGGGCAACAGTCTGCATCTCTGTTTAAGAAACAGTGGTTTCATTTAGAAAGAGCTGGAGAGAAACGGCTGATAGAGGGAATTAAAAGGAGACTAAAAAGCCTTGTACTTGCTAGCTACAAACAATGTGGATACCCTACTTGCAGTCACTCAGCAGTGACCTCCAGAGAGGAGAAAATCACTAAGTAACCCAGTGCCAACAAACAGCAAATTATAACCTATGCATTGACTGAAAATGAGATGATGGTTACAAATCATCAGAGTCTGACGTCTTGGTACACTCTCCCAGCTAAAAATTCCCTATTGCTGAGAGAGAGAGCCTTGGATGTTACTTTTAAAGACTAAACAACAAACTAATTGGATTTACTGGTTCAGAAGGTCTCAGCCATTCCCGTGTGTCTAAATGTCCCCGTTGAGGTGGCAGAGCTGAGCAGGAACAGAGCAAACATTGCTCAAGTCCATTGACTCCATCATCTGAATGCCACCTCCATCTCCTCCTCCTGCGCCCTCACCCTCACAGTAACAGTACGTTTTCCTTACATTAGGAACTTTTTGTGTTACAGCTTGTGCTGGCAGCTCTAGTCCTGGCACAGGAGACAACAGAAAAAAATGTGTCACTCCATCCTCTTGTCAAACACCTTTTAAATACTTTTAAGTGTTAATGAGCCTCAGGCTTCTCTTCTCCAGGCTGAACAGCCCCAGGGCTGCAGCCTTTCCTCCTCACACACATGTTGCAGCCCCTCAGCACCTTGGCAGCCCTGCCCTGGCCTCTCTGCAGCACTTCCCTGTCTCTCTGCAGCTGGGNTGGATCAGCCAGTGTTGCCAGTTTGGTGCCAGCAGGGAACTTGCTGAGGGTCCCTCTGTGCCCTCACCCAGGTGTTGATGAAGATGTAGAATAAAGTCAGATAAAATTAGCCAGCTGTAACAATAGAGATATCTTTCCCTTCCTCAGAAATGGGACACAGGCCACAAGATCTCAGGATGTCCTTCTAGCCCCAGCTGTAACAATGGAGTATGAACTCCCTTGTCCTCACCAAGCTTGCTCCAGCCCTCCTGTGTGGACATCCCTCCCTGAATTACCTCCTCTGTATCTCAGAGAAACACACAGTAAGTCTCCAGCACTGACTCATTCATCTCTACAGCTACTACAGATTCTCATTTGCTCCACATCTTTTAGTACCTCCAGGGCTTGAGATGAATGACGGAACATTAGCAACAGGCAATTCATTAATCCTAGAGGCAGGCCAAATTTTTTCCATTGAAGCCTGTCTTGTTTGGGGTTTTTTTTTTCTGATAGGAAAGGAAATTGGTGAGAGGAAAAATGTAATTGTTTTGGTAAAGAAGAAAAAAAAAAATCTCTTTTTTTGGTGAGGAACTTGAATCCCAGGTTTTGCAATGTTATTTCTCTGGGGAAAGCCAATCACCTCACTGCTCATTTCAACACTGCAACCAGGGGAGGGGGCTGAATTTCCCCTTTGCCTTCTGCTTCTTTTTTTCTTTATGGAATAGAGGTAACAAAAGGAGAATGTGAGACAAAGATGAAGCAGAAGGAAGAAAAAAAACCCCACCCAGGAAGCATCTCATTGTAACATTTCCCCATCATTTTCAAACACAAAGGGAAAACATGCATTCCTTCTCATGTTTTATTTTCATTTTGTGCATGTTTTGGCACCTACTCTCTCTGCTCACAGACCTCCAGGGTCAACCCCAGCCTCCTCCATCCCTCTCTATCCTTTGCAGCTGCAGGGAGAAGAGCTCTGCCCATCCCTTCCAGGAGTTCAAGGGGCAAAATCCCCTCCGTGGCACTTGAGTACTGAGGTCATCAGGGCCACCTCTGTGCCCAACACAGATAAAACCATCAATGATGCCACCAGATCCTCCTATGGGACACCAGATAATTGAACAAGAAAAGGCTCCATTCAGCAGCAACAGGTTTCCAAGGAGCTGAAAAGCCCCCAGGCTGGGTCCTGACTCCTCTAGAAGTCTGATCAGCCACATAAACCTACTATTGCTACTTGCTGGAGGGTGCCTTGGTCCTTACTTAGACCCTCAGAATCCAGAGGCCACCAGAAGCAGGACCGGAGAAGGTGAAGGAAGGTGGAACCTGCTTCTGTGATGCTGCTTGGGCAGCACATGCTTTGGAGAGGAAAACTGAGGCAAGAAGAACCTAGGTGCTGGAATTTGTGTCACGGAGGTTGGCTTCCAGTACCTCAGCCCCAGAAGAACAACAATAAACAGGAGAAGGATGCCCCAGAGCTGCACTCTGCCCTGATGCACCATGTAAGGGCTCAGGTAGGTCACTCAGCATCTCTGCCTCAGTTTCCCCACAGCCAAAGAGGAGGCACAGGCTACTAACTGGCAAGCAGATGCCATCGCACATGACTTCATCACCTTCAAACCTACAATGGCTTCAAAGCAGACATTGTCCTGGGAGTCACTTCACCTTTGGAAAGCATCAGGACTCAGTGTTTCCTCCCACTGTGTCTCTTGGATTGCCAAGGGCTTAAGTATGGAAAGGAATCCTAGATACAAATGCAGACTCAACAAAGATGAATAATATAAAGGTGAATATAAAGGTAAAGGTGAATAACATGAAGGTGAAGAATGTCAAGGTGGATATTAATGAATAATAGAAAGATGAGTAAGGTAAATATTAACAATACAAATAACATCAATAACAGAAATGAATCTTATTGACTCTGTAGGATCACTGGGCACAGGCAGGCTCTTGCAGACAGGAACAGCCCTGCCTGCCATCACTGCTCTGGCCTCACTGAAAGCTTCTAGGCTCAAATGCATCAGCATGCAAACACATCATCCATGCAGCCTCCATCCTCCATGGCCATCAGCACTGCTCTGCTCTGCAGGTCTGGGCAGAGCTGTGAGGAGGTCACAGGCACATGGTCTCAGTAAGATTCATCTGACTCGGTCTAAAGAGGTCACAAAAGGGATTTCCTCCCTTTAGCATGGACTTCCCTGATGACCTTGGGCTACTTGCTTATAGTATCCTATGCTGTTGCCTCACCTGGTCACTCAGGAGTGAGTTTAAAACCCATTAGTGCTGTGCTATTTGGTTTCACCAAAGAACTGTTTTCCCAGCCTCAGAGCATCACATTACGCTGATCTGCAGCAGAGGCAGAGGTCTGTAAAGAAACCTCTCCCTGTTCTTTGCTGCTGAGGAGCCTTCAGCCATGCACAAGGCCAGCAAGGACAAGCCCCACAGGAGCCATCCTTGCTCCTCTCCAGCAAAAAGGTCACTCAAGAGATAATTTTGGCTGCTGGGTGCCCCAAAAGGTTGCTCATATAGGCTCTGGAGGCTTCATCCTTGGAGAGGGACGAAAGCCACCCAGGAGGCAACTCCTTGTGTGCAGCAAGGTGCTTGATAGTAATAAGGATTTGGAGAACTTGGCTTTTAAAAGAGAGCCCAAACAATAAACAGCACTTACAAGATGCCTAATCTGAACAGAAAATGAGAACAATTAGCCACAACATCACTTGTGCATTAATGAAGAGGCGCTTGTGCTCCAGGGCTGAGCCTCAGAGCAAACACTTGTCTGGCAAGGAAGAAAAACATGGAAGAGGGAGAGCAGATGAGGACCCCAGGGGAAAGAGAAGCCTTAAGAATCACAGAATGGTAGGGATGGAAGGGATCTTTAGAAATCCTCCAGCCCACCCTCCCTCCAGAAGCAGCTCCCACCTAGATCAGGTCACACAAGAACATGTCCAGGCGGGTCTTGAAGAGCTCCAAAGAAGGAGACTCCACAGCCTCCCCTCCTAAAGGTGTTCTGAAAGATGAGAAGCAACACAAGGAAGGATGAAGCCTTGAGTTTCATTCTGAGTTCAACCTCTGAGCTGTCTCAGCCCCTTTGTTTGGGGAGGAAACCCAGCCCAGCTCGCCCTGCTGCACCAGCAGACAGGAGGGATGGGAGTGGATGGATAGGAGGGTGAGCAATCTGCATTTAAATATGCAAGGCAACAAGGCTAATTATCCTTTACACCAGTGGAAGAGAAGCAACACAACATCTCTCACATCCTGAAAAATCCCTTACATCCCAGCCAAGCACACCTGGGTGCACCTGAGCCCACAGCATCACTCCCATCCCCCACAAGAGCCAGGATCCATGCTGAGCTACAGCAACAACAACACAAGCTCACTGCTTCAACCATTTCCCATGGCAGGGGAAAGAAGGTGACTGCCAGGTTTTTGTCGTGCCACACAGTCACCGAGGGGACAGAAGAGCCCAAACCCGGCTTCACCTCAAATCTGCACCAATTGACTACCTGTTTGATGCCCAAGTGTCACCTCTAAATCTCCCCAGGGAAGGAAATCGATCATTCCATTCACACAGGAAAACAAGGGAGAGAAGCAAAAAGGCTGCGATGACACTTTTGGCCTCATGAGCCCCAACTCTGCTCTCTGCCACCTCCACCCCTGCCAAAGAAAGCTCTGGAAAACACTCTCTCAGCAGCAGAAAAACACCCTCTTGCAGGGCAGCCAACAACGACACTTGCAACCCCAAACTCATCCCACCCCTTCAACCCAGACAGAAACAACAACAGCATCTTAGAGACGAGGAGTTTGGCGTTTGAATCACAAAGCAGAGGGGGGTTGAGGGGAGGTTGTCTATTCTTTGAGGTGAAATAAGGGCACTTCCTTTGCAGCCCCTGGGTAGGGAGAGGAGGACACAGAGGGATGTGCCACTCGGGATCTGGTTGTGCTGCTTTAAACATGGCAGCATCCGAAGGCTGCCCCACCCAGGCAGCCGATACGACTCCGTCACCCGCATCCCACCGCAGCCCCAGGGATGCTTTGTCTCAGGGATGCCACCAGCCATGGAAATGCTGCGTGGGATCCTCTCATGAGTGGGGCCACTCCCTCCTCCCCCACACTTACCCGTGGGGACCCCCCTCGGGATGCGAGTGGGATGCAGGGTCCTTTAGGTGAGCTTGGAAAGGAGGAATGGGCAACTTGGAAACCCCGGGGACAAGATCCTAATCTCCCAGTGAGGAAAACCAAAGGGGTGGTGGCTGAATTTTGGGATGGCAACACACACACACACACACACACACACACGCCCCCGAACCTGCTGCAAGCCCACCCCACAATAACACCCTGTGTCTTCACTACCAGCTCCAGCCCCATCACTGCACCATCTCCAGCCCCATCACAGCACCAGCTCCAGCCCCATCACAGCACCAGCTCCAGCCCCATCGCTGCACCAGCTCCAGCCCCATCGCAGCACCAGCTCCAGCCCCATCGC
>WBNH01007411.1:7160-22566 GCA_013401255.1 Urocolius indicus
GGGGAAGTTTCCCAGTATGGCTATGGCAGGCGAGGGTCTTGCACCAGTAGGTCACTTGGGGATATGCAGATGCTCATCCCTACAGCAGTGGAAAGGGCTTATGTGTCCACATACAGATGAACCAGCCATGCTGCGGGGTGAGGTGGAGATGAGCCATGGCTTTGCAGGGAGCTCGGACCACATGCATTAGCTGCAGGAGAAAGCAGGGAGTGATTTAAATCCTCTGCTGGCACTGGGCAGGGGCACTAGAGCAGATTTTACAATGCAGATGAACCAGTTGAGCTGCTGGCTTTGGTGATTGCTTGCTCCTGTGACAAGCTCAGCTGGCAAGGGGATAATTTCTGCTGGTTTGCTCTCAGAGTAAGCATTAGTGCATGGACAGAGCAGGACTGCTTGTTTCTGGATGGGTTTCCTTGGCTGTTTTCCAGCCCAGGCTCCAAGCTCATGTTGGGCTAAATAGGAAGACCCTGCTCTCCACAGACTCCCACACAGTACTGGGTTCTGCTCCCTGTCTTGTCCTGGAATTGATCTTATGGGCTTTAAAAACCCATCCAGCCACACATCAAACAAAACCAGGTTTTGGTGGGATTTTCTTTCTGCATGGTTCTCCAGCAGCTCAGTGCACAGGGAGCTAGAGCTTCATGCTCTGAAGCCATCCACCTTCCCCATGTCCACAACACAGACGTGGCCATGGGGTCAAGTGAGCCAACAAGCTGCAATTAAACATAGCCCTCTTAATTACTTCCTGGAGCTGCTTTCTCCTCCTCGCTTTGCTGATACACAATGTGGGAGATTAGCCAGGGAAGAAAGTGTGACTGGGAAGGAAAAGAGGGAGACAGGACCTATACAGAAAAATGTGGAAATCATGAGAGGAAGAAAACAGAATTGAAAAGACAGAAAGCAAAGACAGAACAGAAGTCTGCAGAGTGAAACAGGAAAGCAAAGAGTCTGTGTTCCTGCCTGCTGTCAGGGCAGGAGGTCACAGCATTAGTCTGGGCAGGAATGAAGACCCCCAGATCCATCCCATCTCCACCAACTGAGTCCTCTCTGGAGTGAGAATATGAATACACCTTTGTGGGACGTGAAGACCACTCCACTCTACCAAAAACGAAGAAGCAGTCTTGTCTCCTACCCTTTCCAGCATCCCCAGTTTATGCATGTACCCAGTCATGAGAGCATGTGCAGCTGTAGTTGCTTTACTGGCCCCATCTGGCTCTAATTGCAGGGAGTTGTGGTTCTCCTAAGCCCCTCTAACCTGGCAGAAGGTAACACAGAGGTGTTATCACCAAAATTACAGTTGTGGCCAGGACAGGGGTGTTTAGAGTTATGGTTGCCCATGGCTATAGCCTGGGACTGGGGCACTTGGAGCACTTGTGAGGAGCAAAGGGAAGAGCAACCTCTGATGGTATGGTCTGATTTGAAACACTTGTAGTGCCCTGAAACTTGTTTGCTTTTTGTTCCCTTTGCATGCCCACCACCTCCAGCAAAGGCAAAGAGAAGACGAAGGAGCACAAGTAGGTTTGCTCTCCTTCTCCCTCTTGTTTCCGGATTTCCCAACTCATGTTGTGGCTGATCCCACCCACGGTGTCCTCTCCCTTTCTATAAAGCTGATCTCTCAGACTTGGAGGAGCTTGGGTCTCTTGGATGTGTGGCCTGAGGCCTTGGAATCTGCAGGGAATATTTACAGCAAAAGCCAAACGTAAAAGACAGCTTTAGAGCTGTAACAGTGGAAGGGAACTGTGAGGTCTTGAGAGACCTATCAGATTTGAGGGTTTTCCGAGCTCGGGCATGGACAGCCTGGCCAGGGCTCAGGGAGGAAGAGGGTGTAGGTGCAGGTCACCAGCACAGGGCTGGGTGAATGAAAGGCGATTGTAGTGAGGTGGCAGTCAGTCTCTTTTCCCAAGTAACAAGGACAGGGCAAGAGGAAACGGGCTCAAGTTGCAGCAGCGTAGGTTTAGATTGGAGCTGAGGAAGAACTTTTTCCCTGGTCCTTGCTGGCTCTCCTCTCCAATTTGGCTTTGTGTGGAAGTCGAGGAGGCAGACCGGGTATGCAAGTTGTGGTCTTCCCTGGGCTCAAGGGCAACAGGTGCAGGATGACCCCACAGGGCTGGCAGTAAGGTCTGTCCCCAGTACAGATGGGACAACTGGAAGTCTTGTTGGCATGGGGGTGATAGAGGCAGCACCCCCCGACGGGAACAATTCCTGAAAAAAAAAAACCCAAACCTGCCACAGAAACTCTGTTCCCTGCTCCCAGCTCCCCAGTAAGAAGAAATTATTAAAATTTCCTTTTTATCCATGAATAATTAATCAGTAACTTGATATCTTTAACTCAAAGGTGGCCAGTAGAGACTGCTTCCACCTCTCTGCCCTTCCCTCCGTGCTTCCCTCCTGGAGAGCCACATGGGTAAAATGCTGAGGGACAACTTCAAGTCCTTCTGAGAGCAGCAAACTAAACAGAGGATGTGTGCTTTGCCATCAACTGAATATATTTCGTCTGCAATCCTGTATTAGACACCAGAAAATCCCAGGGGAGAGTGCTGTAAGAGTCGGGGTGGATATTTGGTGTCTAATACAGGGTTTAGTTTGCTTGGAGGCTTGTCTCTGCCTGGGAATGCAGATTCATAGAATAATTTTGGTTGGAAAATATGTTGAAGCTCATAAAAGTCCACCCCCTCTCGTCACAGTGCCAAGCCCATCACTAACCCATGTCCCTCAGCACCTCAGCTACACGGCTTTACAATAGCTCCAGGGATGAGGACTCCACCACTTCCCTCGGCAGCTTGTACCAGTGTCTGATAACCCTCTTCATGAAAACCTGCTCAGTCTTTTGCCTCAAAACTTGCAGGACCCCAGGCTTAACCCTGCTGCTAAACCGGGTTGCAATAGGTCAACAGCTTACACTGTTTTGGAGGGAGGCGGGCAGCAGCATTTTTCTCCTATATCTTGGTTCTTTAGGCTAAACCCAGGCTTTGGCAAAGGAGGGGCTCTCAGTGCCCCCATGCTCTCTCTGAACCTGTGTTCACGTCTCAGGTTTATGTTTCCTCATGTAATATTCACATGGGGACGGTGTCAGCTCTCCACCAGCACCAGGTTCCCATCCGTGCTGTTGGATGCCTGGCAGGAGCAACGGAAGGACCAGCACAATCCTTGTTTAATGCTGCAGAGACCCCACTGTGCCTGGAGAGAAGGCTTGGTCGGGGTCCCCAGTCCTGCCCAGTCCCAACCTGCACATGGGGCACAGCTCTGGGATGGTTGCTCCACCCTAAACGTGCCACACTCCTGTCTCAGGATCAGCTCTTCCAGCTTCTCCTCCTGAGGGAAGCCAAGTCCTGGACGTCCAGCGGGTGAAGGTAGTACCCTCAGGGGATGGAAGGGGAGGGGTGTATGGGATGTTTCAGTGCTCAGCTGGCTTGGAAAAGGTGACAGATGAGGCTTGGGAAGGGACTGGGCATGAGGGTGAGCAGCTGAGCATCTGTTTCAAAAGGAGACCACATCTTGAGTGCTGTGTTCAGTGTTGGGCCCCTCACTGCCAGAGGGACACTGAGGGGCAGCAGCGTGTCCAGAGCCGGGCAGCGGAGCTGGGGAAGGGGCTGGAGCACAAGTGTGCTGGAGAGGGGCTGAGGGCCCTGGGGGTGTTCAGCCTGGACAAGAGGAGCCTGAGGGGAGACATCAGCACTCTCTACAGCTCTCCGACAGGAGCTTCTAGTGAAGTGGAGGTTATTCTCTTGCTCTCAAGGTTGTGGACAGGGGTTAGTCTCTTCTCCTGAGATACAAGTGACAAGAGGAAACAGCCTCAGGTTGCCCCAGGGGAGGTTTAGATTGGAGCTGAGGAAGAGCTTTTTCCCTGAGAGGGTTGTCAGCCCCTGTCCCAGGCTGCCCAGGGAGCTGGTGGAGTCCCCATCCCTGGAGCTATTGCAAAGCCGTGTAGCTGAGGTGCTGAGGGACATGGGTCAGTGGTGGGCTTGGCACTGTGAGGGGAGGGGCTGGACTTGGCATCCTAAAGGTCCTTTCCAACCAAAATTATTCTACAATTCTATGAATGGTGGATGGCTGCTTCTTCATCTTTCTCTTTCTTCTTCCCTTCTCCTCAGCACACCAAATCATCTCTTTTTTCCTGCTTTTTCAAAACATTTTTTCTTTGTGACTTCTGCAGTTTCATGGATATTTGCCTCTCTGGGGCTCCAGTCCACTGCAATACCTGTAAAGACAGTGAGACTGAAAGAGACGATACTAGATTGTAACTGGGACTGGGAGGAGCAGCAGGGAGATGTGGCCAGAATGCAGGCATGGGGACAGCACCTGAGGTTTTGTGCTACTGATGGACATTGTGCCCTCTGGACTCTGCTTTCTGAAGCAGCTGGAGCTGAGGCTGGTCTTGTGGGTGTGTTAGAAACTGTTTTGCATTTCTGGGATCTCTTCTGCAGTAAAAATGCCTTTGGGGACACATGAGAGGCTCCTGCAGCTGATGTAGAAGTTCTCCTCTGTGGATGTGGTGAGGCCCTGGCACAGGTTGCCCAGAGAGGCTGTGGCTGCCCCATCCCTGTCATTGTTCAAGGGCAGGCTGGATGGGGCTTGGAGCACCCTGGTCCGGTGGAAGGTGTCCCTACCTGTGGCAGGGGGTTGGACTAAGATGAGCTTTAAGATCTCTCAAGGCTCAGCTGGCAGTGAGGGGTCATTTCTCTGGGAGTGATGATGTTGTCCCTCCCATGCATCCCTCTGGAAGGAGCTGGGTTGGGTTGGTGCTGCTGGGACAAGTCTCTGTGCATGCTGCTTGGGGCCAGGTGCTTAATCCTAGTCTTGTTCCACATGGCCCAAAGCCAGTTTCATCCTTTTACTAATGAGGACATCAGATGCTGTGCTGACCACGGCCCAGTGCATCCTCTGTGCTTTGTTGTTTTTGATCCTGACAGAGGACCAGCACTGCCAATGTCTTCTCTGCAGAGTCCCTGTGGCTCCATCACCAGCCCCTCTTCTGCTTTTTTTACTTCTCAAGGAACCTCAGAAATTCCTAGGCCAGATACAGTGATTTTTATCTCTAACCATCTGCATGCAAATTGCCCACATGCCAGCTCTGAGGCTGGTGGGATTATGGAGTTTATTTCCCCTATTTTTAAGAAATTAATTGGAAAGAAGGGAATGGAGTGTAACCAACCCTGGAGAGATGTTGGCTTATGGAGGGACTGTGTGTCTGCTCGATTTCCTGCAGCTGCTGGAAGGAAATTGTGATGGAGAGTGGTCTCAGAGTAGAGTTTCACAGCCTGAGCTTTTCTTCCAGCATTTGCTCATTAAAAAAAACCAGTTTGCAAATAGCTTAAAAGTGTCACTTCCCCCACAGCACCTCGAGGCAGAAGTTCCCTGGCAGGATTACAGATATGGAAACCTAGCCCTCATCTTCCCTACTTCTGCCCATTTTGAAACTGCCCTTTCACAGAAGATCCTGTGACTTAATCACAGCTACCAGAGATTGCCTGGAGGCCTGATGATCGCTTCAGTTCCAATTAAACCTCAGCTATAAATAGTTCTTTTACCTTACACTGGCCTTCTGCCCTGATTGAATTCCCCCTCCCTTGATGAACAAATTATCCTCCTATTCTTAATTTTCTTCTCATTTGCTCTGGCTCTGTCAGCAGCTTGCAAACTTCCAGTTGTTATTTAAGATAACAAATGCATCAGGCTGGCTGCGATGCCAGGACTTCTTTGGTTTGACAAAGAAAAAAGGTGCAATTTCACCCTTTGGCCCCAGGCAGATGTGATCAAAGCTGAGACCTGGGGGGATTTTTCAGTGTCACCTGGCTCATGGGCTGCACATCCCAATCCTTCTGCATCCAGGGCAGGTGCTGAGCCCTGGTTCCTCTGGCAGCCAGCTTGGAGTTGAGGTCCAGGCTGGAGCTGAAGTTTCCCCTTTCTTCCACGCTGAACCAAGAGCTTTTCCATCAAACTTACAAGGTTTCTTCAAAGAGCAACGCTTTCAGGTATTGGGAGTTTTCCAATAAAATCAAATTCCCCTTGGCTTTAATACCTTCTGCTTTTGGTATAGTCATAGGCCTTCAAGTCTCTCCCCAGCTCTTTACTCATTCGTGTTAGAACAGGATTATTGCACAGTCTGACTTGTGCTTCTTGGTGGTTCCAGTTTTACAGGTAACTATGGGAGGGTTGTTTCCTGCTGAGGTTTTCAACTGAATCTTCAGGCTAAAAATCCACATTACATCCAGAGTCCATAACTTTCACGAGGGTAACTCGGAACCTCCCACCCCTTTGCAACAGCAGCATGGCCCGACCTCTAAATAACAGGGAACAGTCACCTGAAAATATCTGCAAGGCTCTTACAGTCTGACTGTCTTACTGACTTACTAACTGACCTGGTGCTGGTGTTTACCAAGGTCAAATGGGTAAAAACCCCACATTGCTGGAACAGGCTGCTGAAAAACCTTAGGATTTGCACAGGTTTGCTGCGGATCTACCCAAAGAAGTTGGTTTGTTTGGTTGGTTTTTTTAACAGCAAAGTGGTGGGGAAAGTGATTGGATGTTTTAATTTTTTGTAATTGTTTTTTGGTTAACGGGAGCAATTGCATAAGTGGGTCAGGGAGAGAAAAGAAGTCTGTGTGTAGTGGGGACTAGCAGCAGAGAGGGGATGCAAGGGTAAGGGGAAAGAGTTTATTGGCTGCTAATGCTGTTTTATCCCTAGCTGGGCCATTCCCTGAGATAAAAAACAAGACCCAAGACTGAAAGGCAGTGCTTTTAGCTACAGTCTTGACTATCATCTGTGGCCTGTTTGCAACAGTCTCTGCTTGTTCTTTCAGCTATTTCCTCTCATGCTTTTGAGCTGTAAAAGGCTCCTCCGTTAAAAATACAGTAATTTATTTTCTTTCTTTCTTCTCCCTGTATTCTTCCAGAGCTGGGAAACGAGTTTTTTCATCCATGAAGCTTGGCAAGACACGCCCATCAAAGGATGACCATCGGAAACAAGGTATGTTGTTCCTGGGAGGAGTTTGCTCTCTGCTTCAGTGCTGCTTGGTGGCCATCCTCTACATCCCATGAAAGCACCTGAAACCCTATAGAATCACAGAATGGTTTAGGTGGGAAAGGATTTTTGAAGGTCATCCAGTCCAATCCCACTGCCATGGACAGAGACACCTTTTACCAGACCAGACTGCTCCAAGCCCCATCCAACCTGCTCTTGAACACTGACAGGGATGGGGCAGCCTCTATGGGAAACCTGTGCCAGGGCCTCACCATCCTCCTTATCCCTTATCTTAATTACCACTCTTTTAGATTAAAATCACCACCCCTTGTCCTATCTCCCTGCTAAAATATTTGCCCCCAGAGTGGCTCCCACCAAGCACTGACAGTCAGTAAATTGGGGACTGGACAGGACGTGTTGGTTTACTGGGAAGGCTGGAGGGACAGTCTCCATGGGGAAATAGGAAGGAGGAGCTGATGGAGAGAGTCTCCAGCTGCAGGCTTGGCCAGATATGGCTAAATTCTTCCAAGCTGTGAGGGTGTTGAGGCCCTGGCACAGACTATCCAGAGAGGCCGTGGCTGCCTCATCCCTGTCAGTGTTCAAGGGCAGGTTGGATGGGGCTTGGAGCAGCCTGGTCTAGTGGAAGTTGAGTTCCTGGCCATGACAGGGGTCTGGAAATGCATGAGCTTTAAAGTCCCTTCCCACAGAAACCGTTCTGGCGTTCAATGATCACCCGCTTTGTGATATCTCACCTATGGCAACAACTGGGCAGCTTCCAGCTTATTTTCAGGATTGATTTTCAAACTGGACAATGTAAAGCAGGACTTAGCCATTGCACCTTTCTGGGTGCTCAGTGCTGCAGCACTGTGAGAGGAAGGACTGAGCTGCTGCAGGGCTGCATGTTGGCTGGGATCAGCACCACAGTGGCATTGAAATCGGAACCCTCTCTGGAAACGCACAGGAGGGTCAGTGATCGGAAATTCGTTGTTGTTTCCATTCACACCAAAGGATTGGGTTTCAATGGCAAAGAAATGGGGGAATGCATATTTCCAGGCAAGGACAAAGTGTTGCTTTAGAATCATAGAATCACAGCAGGGCGGGAGTTGGCAGGGCCCTGCAGAGCTCATCCAGCCCAAGCCCCTGCTCAAGCAGCTTCCCCTCCATCAGGGGGCACAGGAACGTGTCCAGGTGGGTTTGGAAACCTCCCGAGAAGGAGCCTCCACACCCTCCCTGGGCAGCCTGGGCCAGGGCTCCCTCACCTCAGCACCAAACAAGTTTCTCCTCCTGTGCCAGTGGCACTTGCTGGGCTCCAGCTTGTGCCCATTACCCCTTGTCCTGGCACTGGCCACCACACAACAAACACTGGCCCCAGCCTCTCTACACTCACCCTTTAGGGATTTCTCAGCAATGATGAGGTCTCCCCTCAGCCTTCTCTTCTCCAGGCTGAACAGCCCCAGGTCCTGCAGCCTTTCCTCCTCACAGAGCTGTTCCAGTCCTTTCAGCATGTTGGTAGCCCTGCGCTGGCCTCTCTCTCTTCCCTGACTCTCTGGAACTGGAGAGCCCAGAACTGGACACAAGACTCCAGATGAGGCCTCACCAGGGCAGAGGAGAGCAGGAGGAGAACCTCCCTCAACCTGCTGCCCACACTCTCTTCATGCCCCTCAGAATGCCACTGGCCTTGTTGCCCACGAGGGCACATTGCTGATCATGCTTATTTGCTGCCCACCAGCACTCCCAGGTCCCTCTCTGCAGAGCTGCTCTCCAGCAGGTCGCCCCAGCCTGTCCTGGTGCAGGGGTTGTTCCTCTCCAGGTGCAGGACTCTGCATTTGCCCTTGCTGAACCTCAGGAGGTTCCTCTCTGCCCCACTCTCAGCCTGTCCAGATCTGGCTGAATGGCAGCACAGTGTCTGGTGAATCTGGTGAATCAGCCAGTCTTTCCAGTTTAGTGCCATCAGAAAACTTTAGGTACTGTTTGTGGGCAAATCTCCACTGTTTTTCAGCCAGCTTTGAGGACAGGAAAAGGAGAATTTTGTCTGTGGGAAAGATTGGCATTGAAACTTGGGTGGCCTCCCTGTCTCCCCAGTGCCTGAGTGTTTATCTCATGGTTAAAGGCAGGAGCAGTGCTTGTTGGGAGCTAGTAGAGTGCCTTCACAGATGGGGATTTACCTGTGGTCAGGGCGTGGTTGCAACACAACTGCTGATGTGGCCAATATTGCACAGCTATGGGGCTCTTCCTTCCACCATCCTCAGGTACCTCTGACTTTCACATACCTCACCTCAGCTCAGCCTCAGTGCTGTCTTGGTGTGTTTCCTACCCTTGGTCCAGTGAGGAGATGATGGGATGGAGTGGATGTGTTGCCTCCTCTGCCTGTTGGCCAAGCCAGCATCCCTCTTGTGCCATGGTCTGCTTTCCTCCCACACAGACTACTGATCCTACTCAGGTCAAACCAACCCTCTGAATCAACAACCACTAAGATAAGAAGGTGCAAGTCTGTCTGCGACCCACATGTGGGAAGGATCTAAGCAGTTAGTGTGGCTCTGACTCAATCTCAAAAATTCCAAGTTGAGCTGAGGACACCTTTTCCCCACCCAACCTGTAGCAGTGTGTGTGTGTCTCTACCCTCCTGAAGAGCTTCTCCTGACACTCAGCTTACATCTCCCTCGCTTCAGCTGAAGCACAGTTTATCTCACAAAACCAGGCCAGACTATGGTGAAAAACCTGATTTCTGGTCTCCTAGAGCATACATACTAATACCTACATACTAATGTAGGTTAGCAAAGACACGGGGAACCTGCTTACTAGGAACAGCATCTGTGTTGTACAAGTGGCCTCTTGTTCCACCAAAGCAAGCCAAGGATCCAACAACTATACTGACGGTGCAAACTGGTGGACCATAGATCTGTGTCTCAGTGCTGGTGGGATCTGGGATTTTAACTCTCTTCTTGGGAAATACCCACTTTCTCCTAATTTTTTCAGATCTCTCTATCCCAAAGCTAGGCAGTTGGTTGTCTTTGCTACTGCTCTGCTGGTAGTTAAAATTGCTCAAATGCTCTCTCAGCCCTTGAATTCTGGGGTGTTTGTCATTTTCTGTTTCCTTTTTGCCTTCCCAAAACCACAGCTAGACATGCTGCTCTGGGAAATAATGTGTCACAGTAGGCAATACCTCTTCTTTTTTTAAAATGCTTTTTAGACCAGGTTGTCTGTGATCTGACCTGGTGACCATTGTTCTTTGGATCGTCAGGTAAGGCTGATAGGACGTATTGGTTACCTTTCTCTTCACCTTTTATTGTTCACCATGTGGAAAGGAAAGGAGACGTTCTTTTGTCTCCTTTATGCAGATGAACCTGCTATTTTGGAGGCAGAAGACCTGGACAGGAAAGCCACAAGACATGGATTTGGACTGGAGCCAGACACCATCTCCTTGGCCTCTGTCACAGCTGTCACCACCAATGTGTCCAACAAGAGGTGAGTTCCAGATGTGAGCTTGTGCAAACTAGTACACCCCACAACCACCTGTCCCCTGAGACAGGGTATGGTAAAAGTCACATTGTCCGGTGCAGATGGTGGGTTTTTGGGGAAATACCTGCCCTGCTACAAAGAGCACCAATGTCCCACAGGGTTTATATTCCTCAGATTCAAAGAGGGCAGGGGCTTCGAGGGATGGCACTGCAAATGCTCACTCAGAGGTTGAAGCAATTGCATCTGTGGTTTGACTGAGGGTTTCTTCTGCCCCTCCAAAGGTCCAAACCTGACATCAAAATGGAGCCAAGTGCTGGAAGGCCAATGGATTATCAGGTAGGTGACAATGTTGTGTCCCCAACCTCAGCTCATAATGGTTACAACTCAGGGGTTGGGGCGACTCTTTTGCAGGGAACAGGGGCCCACAATATCAGAAGGACACGGAACTGCTGGAGCAAGTCCAGAGGCAGCCACGGAGATGGTGTGAGGGCTGGAGCCCCTCTGCTGTGGAGACAGACTGAGAGAGTTGGGGGTGTTCAGCCTGGAGAAGAGAAGGCTCCGGGGAGACCTTCCAGCAGCATCCAGTCCCTAAAGGGGCTGACATGAAAGGGCGAGAGGGACTTTGTGCAAGGGCTTGTAGGGACAGGACAAGGGAGGATGGCTGCAAAGTGACAGAGGGGAGACTGAGATGAGCTCTTGGGAAGAAATTCTTCCAAGCCTATGAGGGTGGTGAGGCCCTGGCGCAGGTTGCCCAGAGAGGCTGTGACTGCCCCATCCCTGTCAGTGTTCAAGGGCAGGTTGGATGGGGCTTGGAGCAGCCTGGTCTGGTGAAAAGCGTCTTTCTCTGTGATAAGGGGTTGGAACAAGATGAGCTTTAAGGTTCCTCTCAATCCAAACCATTCTTCAGGTTCTCAGTTCATGCTGGATTTCAAAGTGCTGCATCTACAAAGTGTGACTTTCCCAGAGCTGGCATTTCAATGGCCACACCATAACCTTGAAATTAAGCAATTAACTGTTTTTTCCCTCCACTGTGTGAAACCCAGAAATGTCAAATTAACCTGTGGCTGAAACAGACCATCTCCAACAAACCCCCTTCCTACTCAAGTGCCTTCAGTATGCTGTTTAGTATTCAGGATCAATGAGCCCTGGCTGGCAGTAGGCTGCTTGCTGGATTTCCTCAGATAGACTGGTACATGGCTGCTGTTGTCCTGCTCAGTGATGCTCCATTTCTACCAGTTTATGTAGACTTAGAACCACACTTTTAGCTTGCCAAGGCTCAGAGGATCCATGCCACTCTCCATTTTCTTTTACTAATTGGCGCCAGAGTGCTTCATAAATTGGACCCTCTTCTCATTTTCACCAGGTTGTGCTGGTTCAGCAGTTATTCAGCTTTAAGTCCTGGACTCTCAGCAGAGCAGCACATTCCTGGGGGGTATCTCAGAACAATGCAAACAATGATTTATTTTCTTTTCTGTTATTGTTGGGGATTTACTGCATAAGATTTGCAGCACCCGCTGAAACCAAATCGTGAGGCTTGCAGGGAATGAGTGTACTTGGGTCAGGAGAGGGAACCATAAAGGACAGGAAGAGGAGAGCAAGCGTGCAGAACAATTTACAGCCAAGAGGCAGAAAGAACACAAGGTCAAGTTATTTGGCTGCTATAGGCAAGGGGATCACAGGGTTGGTGTTAATGGAGAATAGATAATTTCTGGAGTATAACAGGATTTGCAGCAGTAGGCTGGTTCATGGACAGAGTATGTGCCTGGCTGATCTCCAGTGTGTCTGCTTTCCATTGACAAGTGGCTTTTGTGGAACATCTGAGGATTAGAGGAAAGGACTTAATCCTTCAGACCCTGTCCCTGGGAAACCTCATGACAATCCCTCAGTCTGTGGCAGCAGGTGGAATTGAAGGGAAGGACAAATTGTTAATAAAGGATTGATGACACAAGACTGAGGGGGGACCTCATCAACACTTATAAGTAACTAAAAGGTGGGTGTCAAGAGGATGGAGAGACACTTTTTTCTGCGGTGTCCAGCAACTAGAGGCAATGAACATACGCTGGAACACAGGAACGTTCATTAGAACAGGAGGAGAAGCTTGTTTAGTGTTCAGGTGAGGGAACCCTGGCCCAGGCTGCCCAGGGAGAGTGTGGAGGCTCCTTCTCGGGAGGTTTCCAAACCCACCTGGACACATTCCTGTGCCCTCTGATGGAGGGGAACCTGCTTGAGCAGAGGCTTGGGCTGGATAAGCTCTGCAGGGCCCTGCCAACCCCCCACCATTCTGTGATTCTATGAATCCCTCTCCCCAGGTCAGCATCACCATCATTGAGGCCCGGCAGCTGGTTGGGCTCAACATGGACCCTGTGGTCTGCGTGGAGGTTGGAGAGGAAAAGAAATACACGTCCATGAAGGAATCAACCAATTGCCCTTACTACAATGAGGTGGGTCTATCTGGTAGTGATGCTCATGGCTACCTGCTCTGCAGGGTCTACATTACCATTTGTTAATTAAATGACATTTCTCGTCACCCAAGGTTTTGCTTTTGATTTTTTTTGTGTTTATTCATTTTTTTCTTTTGTGTTTCTTCTTTTTCCTTTTTTCCTTTTATATTTTTTTCTGTCACCTTTTTGGAATAAAATGAAATCCCAAACCACACAGAAGAAGAAATGAACCCTTTGCCCTCTGATATTTTGTGAAAATGGTAAAAAGAACACTTATTTGATCTGTGCTAAACCGTTCTCAGTTTTTCAAAGAAGTTAGTGGTTCCTTCTCGTTCTGCAAACTGCAGACACTGATAGTGTTGGGGCTCACACAGATGCATCTCTGCTGGGTCATGTGCTGCAGGATGCTCAGCCCAGCAGCCACAGCTTCTCCAGCTGGAGTGTGTACTGTGATGCTCTCTTTCAATCTGAAAGGAACCCGCCCTGGCTCTCCTGCCTTCACGACTGCTCTTTCCCTTTCAGTACTTCGTCTTCGATTTCCATGTCCCTCCAGATGTCATGTTCGACAAGATCATCAAGCTGTCAGTAAGTGAGCATGGTTGTTTTGTCCATTTTTCTGGCTTTGGAAGAAACCAGCTTGTTTTGCATAGACACTAGGGATGGAATTAAGGTCTTTGATGTGAGACCCTCACCAGGATCCAAGGTGTTTGGTCCTACAAGCCTCACCTCCCTTACATATCCCCAGTCTCTCTTGTTGACCTTCATTATTGTATCCACACAGCTCCACTCCTGCATTTGCTATCCCCTCTCTGTGACTGATTAATGGTATTTCAGAGCCAGGCAGAACCAAACCTGTCTAAGGATGTGTTTAGGTTTGGACAGAAGCATGACTTTCCCAAGCCTGCCAGAGAATTTCCTGAGACATGAGACTGACAAAGCCTCTGTGGAAATTCAGGACTGCAGATGCTGAGAGCAAAGCAGAGACTGCAGCCCACCCCCCAGCCACAGAGAAGGGCAATGAACAAGATGTGCAGATTCACTGACCAAAACTCACTAATTAGGAGTACCCGTATCTATCCCGTGCATAGCCTGTCTGTACAATTTCTCCTACAAAGGGAATTAGAGCATAGTTTTTGAGCATCCCAAAGACCTTTCCTTCAGGTAAACATCCCAGTATTCTCATAGTGGCTGGAAAACTACCTCTTGTTTCAAAGATTAATTTCTTTGCATTTGCATCTTTTTGAACTCAATCCAAGTGTACACTTGTTTGCAAGACTGCCAAACAAGCGCTGCCAGCCCCACTGTGCCCCTTTGTATCTTTATACAGACCAAGGAAAGGACATCATCTCCTTTCCCATCTGACACTGAACACCTCTGGAAGGAGACTTGCAGCTTCCAAGGCATTAAAACAACAACAACAACAAAGTCTGACTTGTTTTCCCCTCTCCATTTCTAGGTAATCCACTCAAAAAACCTCTTGCGCAGCGGGACTTTGGTAGGCTCCTTCAAGATGGATGTTGGAACCGTTTATACCCAGCCTGGTATGTAAATGCTGTTTGCAACTAGTCCTGTGTGCCTAACTGCACCATTGAATAAATGTCCTTCAAGGTAGCTGGGCAGGTGTTAGTTTCCTTGGATGATATTTATCTAACTAATTTTAGTATCCTAGATATAAGCTAATCACCTGGGTTCCCTTTGTCAGGAAAGGACACTAAGCACCTCCAGAGAAGGCTGTGTATCCCATCCTGATATAAGATGTTACAGCCAGAGGCTGAGATGCCTTCTGGGTGTGATGGTCCCCATCCACTGACCTGCAGAGGAATGAAGATCAAGGCAACTTGCTTAGGCAAGATATAAACCTTCCAGATACCTAAAGGTCATGGACTGGATCTTACTCTCTGTGACTGGCATTTAAACCAAGCAAGGAAGGTGTCTGATGTGCAATGGAAAAGAGAGCGAGGTTGACCAGAGCTGCTGTTGTGTTGCTCCCTGATGGTGAACAGAAAACCCATGCCCATTTGAGGGCCTGGTGATTGCAGCATGCTAGAGCTGAACACACAGCACCTCTTCAGAAAAGATACCTCCAAAATCATTGAGGTTTCTGTCTGAAATCCTGACACTTGGAGACGTCTCTTACTGTTGTGGTTTAGTCTGGTCCAGGGACAAAAGACCACGATTAGACTTAAGTACCACAGACTCTGGAACTCCCAAAAGACAGGGAGAGCTTAATTGCCACTTATGGTCCTGGACAAAACAGACCAGGCTACTCAGCTTGGGGAAGAAAACAGAAAATAATTTAATGTACTACCAACCAAAAACATAACCATAAATCCCCAAAATATAACAAACAGAAAACAACACAGAGTAGTACAACAATGAAGAGCACAACCTGCCCTTTAAGACCACCTTCTCCCCACCCCTCCCCTCTTCCCAGGCTCAGAGCCCTGATCCTGGTGTCTTTATCTCCTCCCCCCATGAACAGCTCAGAGGGGCAGGGAATGGAGTTTCAATCAGTCCTTTCCACCAGATAGGCTCCTTGCCAGCC
>WBNH01007411.1:22617-63219 GCA_013401255.1 Urocolius indicus
CCTTCCTTCCTTCCTTCCTTCCTTCCTTCCTTCCTTCCTTCCTTCCTTCCTTCCTTCCTTCCTTCCTTCCTTCTCTGACTGTGGGGTCCACATGGTTGCTTCCATCTTATACCACTCCTCCACCTCCTTCCAGCATCTCAAATTCCCATCCTTAAATAGTGATGGCAGAGACACCAAATTGGCAACAGGCTGGAGGTGGGTCCAAACCTCAGAGTGGAGAAAAAGTCCGAGAACTCTTTACTGGGTCTGCACTGCAACCTCCTTCTCCTGTTACCAAGCAAAAGTGTCTCCTCACAAAACCATGACACTTATGCATACAATCATAATTGTTGAGGTTGTAAAAGTTCTTTAAGATCCTCAAGTCCACCTACTCCCTTCACACCGCCAAGTCCATCATTAACCCATGTGCCTCAGTACCTCAGCCCCATAGCTTTGGAATCTCTCCAGGAATGAGAGCTCCACTGTGGCCCTGGGCAGTCTGGGACAGGGCTGGACAACCCTTTGCAGAAGAAATTGTTCCTCAGCTCCAATCTAAACCTCCCCTGGGGCAGCTTGTGTTGGTTTCCTCATGTCTTGTTGCTCGTAGCTTGGGAGCAAAGACCAACCCCTCCTGACTACAATCTCCTGTCAAGGAGTTGCAGAGAGTGATCGTGTCTCCCCTCAACCTCCTCTTCTCCAAGCTGAACACCCCCAGGGCCCTCAACCACTCTTTGTCAGACTTGTTCTCTAGACCTTTCATCAACTTTGTCACTCTTCTTTGGACATGCTCCAGAACCTCAGTGTCTCTCTTATAGTGAGGGGTCAGCATATGTGCAGTCCCTCCACTCAAGTGGAAGGACATTTCCAGTTTTTGCAGTAATTGCTGTGTCTTGTCCTAATAAATAGCTATTTTGTCCCCTGTCTTCCAGAGCACCAGTTCTATCACAAATGGGCCATCCTTTCTGACCCTGAGGACCTCACTGCGGGGCTCAAAGGTTACCTGAAGTGTGACATCGCTGTGGTAGGGAAGGGGGACAACATCAAGACACCACACAAAGCTAATGAGACAGAAGAGGAAGATATTGAAGGGTAAGGATCTGCATAGCCAGCTTCACATAGCCTTGCTTGGGAGTGACTTTTCATGTCTCTTCACCTTGGATTGTTCAATGAGGGCACTATCCCTTCTGGATAAGGCTGGCAGCCCTTCTAGTACCCATGCCTACCATGTGCAATGAAACCAGACGGACCAAATAAGTTCCTGAAAAGAGAGAACACATGGCAGATTGCCAGTGCAAATCCAGGTCATGTCAAGTACAGCTGTCTCTGTCAGTTCAGACCATCTGCTGGTTGTTGAGCTCTCTATACCAACCTCATGTCCCCCCTGTTTACCCAATGCTTCTGTCGGCCCTTGAATGGGATGGAGTTTCATCACTCACTGCCAGGGCAGAGCAGGGAGGTCTGGATAAGGTTTCCCAGGCTGTATGGGTGGACAGGGCTCTTAGACTCCCCAGAGCTTTTAAAAAGCCATGTAGAAAAATCGGGAGAGTTAAAAACTTAAGTGCCAGCCTCAAAATGTTTTAGGTTGATTAAATATCTCCAAGCGCAACCACAGGCCTCCAAGTCTACCTCTTAGCCTCTCAACACATGGTCAAAAACCCAGACAAGTAGCAAAATACTAAAGACAGCTTTCTTGACTTGCTGGGGATGTGTGAGCTCAAGGCACTACCTAAACTATTTTGGGTCAGTATTTCATTCCATACTGGTGATATTATCCCACTTTTTCACAGACAACTCTAGCAATTCTTCTAGAAATAGTTTTGTACACAGCATTCCCTATGGCTCTCATTCCTTCCCTCAGAAGAGGAAAGCCAAATCGGCCAAGAAATACAATTTGGTGGAGTTTTCCTTGTACCTCGATAAAGAAAAAACATCCCTTTCATCTGCCCTGCTTTAGATATCCAAATTAGGTAGAGTTTAATTGTCCCCTAGACTCCAATGACATTAATAGTTATATCCCAATAGTGGAATGCCCTTTAACAGAGGAGCACCTTCAGGGGCTTCTCTACCATTCTGCTTGCAAAATCACTGTTCCCCACCCCAAAACAGGAGGATGGGCAGAAAAGGGACCGCAATAAAATGTACGGCTGCAGAGATGGTCGACTTTCCACCTCCACAGAGTCTGTTTTCAGAAAGTGGGGCAGCCTCTCCCTCTTTGATAAAGCCTCTCCTGACAAACCTGCCAGCTGTTTCCAACCCTATCTGCTGACGTTGCAGGAACCTCCTCCTCCCAGATGGAGTCCCTCCAGAGAGGCAGTGGGCTCGTTTCTACGTCAAGATCTATCGAGCGGAGGGATTGCCCCGTATGAACACCAGCATCATGGCCAATGTGAAGAAAGCTCTCATTGGGGAGAACAAGGACTTGGTAGACCCATATGTGCAAGTGATGTTTGCAGGGCAGAAGGTGAGCAAACTGTGTGTGGTACCAGGGTGACCCTTGGAGGTAACAAGCGGGACCAGCCATTGATCTCAGTTGTGATCTCATGTGGATGCTGAGACACATGACAAAGCAAACTTTTTGCTACATTTCCCTTCTCTTGTGCACATTCTGATGGGTTTGCAGCTCAGTGCAGTTGAGGAAAGGAGTTTGTTGCTTGGGAGAGGAGAGTCAAATGGCAGAATGCATGTTTCAGTGGTCACTAATGAGGGAGAAGTTTGTATTGTGAGGGATGGCTTGGGAGTTCAAACCCTTGTCTAACATCTGTCTCCTCTCACTCGGAAGGGGAAGACATCCATACAAAAGAGCAGCTATGAACCTCTCTGGAATGAGCAAATAGTCTTCACAGAAATGTTTCCCCCATTGTGCAAGCGGATAAAGATCCAGATCCGAGACTCGGACAAAGTCAATGATGTGGCCATTGGTACCCATTTCATTGATTTGCGAAAGATCTCTAACGAAGGAGACAAAGGTAAAGCTAAGGTGGGGGGCTGACGTACCTTCTTCCTGGTAAAGGGACATCCCTTTGGCAGAGAGTTAGCAAAGTTGCCAAGGTTCCCTCCCTACCCCTGGAGATAGCTGCTTCTTGGTCTTCAGCTGGAGAGACTTTGATTCACTGCAGTGGTCTTTTGAGATCACTGGACATGTGCTGTTGGAAAAAACTAAGCCCTCCCACAAGACTGCAGTCTACCAAACGAAAGCAAAGACACCCAAGAACAAAAAACTCACTGCTGGGAATGGATGAATATGTGACAGGCTCCCCCATTCATGCACACTTCAACAAACCAACACATGTAGGCAGGACCAATGAGAAACCAAAGATGACTCTAGAAAGGGGACTAATGGTGTTTTTTTTTTTCTTGGCTGTCCAGTGGGGTCATTTACCCAATGAATGGTCACAAGTGTGCTTTTCCATGCTCACATCTGCATCAGCATACACAGATCAGGAAAGTGATGACAATCTGTGAGCGAGTTTGTATCCTGAGGCAAAGATGTGCCTTCCTCTTTGCATATCCCCTTCCTTATGTGCATATTCAATCTGCCACAGGCTTTCTGCCTACCTTTGGCCCTGCATGGGTGAACATGTATGGCTCCACTCGGAACTATACCCTGATGGATGAGCACCAAGAGCTGAATGAGGGTCTGGGTGAAGGCGTCTCCTTCCGGGCCAGGCTCTTGATGAGTCTTGCTGTGGAGATCTTGGACACCACCAACCCAGAGATCAACAGCTCCACAGAAGTGCAAGTCGAGCAGGCCACATCAATTGCTGATGTGAGTCACCCCAAAATCCCCCAAACCAGGCTGGACAAGAGGGTAGACCTCTGTGAGTGCACGAAGGCTCTTCAGGGGGCCCTGGCCAGGCTGGAGTAATGGGCCCAGGGCAATGGGATGAGATTTAACAAGGCCGAGGGCTGGGTCCTACCCTTGGGCCACAGCAACCCCAGGCTGGGACAGAGGGGCTGGAAAGATGCCTGGAGGGAAATAATTGAGTGTCAGTCCATATGACCCAAGAGTGTGAAGGAAAACTGGATAAGTCTAATGGCAGTGCACCTTGGGTGAAAGAAGTAAAATGTCCTTAATTCACCTCCAGGGAAAACGAAGCCACCTGGAAATAAAACCGTTCTGGTTCTGCAAGAGCATCCAGGCAGATGGTTTGGTGTGGTTTGATTATTACTGAGTACCTTTAGACGGTCTCTCACATGCAAGGGATGACTGATCCTCAACACATTTAAAAGTTAGGCTAAAATCTTTAATTAAACTAGCTCAGGATGGGGGAAAAAGCCTTCGTGGTCCCCTTGAAAGCCCTCACAGTGGCACCTGACCCTCACAAGGCCCATGAGGGTGCTCAGCAGTGCCGGGTGATGCGCCTCTCTGCCCAAGGGGACCGATGTCCCTCGTTTGAACTCAACTCTAATCCCTGTGATTCTTCCTGCAGAACTGCACTGGAAAGATGGAGGAGTTCTTTCTATTTGGGGCCTTCCTGGAAGCTACGATGATTGACAGAAAGATTGGTGACAAACCAATCAACTTCGAGGTCACAATAGGTTGGTTGGTTTTTTCGGGCAGGGTGATTTTGAAGCATGTCTGATGAGGAATGTGGGATCCCAAGGCTCAGAGCAGATTTTCTTCCCCATTTTCCATACCAACACCTGCCAGAGCGTGCAGGGCTCTCTGTTTAGGGAGAAGGTAACAGCTACTCTGTGGTCACAAGCTACACTGTTCCCCAAATCATCTCTTGTGTGCCCACTGTGCTGTGTCGAGTGGAGCTGCTCCCTATCTCAGCCTGGCTTTGTGCCTCCTGACTGACCTCCAAAGAGAGGGTGTATATTCCCCCTGGCCTGAGAGGGAACGTGACCAGAGGATAGACACCTATCACTAATTTATGGTTCCTAAGCACAGTCTCAGAGAGTTGACTCCACTGTCCAATATGGTCTCTGCAGAGAAAACCTCTCCCAAACTTGAATTAAAGCCAAGAGATTGAGTCAGGTGGGAGTTGCAACTCTGTGACTTTAGTTCATGTTTTTTTTTTTTTCTTGAGGTAACTATGGGAACCAGATTGATGGCATGAGCAAACCCATCCTGAGGAGGAAGAAAGAGGGAGGGGATGGGGATGAAGAGGAGTCTGAGCTACTCCAGAATTCAAGTGAGGATGAAGGTGATGAGGATGGAGAGCTGGTCTCTGTTTCTTCATCTCAACCCATGAAGCCCCTGGTCACAGACAGGTAAGGGTGCCTTCTTGGCCACTGAAGGGCCATTGAACAGAGATGTGGCTCTCAGTTCAGATGTGGTCTGTAGGTGTTCCCACATGGGCTGAGTGTCCGAGCCCATACTGCTGCCTGCAGAGCTGAAGGTGAAATCAATGCTGTCACGGGGCCCGAATCCAATCAGCCAGACACACATGGGAGCAGCAGTGGGGGTCAGATCTCCCTGCCCTGTAAAGGGAGGTTAGATACCACATGTAGATACCTTATCTTGGATACTACAGTCTACAAGCTGAACCCCAACCCCGTTCCCTGCAGTTCTGTGCATTCCTATGGATTCTCTGATGTCCAGTTATGGCTGAATTCACCTACAAAGGCCATCCTTCATCCACCTGACCTGACGTGCACCCAAAACTCAAGGTTAACTGATACCTTTAGTGTTCTTTCCCTATGGCAACCAGGGATGAAGTTAATTAGTGGATTCAAATAAATAGTTGGTGGGCACTAAAACAAAACCAGGTTAACTCCCATACATAGAAGTTTTGTACCTTTAGAAAGCCAGTCTATAAACACGTCCTTCTTTATGATGGTTGCCATCCTTGGTGGCACAACCCAGTACTGCACATCAGACACAAGGGGTCTGAACTTTGCATCTGTGCTCTATCTGCCTGATATATAAAAACATCACAAGTACCATGTAGAGAAAGGGACAGGTCCATTCAGTCTCTTCTCACAAGTAACGAGCAACAGAAGAGGAAATGGCCTCAAATTGAGCCATTGGAGGTTTAGGTTGGAGATGAGGAATAATTTCTTCCCCAAAAGGTTGTCAGCCCTGTCCCAGGTTGCCCAGGTTGCTGGTGGACTCCCCATCCCTGGAGCTGTTGCGAAGCCGTGTAGCTGTGGGGCTGAAGGACATGGGTTAGTGATGGGCTTGGCAGTGCTGGGGGAATGGTTGGACTCAAGGATCTTCAAGGTCTCTTCCACCCTCATCCATGTTGTGGTTCTATAATCTAGTGGTAAGGCACAGCTTTCAGAAGTGAGGGAAATTTGTGCTGAGACAAAGTGCATTTCTTCATCACTTGGGATCTTAAAAGCTAGAGAAAGTCACTGACAAGCAGAGAGGAGAGGGTGCAAAAAGTGATGGAAGAAAAGTTCTTCAGAATGTGTTAGGCAGGAGATTGGATTACAAGACTTTGAATTGCTCTGCTTGCAGCATCACTCTTTTGATCAGTCTGTCTCTCCCCATTACTTACAGTCATTGACGTCCCCACTGTGCTGTTTAACAGAACCAAGACTTAGGAAACTGGGTCTTACCTTGGATCTCTTGATGCATGGCTGGTGGTCAGTGGACAAATTGCTTCTATTTTCTCAGCCTTGCTTTCTCCAGCTATAATATCATGGCAATTTTGGTGTACACTTCACAGATGATTTTGTGATGTGCTGGTAGCAGTCACCCTGAAATACAGACAAGATCCAGAGAGCTGCAAGTGTGATTCTGGTGGGTGCTTTCCACCCCAAGAAGCTAGAGCAGAAAGCCCCAAACTGAATGGGATGAGCGTATGTGTCTTGAGATATCTGGGCTGAGCTTCGGCCACAGGCAGGATTTGAATACAAAGGACTAGTACTAAAGAAAGCTAATTGGATTTAACCTGATGATATAGGCTTAAATTGGATTTTAACTGTGTTATACAGTAGATGGATGTTAATAGAATTAACTGGCTGGCTTAATGCAACCAGTAAATGAAACAAACCACGCTGAATCAAGTGCATCTGCAATCCAGATAACAGTGTTTGTTTGGGGTTGCCTCCCTTTTTTACCAGTTTCTTATGAAGACAAATGCTGAACGGAGATGAGAAGCACAGCCTTTTTTTGAGCCTGTCCTCTGGCTGTGTGCTGTTTACCCAGATGACTCCAGCCCCTGCTTGCTGGGAATGTCAGGCTCAGCTGTGAGGCTCTGCTGACATCTTCTGGCTGGAAACACCCCAGTGACTTCAGAAGGATGAGCTAAAAGTGGTTTTCAACTAATGGTGATCCCTGGTGCAGCTTTACACTGGGTGGCTCCCAGCTCATTGAAATGTGGAGATTGGAAAAGACCTTTAAGATCATCATGTCCAACCATTCCCCGAGCACTGCCATGGCCACTACTACCCCATGTCCCTCAGCCACATGTACATGGCTTAGGGATCTCTCCAGGGATGGGGACTCCACCACCTCCCTGGACAGCCTGGGACAGTGTCTGACAACCCTCTAAGGGAAAAAGTTCTTCCTCAGCTCCAATCTAAACCTCCTCTGGGGAATCTTGAGGCAATTTCCTCTTGTCCTACCAGTGGTCAGGCAACCAAAAGGCATGAAACCATTATTCAGCCTCATCCTTCCTTTAACTGTACCACAACTATTTAGATGAGCGCTTGGGAAGACGTTCTTCCAACCTGTGAGGGTGGTGGGGCCCTGGCACAGGGTGGCCAGAGAGGCTGTGGCTGCCCCATTCCTGTCAGTGTTCAAGGGCAGGTTGGATGGGGCTTGGCGCAGCCTGGTCTGGTGGAAGGTGCATTGCATTTGGAAGGGATTGGAACAAGATGATCTTTAAGTTCCCTTCTAACCTAAACCATTCCGGGATTCTGTGATTGTATTACCTTTCCATCCCACCAGGATATGGAAATTTATCAGCTGTGGAGACCAAGGCACTACAGTAGATGGTCACCAGCATTCAGAAAAGGGTGTTAATGCTTTGTTTTCCCTTATGCTCCTGCTATTGCTGCTGCTGGAGATGTTTTCTCTCTGCTGGGCTATGCACAAGGTTGTGGGAGTTGGAGCTTCCCTTGTTTCTCTCTGGGTCACCAGGTCTGAGATGCTAAATATGCAATCCCTGGGCAATGCACCCATCTCCCCAAGCCTGATGTTAGGAAGGGTACTGGGACAGCATGAAGCTCTGTCCTTCAGAATACAACTCACCTCATCTCCCTCTCTTCCACGTCTGATCTCCTACATACGATGCTCCGTACCACAGCCATCACCTCCCCAGGTAAAGTGTGCACTGTTACCCACAGTGTGCAGTGTTACCCACAACAGAGCATGTCTTCTGCCTCCCCTTACAGGAACTACTTCCACTTGCCATACTTTGAGAAGAAGCCCTGCATCTATATCAAGAGCTGGTGGCAGGACCAGCGTCGCAGATTGTATAATGCTAACATCATGGACAAGATTGCAGATAAGCTGGTCAGTACATGAGCAGTCTTTTTTCCCGCTGGCAGCCCCCCTCCAGGGCTGCTCTGTGCAGGGTTGGACCTCGGGGGGACCTTGCCTCACTTCAGGGCTCTGCCTCACCACCCCTTCACCATTTCCCCCATCGGTGCTGCAGGAGGAAGGGCTCAACGATGTGCAGGAAATGATCAAGACAGAGAAGCCGCACCCAGAACGCCGTCTCCGAGGGGTCTTGGAGGAGCTGAGCAGCGGCTGCTTGTGAGTAAAAGACAGGCAAAGGTGGCACATTGCAGACAAGTCAAGGTCATGAGGGTACACTCCTCTTTATCCCTTTTGGAAGAACTTTTACTCTGAGAAGGTTGCTAAGCACTGGATTCGGCTGTCCATGAAGCTGGTGGAGTCCCCATCCCTAGAGCTATTGCAAAGCCGTGTAGCTGAGGTGCTGAGGGACATGGGTTAGTGGTGGGCTTGGCGCTGTGAGAGGAGAGGTTGGACTCAAGGATCTTCAAGATCTTTTCCAACCAAAATAAGTCTCAGTCTATGATGCTATGGATGACGGGCAAACATTTAGTTGCATTTGCATCATGCCAAATTCTGGCTTGGAGCAAGGGTGAGGTGGTGCTTTGATCTGCACTCTAAAGACTTCAAATCAGTGGTGAAAGGCTCAGTCATGTCGTCCATAGGCTGGTGTCCAATTGGCACCTACTCCCCATGTGTGACACAACACTGGGTGCAAAGAGGCCACTTGGCCATGATTGCATTGGGGAGTGGGGAGGACAAGACATTTCCCTCCAGAGAGTGATCTCCTGCTGTCAGACATTCAGCCAGACACTGCTCCCTGGGGAGAGCCCATGGGCTCCCATGAGATTCATGCTGCCGACCTTTTCCCCCAGGCGCTTCGTGACATTGGCTGACAAGGACCAGCACCACTCATCTCGCACGAGGCTGGATCGGGAGAGGCTCAAGTCCTGCATGCGAGAGCTGGTAAGTGGGATTCAAGGGTGTGGTGGTTTAACTCTGTCTGGGTGTCAGGTGCCCACTAAGTACTTCTATCACTCCCCTTCCTCAAATGAACAAGGGAGAGAGAATTATAACAAAGGGCTCATGAGTGGAGACAAGGACAGGGAGATCACTCAGCAGTTGCCACCATGGGCAAAACAGACTCAACTTGGGGAGAAATGGGTTGATTTGTTAATGAATAATCAAAACAGAGCAGGGAAATGAGAAATAAAAACTGAATCTTAAAACACCTCCCCCCACCCCTCCCTTCTTCCCAGGACTGTCCCTCCTTCCCTGCAGCAGTGCAGGGGGATGGGGAATGGGAGTTATAGTCAGTCCATCACAGATGGTCTCTGCTGTTGCTTCCTCTCAGGGAGAGGCCTCCTCACACTTCCCCTGCTACACTGTGGGGTCCCTCTCATGGGAGACAGTTCTCCATTAACTTCTCCAGTGTGGGTCCTTCCCACCGGCTGCAGTTCTTCACACACTGTCCCAGCGTGAGTCTCCATCCGCAGGGGGAAACTCCCTCAGGAACAAACTGCTCCAGGATGGGTCCCCCTTCTGACAAACAGATGTCAGAAGTACCATCACCAGGATGCACATGGTGGAATTTCAAGATCTACCCTCTGAGCACCCCCTTTCAAATGCCAAGGACCAGCCTTGTGCTGCTCCCTTCTCTGTGCTCCATTCTGCTCTTGCTTACATGATGCCCTGGGTTTCCCCTTTACTACAGGAGAACATGGGGCAGCAAGCCACTACCCTGCGGTCGCAGGTGAAGAAGAACACCATGAAAGAGAAGCTGAAGCTGGCACAAAACTTCCTGCAGAAACTCCGCTTCTTGGCAGATGAGGTGAGTCTCCCCGTGTGCAGAGACATCGTTAGCTGGGTCAGCACATGATGACAGCAGCCTGGGATGAATGGGGACCTCTCTGCAAACCCTGCAAGCAGGAGAAGTCACTGGTAACACAGGTAGCACAGGTGCAAAGAGCCACTCCCAAGTCTATACCATGACTCCTGGGCTTGCCTGTGCACAGCTGGGTTGGAACAAATCAGTGCTAAAATAAATGTGAGAGCCTTTCCCAGTCAGTAACAGAGCTGGGTTCTCTTGCAGAAGAGATGAAGGCAATTCTCAGCCTCAGCCATGGCAAGGCCAAGTAATTCCCTAGGAGACTGGTCATTGGAAGGTGGCACATGTCCATGCGGTGTTAAAGTCAGCAGCAGGAAGCCATTTCTCATCCTGGCTAGGTATCCAGGATAACACCTGGGAGGTGTTGAAAGTCCATGGCTCTTCGAAGGGCTGTGGTATAAAGCTCTGTACTCTTGCAGAACTCAAACCATCTCATTTTTATTGCTGCAGCGTACTCTTGCTTTGCTGCAGCAGATAGGTAAGTGAGAATAGCCCAATCCATTTGAGTTGCATTTCCAAAGGAATGCTGTTTCTACAAAAAAAAATTTCCTTCCTTCAGAAAAATAGACCATTCCTCTGATATTTTTACAGTTTAGGACTAGGTCAGACATTGAGGGTTACTGGTCCATGTGGGAGCAGTCCTTTGTAACAGCAAAGCCTTCCTTGACTTTGACTTACCACACCAGAACATGAACCAGACACTGAGGGGCCAGATCATGACCAGAGCTGGGCAACAGAGCTGGGGAAGGGGCTGAAGGCCCTGGGGATGTTCAGCCTGGACAAGAGGAGCCTGAGAGGAGACATCATCACCCTCTGCAACTCCCTGATAGGAGGCTGTGGCCAGGAGTTGATGTCTTATTTCCAGTAAGGAATGATAGGACAAGAGGAAACATCCTCAAGTTGCCCCAGAGGAGACTTATATTGTAAATGAGAACAGTTATTTCCCCAAAGGGTTGTCCAGCCTTGTCCCAGGAGGGTGAAGGAGGTGGTAGAGTTCCCATCCCTGGAGCTATTGCAAAGCCATGTAGCTGAGGTGCTGAGGGACATGGTTCTGGGCTCTCCAGTTCAAGAGAGACAGGGAACTGATGGAAGGAGGCCAGCACAGGGCTACCAAGATGCTGAGGGCACTGGAACATCTGTGTGAGGAGGAAAGGCTGCGGGACCTGGGGCTGTTCAGCATGGAAAATAGAAGACTAAAGAGAGACCTCATTAACAAGTGCTTAAAAAGTGTATGTTGAGGATGGGGCAACACTTTTTCTGTAGTCTCCAGTGAGAGGACAAGGAGTAACGGGCACAAGCTAGAACACAAAAAGTTCCACTTAACCACAAGGACACTTGTTGGGTGTTGAGGTGAGGGAGCCCTGGCCCAGGCTGCCCAGGGAGAGTGTGGAGGCTCCTTCTCAGGAGGTTTCCAAAGCCACTTGGACACATTCCTGTGCTCCCTGATGGAGGGGGACCTGCTTGAGCAGGGGCTTGGGCTGGATGGGCTCTTCCAACCCCCACTATTCTATGATTCTGTGGTTTAGTGGTGGGCTTGGTAGTGTGAGGTGAGTGGTTGGACTCAGGGTTCTTCAGGGTCTTTTCCAACCACAATGATTCTATGACTCTGTAAAGTGTGATGGGACCTGTCCAAACAGGGAATCTCTTCCACAATAAGGAATGAAAGTATGGACACTGCACTACAGTCCTCATGACTGCTGAAACAAGAGAAGGAAAACCTTTAGTCTTCTAATACAATATTCAGGGGGAGTTTAAATACTAAAACAAAGGTAAATTACAGTTTCTTTCCTGCTAGGCTTTGCCCTGCTGAGCTTGGCTCTGGTCAGCTTTTCTTAAGCAGACAAGCTTCTGCAGAAGGAAGCTCAAAACCCTTTCAATGGCCCTAATGTGGCAATAGGTACCTCCATCTCCAGTGACATCTGTTGAGTTTGCCTGTAGTGGTGCCTTGGTGGGTTAGAAAGAGCTGAGACACTGACAGCGTTCTTCACTGATGTCCACAGCCCCAGCACACTATTCCAGACATCTTCATCTGGATGATGAGCAACAACAAGCGCATTGCATATGCCCGCATCCCTTCCAAGGATATCCTCTACTCCATTGTGGATGAGGAGATGGGCAAAGACTGCGCCAAAGTGAAGACCATCTTTCTCAAGGTGCTCATATGCCTTTCTTTGGGGAACTGCAGGCAAGAGAAGGGAGATGGGGGAAGGACAGACTGGGAAGATGGGAAATGAAGATGAGAGCACTGTGTATCCACTTTTGCTGGGGATTGAATACTAGGCAAAACACACCCACACTCTACTGGTAAAGACGGAAGACTTCCGCTAGGCAGTGTGACCCACTGGTCTTACTCAGATAGATAAGTGAGAAATGTCTGGAAGCAGAGAGACGTTTGATCCAGCTGGCCACAAAAGAGGATGCTGGCTTAGAAAGAAGAAGTGAGCATGGTGGGAAGAAGATAATGCATGAGCCAGAGTAATGTTGTGATCTAAAATCATGAGGGCTGGGTCCCTGGTTTTGAGAGGAAGCAGTGCAAGTGATGCACCAGAAGGAGTTGAATGTTGCAAGAGGTAGTCTGTCCATCTCTAAGACTTTCCCCATATCCATCTATGATACCATTCTGTGTTAACTCTTCTGTCCTTTGTGCCCAGCTACCTGGGAAGAGGGGCTTTGGACCTGCTGGCTGGACAGTTCAGGCCAAGATGGAGATATACCTATGGCTGGGCCTCAACAAACAGCGCAAAGACTTCTTGAGTGGCCTTCCCTGTGGCTTTGAGGAGAAGAAGACCACCAGAGGCCAAAACCTGCCGTCTTTCCCACCCATCAGTCTCCTTTACACCAGTAAGAATCTCCTGCTTGCAATGGGTCTGGAGAGGGAAGGAGGGCCCATGGGCTTTCAGGAGCTAAGGGGGAAATACTTGGACACATTCCTGTGTGACCTGATCCAGGTGAACCTACTTTAGCAGGGGCATTGGACTAGATGATCTCTAGAGGTCCCTTCCAACTCTACCATTCTGTGATTCTATAAATTTCAGTTGTGCTTGTCTGAGATCTCACACTGGTCCCATGAGGAGCTGGAGTATGGGAACTGAACCTTTTTCCCTACCCCTTTCATAGCTGTCACTCTGCACATGGCAAGCAGGATGCTGAGAAAGTCCGTACCCCTTTGGGACTCAAGCTTTGAGCCTTTATCCTTCATCAGTGCTGGCCCCAAGCAAAGCGTGCCCCTGAGATGTCTCTCTGCTGGCTAATCCCCAGTGCTGGACCCTAGGGTTGTATATGAAGCTGCCTCATTTCCCTTGCAGAGAAGCAGGTTTTCCAGCTGCGAGCCCACATGTACCAAGCCAGGAGTTTATTTGCAGCTGACAGCAGTGGCCTTTCAGACCCCTTTGCACGAGTCTTCTTCATCTCCCAGAGCCAATGTACTGAGGTAAACACTATGTCCTTACCTGGAGGGCTGGGCTCTGGCATTGCATGTCCCATCAGCTCTCCATCCTGCTCCCCTGTGACACTGGAGCCTGATTGCCTTCAGGACCCCTTCCCCAGGTGCACCTTGATGACATGTCCCCACACACCACCACAGTGCTATCTCATGTCTCTGTGGCCACGATTCACCAGCCTGGTTAGAAGAAACTGTAGCATATGGAAGTGGGTTTTGTGTCTTCCCTTTCCAGTCTGTGGGCTGGCAAGCTTTAGCAAGCCTGGGGGACGCTGGAAAAGGTGGAAGGTGTCCCTATCTATGGCAGGGGGAGTTGGAACTAGGTGATCTTTAAGGTTCCTTCCCACCTAAAGCATTCTGGTAGGATTCTATGATGTAATTTCCCTACTTGCCTTCTGTTGGGGTTTTTTCCTCTCAGAAGAATCCTTGGGAGATACCCCATGCCTCACTAGTCTAAAAAAATACACAGCAGCCCACTAGTGCTGCCAGGCAGTTGAGACCAAGGCCTGGTCTGCCGCCCTTGTACAGGTCCTTAGCTCTTATCTGGAGCAGTAAGTCTCTCTCCCATTCTTTCAGGTTCTCAATGAGACCCTTTGCCCAACCTGGGATCAACTGCTGGTCTTTGACAATGTGGAGCTGTATGGAGAAGCCCATGAGATGCGGGATGACCCTCCCATAATTGTCATTGAGATCTATGACCAAGACACAGTGGTAAGATGAACCCGAACAAAGGAAAATGTTTATTATTTAAATGCTGAGATGACTCTTCATTCAGAGACTTGGCAGATGGTGTAGAGGATGTGAGAAGTAACATTTCCCCTGCCCCTTGGAAGTTGGTCTCCCAAACATCTCCCATGGGATGAGCAGCCTCTGCTGCTCATTAGACCTCACACTCAGTGATATCTTGGAGCGTGAAGCAAGAGCTTTTGTGAGGCAAGAGGCAATGAGATATTACGTGACTCTTTCCCTTTAGAAAAGCTGCTCAGCCCTGGACTCCTCGCTGTCCGAGCCCTTGGCCACCTCCTTGATTTTATTTTAAGAAGCCAAGAGTGAAAGCTGTCACTGAGCTTTAGTGGCCTAGGGCCAATGTTCCAGGTCCTGTTCTGACCACAATGGGCAGAGCTCCGGGGCTAACCTGGAAGAAGTCATATTGGGTCAGCAAACCCAAGTACTCTCTTTTTCTCTGAAGGGCAAAGCCGACTTTATGGGCCGCACCTTTGCCAAGCCAGTGGTGAAGATGTCAGATGAGCACTACTGTCCCCCACGCTTCCCACCGCAGCTTGAGTACTACCAGATCTACCGTGGCAACTCCACAGCAGGAGACCTGCTGGCTGCCTTTGAGCTGCTCCAGGTACCAGATGCCCAAAGCCACACCTGACTGAAGGAGGGAAAGAGTGGGATGGGGAGTTACAAGGGAGCAGGACCTGTGTTTATATAACAGAATCATTGAGGTTGGAAAAGACCTTTAAGATCATTAAGTCCAACCCCTCCCCTCACGCTGCCAAGCTCACCACTGACCCATGTCCTTTCAGCACCTCAGCTACACATCTCGGCTTTGCAATAGCTCCAGGGATGGGGACTCCACCAGCTCCCTGGACAGCCTGTGATAGTGTCTGACAACCCTCAGTGTCCCTCTGGCGATGAGAGGCCCAACACTGAACACAACACTCGAGCTGCGGCCTCACCAGGGCCCAGCACAGGGGACGGTCACTGCCCTGGGCCTGCTGCCACACCACTGCTGCTACAAGCCAGGCTGCCACTGGCCTTCTTGCCTACTTGGGCACGCTGCTGCCTCATCTTCAGCCGCTGGCACCAACATCCCCATATCTTAGGTGCTACAAAAGGCAGATAGTTCAATTTATCCTGGGAAGGTTTAGCACAGCTGCAAATGCAATGACAGGGCAGCTCCTGTCCAGTTATGCTGGTGAAGATGATGTGCTATGGGTGCCAGGCATCCTGCTGGACAGGATACCCTGCTGAATGTTGTGTTAGCCCAAATTCTGGGAAATGGGAGATACCAGTGAGAGTCCTGATGTTTATGGAAATGCCAATTTGAAGGACTCAAGGTAAAGGACAATACAGACAAACACCAATGAGCCTGGTGTTCCACTTCCCAAGGTGCTGTTCCCATCTCCTTTTTCTCATCCAAGTGCTTTTTCCCCCAACTCTCCTTGCATGTTTTCTCTAGTGAATGGCTCAGATGGGACATTTGATCTCCCTCATGCCCTGGGTTTTAAACAAGACCTAAAACTTGCTCCTGGACTGAGGTTTCAGACCATTTCTGCATATCTTCACACCCAGCCCAGGCAGATGCAGCTTCTTGCAGGAAGAAAAGGGACATGGGTTTGGGATATGTTTGAGAAGTTTGCTTTGCTGCTGGGTCTGTCCTGTGTGGAAGTACAGCACTGCCCAGCACCTTCTGCTCATATGTCTGCCTTTTCCTGAAGTACCTGCATGGTACAGTTAGCTGAATGCTCACCAACCAACCCTTGTTGCACCTGAGACTATACAGACCTGATGCATCAGACCAGGGTGTGCCAGTTACAGCTGAGACTGACAAAAAACCCGCTTACCAGTAGCTGAGCACCATCTCAAAGGAACAGATCCTAATTCACGCTGCTTTTCTTCCAGATTGGCCCTGGGGGTAAGTCAGACCTACCCCCAGTCGATGGCCCCACAGACGTGGACCGGGGTCCCATCCTGCCAGTGCCACTGGGAATTCGGCCGGTGCTGAGTAAATACAGAGTGGAGGTAATTGCCTGGGAGCACCAGATTGTAATGTTCATTGTTGTGTGGGTCAGGACAGCCTGTCCATGTGTGTTTGAAGGCAGGAGGCATCTCTGAGGCTCTGATGACATTGCACATTGATGATCATTGCACAGTTCACCCATGGTTGCAGATATCTCTGCTCAGGTGAAATGCTGCTGACCAGATCTCCAGGTCTCTAAAGGGATCATAGCACTTGGTCCTCCAGACGTTGACATCTGGTTAAATAAGTTATTCCCTTGATGTGCAGGGCTAATACAGCCATGTGGAATCGGGGGGTGGGAAAATCTCTGTTTAAGGAAGATTTTGGTCACAATGGTGGTCAGTTATCCTGAGAAGAGAGAGGCAAGTTTCTCCAGTGATGCTGATATCATTTTGAACAAATTATACCAGTGCTGAATCAAGAGCCACTATGGGCAAACAAAGTTGATCCGGTCCTACAGCAGGAAAAGGCTGAAAGGGGATAAAAGCTTGTATATATATAGCTTGCCACATGTTTTAGGATGAAGAGGGACTGGCTCAGCTCAGAACAATCCACCAGCTTCATTGCCTGGAGCCAGCTGTGCTTCCCACCGAGCTGAATCATAGCCACATGTCTTCTGTGCATGTTGCAGAGAGAAATGTCTTACTGTGGCAGCTGTAATGGACTATCACGTCAACTCCACACTCATTCCTCTAAAGCTCCATGTTGGATCATTTAGTCTGGACAGTATTTTTCAAATGATAAAAAAACCCAAGAGTAGCTTTGTCCACTACAAGTGCACACAGCTGATCTGGTCCTCCTCTGTGGAATCCCTAGGAAGAAAAAGGATGGGAAGGGAAAAAGGCAGAAAAGGGAATGTTGAAGGCAGCAGGATGGAGATCTTAAGTTGCTGCAGATCTGGCTTTAGGTGGGTTATGTGAGGTGTCAAATAGAGACTGTGCTGCAGACCTGAGCCATATGAACAAGGAGAAGATACCTCAGGGATCCACCACTGCCCAGGTGATGACTTTTGCAGTAGAGTCCCTGCTCCTGGGGAATAAGGAGAACCAACTCATTTGCCTCCAGACAGGGGCAGTCCTTCTCATATTCATGTTCTTCCTCCTCTTGCCCTAGATCTTGTTTTGGGGTCTCAGGGATCTGAAAAGGGTGAACCTGGCCCAGGTGGATCGGCCCCGTGTGGACATCGAGTGTGCTGGGAAGGGAGTCCAGTCAGCCCTCATCCAGAACTACAAGAAAAACCCCAACTTCAGTACTTTGGTCAAATGGTTTGAAGTGGTGAGTGTTTCCTCTTCCCTCTGAGCCACCAACCCAGATTTTCTGGAGCCCAAATCATGGCTCTCAGCCCTTTGCTTCAGTTTCCCCATAGCAATGGAAGAGAGGAGCACCATCCCAGTAGGCAACAGACTTTTTCTGAGGATTCCCAAGACATGCTTTTCTGGAGCTGCTCTAGACCTCTTCCTCGAGCATGATCCCTATTTTTAGTCTCTACTGGTCTTCCAACCACCAAAGTAGGCAGCCTATACCCAGCCCTTGATAACCATCACACCTTTGCTTCCCAGGACCTCCCAGAGAACGAGCTGCTCCATCCACCCCTCAACATCCGGGTGGTGGACTGCAGGGCTTTCGGGCGTTACACCCTGGTGGGATCCCACGCTGTCAGCTCTCTCCGAAAGTTCATCTACCACCCACCAGATAAGAAAGCCCAGCACTGGAATATGACAGGTATCAGGCTTGGGCCCTGGGGACCTGGCCAGTGGGGCATTGCTGGGTAAATAAGCAATAATTTTGGGTTTGGGCAAAGGGGTTGAGAAGACACAGGGTGTGAGGTCATGAGGAATTCTTTGATCTGTGCATCTTGGTGAGATAACTACACCCTTCTCCACCTGATATCTGTAATAAGAAAGGCTGTTTCACCTTTACTATCTCTGCAGCTTTATGGCTTTAGGCTCCTCAAACATTCCTCAGGACCGGGAGGTGCATTTGCCATGCTCTGTGCCTGGTGCTGCTATTATTTGATTAAAGACTAGAAAGCTCCAGATTGAGGCCACCCATCCAGTTCCTAACGCCACCCTATCTATCAGCACCCACAGCAAATACCTTCACAAATCCATTTTTCCTGCACACACCTAGGCTTGGTGCCACACACAACAATTGCTCATCTCCTCCCAATACTTGGTGGAAGTGAAGGCATTCTTGGCTGGGCAGAGATGGGAGGTCTGTGGGAGCATTGCCAAAGGTCATCCCTGGTTCCAGACAGAGGTCTGGACCTATGGATGTGTCCATACCAGCTGATACTTTCAGGGCAATCACTTTCTCTGCCTCTTATCCTCTAGACACTGATGCAAGTGAAAAATCTAATTCTTTCTCATTGTCTTCTTTTCTTTGCTATGAAAGGGGGTTTTCATCATTCTCTAAGTGTCTCTGCTCATTTCCAATGCTGCTCTTCTCTGAATAAGGTGGTCACATATCACTCCTGCTTAAATCCTATAGGATCTCACCTGAGCTCCCAGTTTTCCCTCTACTATCCTTCTGTCTTGTTTTTTCTCTTCCTCTGTCCTCTGTCCAGCCAAACACATGAATGGCTGTCTGCCAATATCCAAAGGGGCCCGTCACTCTCGCCCCACAGGGGAGATCGTTGTCAATATGGAACCTGAGGTTCCCATCAAGAAGATGGAGACGATGGTGAAGCTGGAAGCTGTGAGTATCCATATATCAGCAGCACTTTAGCATCTTTCCTTACTAAATGACCAGTCTTTGAGGGATTCTACCCACACAGAGGCCTCCTTGACCTGCTGAACATGGAGTTGGCCTGAAGTCAGAAATTAATCATAGAATCACAGAATGGTGGTTGTTGGCAGGGCCCTGCAGAGCTCATCCAACCCAAGCCCCTGCTCAAGAAGGTTCCCCTCCATCAGGGGGCACAGGAACATGTCCAGGTGGGTTTGGAAACCTCCTGAGAAGGAGCCTCCACACCCTCCCTGTGCAGCCTGGGCCAGGGCTCCCTCACCTCAACACCAAACAAGTTTCTCCTCCTGTGCCAGTGGCACTTGCTGTGTTCCAGCTTATGCCCGTTACCCCTTGTCCTGGCACTGGCCACTACACAACAAACACTGGCCCCATCCTCTCCACACCCACCCTTTAGGGATTTCTCAGCACCGATGAGGTCCCCCCTCAGCCTTCTCTTCTCCAGGCTGAACAGCCCCGGGTCCCGCAGCCTTTCCTTCTCAGAGAGATGTTCGAGTCCCCTCAGCATCAAGGCTTTGGGTCATAATTAAGGCTTTGGGTCCTACAAATTGGCCTCTTTCTGTTCTTTCTGAAACTAGCTGGTGGTCAATGACCAGAAAAGTCCTGGCCTATGCAAATTAGACAGCTCGATGTTTTCCTTCAAAAACCAGCCAGATGGGAACAAAAACCTGCAAACACAACCCTGTCCTTGTCTGTGCCCAAGGCACAAGCAACCCATCAGAAATTTCCCCTTGCACCATGCACCTATCCTGCCCTTTCTTAGCATAGCACCTGGTACAGGTTCTGTGAGTAGCCAGGGTCACAAAATTGTCCCTCATACTTTTGGGATTTTTTTTTCCCCTTTTTCCAATAGTCAGATGGCTCCATCAGCTCTTTGAAATACCCTTTCGACACAACCACTGTACATCGAGCCTGAGCCATGCTGGCCACAGCAGATGCATGTGGCATAGAAACAGACACACAGTCAGTCTGAGGCAGACAAAGCTCTTCAGACCTATTGTGCATGCTCTGAAAATAGGGCATGGTGTGCATAGGACAAGCAATGTATCCAGAAGCATCCAGCTTTGTTCACACACTAAATATGCTTGTTCTTGTTTTCCTCCCCAGAACAGAATTTTCAACTCCTCCTCATACCTATCTGCTCCAGAGCTTATTCCACAAAAAAAAAGAAACAGATTTGTTTTTTTCAAGAGACCCTTTGCAGCAACATCCTCACACAACCCCCCCATACAGGTTGGAAAAGACCTTTTAGATCCTCGAGTCCAACCATTCTCCTTGCACAGCCATAGCCACCAATAACCCATGTCCTTCAGTCCCACAGCTACACAGCTTTGGAATCCCTCCAGAGATGGGGACTCATGTAGAGTTCCTTGTATGCACACCAGAAGCTGTATCGTGCATTTATACTCCCTACAACCCTCTGATAGGAGGTTGTAGTGAGGTAGGAGTCAGTCTCTTCTCTCCAGTAATGAATAAGACAAAAGGAAACAGGTTCAAGCTGCCCTAGTGGAGGTTTAGATTGGAGCTGAGGAAGAACTTTTTCCCTGAGAGGGTTGTCAGCCCCTGTCCCAGGCTGCCCAGGGAGCTGGTGGAGTCCCCATCCCTGGAGCTGTTGCAAAGCCGTGTAGCTGAGGTGCTGAGGGACATGGATCAGTGGTGGGCTTGGCAGGGTGAGGGGAAGGGTTGGACTTGATCTGGAAGATCTTTACCAACCCAAATGATTCTGTGATTCTGTATCTGCTCACACAGCTTCATGCAAGGGGAGCCACAGGTTGTGGGTACGTGGGTATTTCTGAAATGCCCCAGCACCAACATGCTTCTTCAAATCTACCACAGTAGCTTGCAGACCTTCCTAGATAGAGAAGAGAGGTATTATCCATACTGAAGGCCAAGGTCTCTTTCCAGACCCAGCCCTTCACTGTCAGGGACTGTGATTGTCCCCTAGCAAATAGAGAGAGATGGGTTTGGTGTGCCACAGAAGACGTCTTCCCTGTCTGCAGAGCTTTCCTAGCCTTCATTCAAGGTGTTTGGTTACTTCATCCCTGGGGAGCTGCCTGTGACTTGTAACACATGCATGTGCTGGTGTATATTCATACTCAGCTGAGGCTGTGCTGCTAACCTGCTCTCCCTCTTCCCTTCCACCCCGGGCGGCAGAACTCCGACTCAGTGGTGAAGGTGGATGTGGTAAGTGATGTATCTGCTCTGCATCCCTGCTCCCCACCCTCCACACCTTATCCTACCTTCCTGTGCGTCTTTCAACATATTGTGCGCCCTCACAAAGCCCAAGATAGGGGGGCACTGTGTTGCGTTAAAAGTTAAATTTGGGAGAAAACCCCCCTTGCCTTCCAGCTCATCCTCAGATATCAGAGGGGATGGGGGTTTGTTTATATCCTGGGCTGAGATTCTGAGTGATGCCCAATTCCGTGCTGTAATTCCGGATGCATTTGGTATATCGAATTATCACAGTTACAGATGTACGAATAGCACAGTGCACCTTCAGTCCAGTCATGTTCACAAACCAGCATGGCCATGCTGCACGAGTTTGGTCATGTTCAATGAGAACTCTCATATCTGGATGAACCAATAGTGCAGCCTATTGAAGCATCAGAAGTGTAGAGTCTTTTGGATTGACAGTGATAACCACACTATCTGCAAAAAGCAGTGTAAGTGTTAAGAATGTGAGCAACATGGCCAGAGACAAATGTGTGAAATGATGAAACAAGTCTAGAGATTTCTCAGTTTCCCAGGAAAGCACTTGGTACAACTGAGTGTTGGAATCTCACTCAGTGGGTATCCCTATGGAGGGGGAGAGGTTCAGAACATTGACTGATCCCAGAAAGCAGTGATGAGTCCTCCTGCAATTCCGTCTTCCCCAACATCCCCCCTTTCTTAAGCCATATTTATACCGTTTGTTATGCTTGTTTATGTTGTTATGCTCCAACTTTCAGGTTGGAGCTTAAGTGACTCTGGTCATACAGACCTTTGTAATAATTACTGTAAAATTCACTCACTTTGCTTATAAAGAGGACTAGAGGATATTCAGAGCACATGCTGAGTGAGGGGTGATCGTACCTTGGACTCAGGTAACCTTTGGGATAGAGGTGTGTTTTGGTATTATAATCCCAGAATCACAGAATGTTGGGGCTAGAAGGGCCCTGCAGAGCTCATCCAGCCCAAGCCCCTGCTCAAGCAGCTTCCCCTCCATCAGGGGGCACAGGAACGTGTCCAGGTGGGTTTGGAAACCTCCTGAGAAGGAGCCTCCACACCCTCCCTGGGCAGCCTGGGCCAGGGCTCCCTCACCTCAACACCAAAAAGGTTTCTTCTCCTGTGCCAGTGGCACTTGCTGGATTCCAGTTTATGTCTGTTACCCCTTGCCCTGGCGCTGGCCACTACAGCACAGTATCACCCCATCTTCCTGACATCCACCCTTTAGATACTTACAGTTGTTGTTGAGGTCCCTCCTCAAATGATGTACTGACATTATAATGAGCAAAGTTCACCTAAAGGACATGATTTCAACAAAAAAATGGAATATGGTTGGCTCAGGGTAGCAATTTGGCAGCTCATTAGTTCCACAGTATCAAGTTCCCATCCCTGTGGTGATATCACAGAGCCTGTAGTGTCCCCACTCCACCCCACCCTCTGTGCTGTTTTTCTCACAAGTCAGAGTACCAAGTTCCCCTGGTGTTGTCAATGTAGAATGGTAGGGGTTGGAAAGGACCTCTAGTCTATCTAATCTAATTTAGTCTAGAGATCATCTAGGACATTACATCCCAGCCTGCAGGTTATGTTGCCTGGGGAACTATCGTGGAACAGAAGAGATGTGGTGCATATGGGCTGTGTTCCACCCTGAAAGTTTCCTCAATGCTGTATCTTTTGGTAAAATGTGGATAGAACTTTAGTTTCACTAAGTCCCAGCAAGTCTCGATAAGTCACCTCTAGTAATTATTCCACAGATCAGCACCAGAGAAGGGTTGTGTCATCAATAGATATGGCAGGGGCCTGATTCCTGCAGGTTGGGAAACTCTTCTGGGCCAGCACTTCTCAGCCCAGCTATCCCAGGAGGAGCAGGGCACACATGGGAGAGATGCTGGTTATTCTCACCACAATCAGGTACCAGCTACAAAAGGCTTCCTTGAACCACTGCAGGACCCAGGGTACTTTGCTGGATAGAAGGAGAGTTGATATTGTGTAAGATTCAGGTGCTGGATGACAGGGATGAGGAAAAGGAGGAGATGTCTCGGGACTCTGTGTCTCCCTGGAGCCTTGGACATCTTCCTTTGCTGTTCTGTGCTTCAGTATCTGCGGCTGTAAAAGAGGGATGGTGTTAATGAGGCCACCAAACCTGGAGGTTTCTGCCTTCTGAAGTGCTTCATCCACCACCTCTTCACTTCAAGAGATATTTCACTTTCATCTGATCCCTCTTCTCTGTCTTTGCTCCCCTTTTCCCTGCAGTCTGAGGAAGATAAAAAGAAAAAGAAGAAGAAAGGAGGAGGAGGAGGAGGGGGAGTTGGAGAGGAAGTAGAAGAGGAGGAGCCAGATGAGAGCATGCTGGACTGGTGGTCCAAGTATTTTGCTTCAATTGAAACTATGAAGGAGGTAGGTGCAGAGCAGAGGAGGGGTGTCTATATGAGGGAAGAGGAATATCCCGCCTGTGTGGTCTCACCTATTTCCATATGCTCCCAAAGGCTGGGGTCTGTGCTACTTTCCTCAATAACCTTGTCTGACTGTGGGAAAGGCTGTTTGTTTTTTTTTAACTTGGCAGAGCCAAGCTGGATTCGTGTTCCTTGAGCTGCACTCCAGGTGGGCTGGTTTGTGTTCAGGCACAGGAATTTAACAGCTGTGATCCAGAGTTAGGCATTTCCAGCAGGCTCAGAGACCTTGGCACAAGCACCCACTCCCTCTTCGCTTCGTTTCTCCCCCAGCAACTCCGGCAGCAGGAAGCAGCTGCAGCAGAAGTGGAGGAGAAAGAGGAGATGGAGATCGCAGAAGGTAAGCAGGTTGCGAATGAGAGAGAGAACATGGCAGGGAAAAGCAGGACCAAGACTCCTTTCAGTGGCCAGGGCATCCCTTTCAGAACCTGCTGTTGCTCTCCTGCAAAACCAGATGCCCAGAGTGTTGTACGTCCCCATGCAGGGTCCATTTTTGTGAATGCAGGCCTGATGTGGGCTGTGCTGCACCCACATGCCAATGGCAGGTGAATCCAAATCAGAGCACAGGGTTGTGGAAGCCTCCAATCCAGCTGTGCTGGGCGGAAGGCCATGTGCAAGTAAAGCAGATGAGTGATTGAATTCTCTCACTGCCAGAGGGACACTGAGGGGCCGCAGCGTGTCCAGAGCTGGGCAGTGGAGCTGGGGAAGGGACTGGAGCACGAGTGAGCACTCTCTGGGCTGGGGACCCTGGGGGTGTTCATCCTGATCAAAAGGAGCCTGAGGGGAGACATGAGCACTCTCTGCAACTCCCTGACAGGAGTTGTGGCCATTGTGGCCATTGCAGGGGTGGTGGGAGTTGTGTGAGATTAATTTTGTACCACAAATGATGTGGACCAAGAGTACTGGTGAGTTAGGTGACTCTGTCCCTGGATCTGGAAGCCTGAAGACTCCTTGCCAGTCCTACCAGCAGAGCTTTGAGGACTGTCCCTGAGGACTTTCAACTGTGCTTTCCATATGTTCCGTGTCCCCATGACAGCAGGTGGTTGTCAAGCCTGGGCAATGCAAAATCCACTAGCTGAGAAAAATAGAGAGCCTGGTTTCTGTTGGAAAACTCATTTTCATATGATGACAAGGATGAGGCTGAGTCTTGCTGAGCTTTGAGGCAACTCTGAGCAGCTCCTTCCTGGGTTTGCTGTTATGGCAAAGCTCCTGGGGGGGTGTCATATGTCCCCCACCATTTTATTTCTGTCTTCTGAGAAAGGTCCATTTCCCCTTGTTATTCTGATCCCATCCTTCTTTCCTCTTCCACATTGTCTTTTTCTGTTGCCATCTGTCTGTCCTCATCTGCATTGTTCAGCAGTCATGAAAACTGGCAGAGGCAGCAAGGGATGGGGATGGCAGAGGGGTGGGAAAAGTTTATTCTGCAGGCTACATACAGCAGGAAAAGTCTCCAGCAAAAGGAAGAAAAGGAGGTGCTGTGGGCAGGGTCAGGTCTTCTCACTGCTAGTGAAGCTAGCCAGAGCCTAACTCTCTGTCCATGCTTTGTAGTCCTTCAAATGACTCCTGCTCACGTCAGCTCTGGAAGTTCCCTGCACCTCTGTGCTCCTGGAGATGCTGTGACCTGGGCAGCAGCAGGGGCCAGAGCTCAAGGAAAAAGAGGAGAGGGCTGGAATGGGAGTTGCAGGCAGCAGCAGCTGTCAGCTTCCATGCTGCTCCTGTTTGAAAGACTTTGATCAAGTCTCTTCTCCCTGTCTCTTCCACCCTCCTCTCTCTCATTTCTATCTCCTCCCCTCCTGTCACTGCCCTATGAGAAATCAAATTTGATAACTCTCCCATGAAAGGCTCCAAGGGCCAGGCGAAGAACAAGGAGAAGTCCAAGGCACCCAAAGACGATAAGAAAAAGAAGCAACAGCCAGCCCCTGAGCTTCCTGAGAAGAAGAACAAGCAGAAGATTGATGAACTGAAGGTGTGTGTGTGGGGAGGGTAAGAGGAAGGCCCTGCCTGCTCAGGGGCAGGCTGGAGGGCTGGCAGGATGACTCTCCCAGCCAGCTGGAGATCAGGGCAGGATGGATCAACCCTGCATGATGCACTTTGCCTCTTTGAGAGGTATCTAACTCTGGGTGAGATGTGCCTTGAGACTTCCAAGTTGGAGGGAGTCAGATGTAACAAGGTTTACAGAAAAGGAGTTGCCATGGGATAGAAGCATCCTTGGGGGAGCTTTACCGTGCCTTGGCTGGAGGGGAGAATTTCCAGCCTGGCCAAAGCTGACCCATGATGGGCTCTGGTTTGAAGTCCTGGCCCATGGTGGAGTTATGAATAATCCTAATTAATTATGATTAATGGAGCCTGTGATCCTGTGGTTCAGAAGGGGTTTGAACCCGGATCTTGCCCAGAGGGGGTACAGCTGCCTTCTCCGTCCACCTGAGCTTCCCTTGTGTACATGAGCAGTTTGAGGAGGTGCTTGTGGCATCAAGATCCAGCTCAATGCCTCCTTGGAGACTGGGAGCCAAAGTGTCCATGTTCCCTTTGAGCTGCTTCAGATAGTCACTGCATCTTTCCCTCACCTTTTGTGTTGTTTAGCTTGGTTTTGTTTTGTTTCTTTTCACTAACTTCCCTCTCTAACTTTCTGTCACCTCAGGTCTTCGACAAAGAGCTGGAAACAGAGTTTGATAACTTTGAGGACTGGCTGCACACCTTCAACCTGCTCCGTGGGAAGATTGGGGACAATGATGACAACGCAACAGAAGAGGAGCGAATAGTGGGGAGGTTCAAGGTGAGTCTGGTTGCTGAGTCAGGCCAGGGCAGGAGCTGCTTGGGGAGTTTGTGCCAAAAGGTTTCTCTGCTGAAGGAAGGTTTAGCAGGAAGGGGTTGGATGCAACAGAAACCCATTTCCACTGACCCAGCTGTAGGCACCTTGCAGGGAGAGAAAGTCTCCAGAGCTCAGATGGCTTAAAAGAGCTCGTCCACAGACGTGCTGACCTGCGGGCAAACAGATCCTTAATGATTCTTACAGAAGGCGAAGAGAAAAGCAGCTCCTCATTCTTGTCCACTGTGAAAATGTCATGTCCTTGGTTATCTCTGTGAGCCATTTTTCACCAATACCAGTCCCCTGGGCTCATGCCCAGTCTTCAAGCAATGTAAGGAGCGCATCTCTCAGCTATAAAGTTCTTGGACAAGAACCTTTTTGGGGATGTGATCTTGGCCAGATGAAGCCTGTTGATGCCATTTTTTTCTTTTGTTTGCTTAGCAAAGGAGATGAGGCAGTTCCCCACTTTACTAGGATCGGGTGCTTAGGAAGTGTAGAAATCAGCAGTGTTTCATATGGTAGTTCTCAGATTTCCCTGCACATCCCCCATCAACCCTCTTATTCCCATTGCTTTTGTCCTCCTGTCAGTTTTACTCTTGGAAATCCCTGTCCATGAGCACCTTGCCAGCCTGATTCCTCTGCAGTCCTCCTTCCCTTTGTTCAACTTCTCTGCTCACGGTTGCAGCCCCTTGAAGAGGTACTTTTGGGGTGAAGAAACTTTCCAGATCTGACCTGTCTGCTACAGCATGTGCCTAGAAACAAGGATATTTACTGGCTTCTCAGGAAGGGTAGTTTGGGATGGATCTGCTAACACTGAGCCCCTAAGTAACAGGACCCTCACTAGGCTGTGCTCTCCCTCACACCAGGGCTCCATCTGTGTCTATAAAGTGCCTCTCCCAGATGATATCACCAAGGAGGCAGGATACGACCCTAACTTTGGCATGTTCCAGGGGATTCCCAGCAATGACCCCATCAATGTGCTGGTCCGAGTCTACATCGTGCGGGTGAGTGCAACCGTTGAGGTGTGGTGAGCATGGGATTGTCCCTTCCTGCCATGACACATGCCCAGGAGCTGGTCCCAGAGCTGCAGGGATGGTGGGGTTTAGCTCTCAGGGTCCAGGATACAGCACGAGGACTAGAGCAGCTCGTTGATGGGGATTTGAATGGTGTCACATAGCTGTGTGCTCCCAGCACCAGAAGAAAGAGAGATCTAAGCTCCTGACAGATCCCAAGCCATCTCTTCTGGTATATAGAATGGACCAACATGTATATTCTAGTGCTTAAGTGAATAATTTGGATAAGCCCAGACTATGAGGTGCTGGTTCCTTACAGAGCCATGACACCTCAGTGACATATGTAGAGCAGAATGGGAACTGGCTGGGGCAAGTGGGACCTGGTTGAAGGACATGGCACCTTCTTGAACTTATCATAGAATTCCCAAATGGTGGGAGTTGGCAGAGCCCTGCAGAGCTCATCCAGCCTAAGCCCCTGCTCAAGCAGGTTCCCCTCCATCAGGGGCACAGGAACGTGTCCAGGCAGGTTTGGAAACCTCCCAAGAAGGAGCCTCCACACCCTCCCTGGGCAGCCTGGGCCAGGGCTCCCTCACCTCAACACCAAACAAGTTTCTCCTCCTGTGCCAGTGGCACTTGCTGGGTTCTGGTTTACGTCCATTACCCAGTGCCCTCAGCATCTTGGTAGCCCTGCACTGGCCTGTCTCCAGCAGTTCCCTGTCTCTCTTGAGCTGAGGAGCCCAGAACTGAACACAGGACTCCAGATGAGGCCTCAACAGGGCAGAGAAGAGGGGGAGGAGAACCTCGCTTCACCTACACCCCAGGATGCCATTGGCCTTCTTGCCCATGAGGGCTCATTGTTGCTCATATTTTGTTTGCAAATGCACTGAGTGGTTATTGATCTGATGCTGATCCTGTACATTTCTTGATACAGTGTGCTCTGCAAAAACTCCTTTACTGAGCTGAACATGTGAATGAGGTATTCTAGCCAGGCATTTGAGAGGGCTCTCTGTCCTGCTAAAAGCACTTGGGCTGCTCTTTGCCACCACATTAACCTGGTGCTTTACAAGTACAACCTACTTTTGTCTATATTTCCCATCAGCCTGACCATCTATAGAGCATTGTGTCCCACTGCCCAGTGGGGTGATGAGCCTCCCATCCAGCACCAACTGACTGAGGCTGCAATGGTAGTGGTAGTGGTAGCACCACCGACCAGGACTCGCTGGATGCTTCCTGCCATGAAGGAGGCTGGGACTGGAGCATTAGAGATACTCATCCATTTTAAAGGGAGAAACCAGAAGCCCTTGGCCCGGTAGTAGAGAGTGGCGAGAACTTGCCACATGCTTATGGCCAGACAAGGTGAAATGGTCTCAGGGAGGGAGAATGGAGCCTTCCCTGAACTCTTCACTGCTGTAGATAGCGCTGATATATCTCATCTGTTCTCTCCAGGCCACGGACCTTCATCCAGCTGACATCAATGGGAAAGCTGACCCCTATATTGCCATCAAGCTGGGGAAAACAGACATCAAAGACAAGGAGAACTACATCTCCAAGCAGCTGAACCCTGTCTTTGGAAAGTGAGTTGCCCCTGTCCTGCTACCTGTGTGTATGTGGAAGTGACGAGCTAAACCTGAGCCAAGCTTGCCAGCCCTCGGTCCTGCACCGCACAGCTACTGCTGGGGCTCAAAAGAAGGGACTCATTGCACAGAACCTTCCTTGCAAGCAGTGTAGGACATTCTACACTGGATGCTCTGTGAAGAGGGACCTGGGAGTTCTGACTAAACATGAACAGCAATGTGCCCTCTTAGGCAAGAAGGCCAATGGCATCCAGGGGATAAGGAAGAGAGTGTGGGCAGCAGGTGGAGGGAGGTNTGTTTGTTGTGTGGTGGCCAGTGCCAGGACAAGGGGTAACAGGCACAAGCTGGAACCCAGCAAGTGCCACTGGCACAGGAGGAGAAAACTTTTTGGTGTTGAGGTGAGGGAGCCCTGGCCCAGGCTGTCCAGGGAGGGTGTGGAGGCTCCTTCTCAGGAGGTTTCCAAACCCACCTGGACACGTTCCTGTGCCCCCTGATGGAGGGGAAGCTGCTTGAGCAGGGGCTTGGGCTGGATGATCTGTAGAGGTCCATTCCTAACTCCACCATTTGGGAATTCTGTGATCCACATTTCAGACATCTGTCCTTCTTTCACAAGCAGTATGCTCAATAAAGTAAAGGATGTTCAAGAGACATACATATCTGATTGAAATTAAGCAGCTACTTTGGGAATCTTTGGCCCTGAGCTTCAGTGAGAGCATAGCCTGGCTCTCCAGTGATATACAAACACAGTTTCAGGACTATTGAGACATCCAAGTCAAGCAATCACCATGTGCCATCTCCTGTCCTGGGCCGCTGGATCTGAAACAGTCCACGTAGAGATTTACTTAAAACCCCTACCTCAGCTATCTCACAGTGGTAGATGCAAACTAAACACTGCCCACAGGTTGAAGCAGGCACACCTTACCCATGAGTCTATCTTGGGGAGCAGCCAAACCCTTCAGCAGCTTTCCTGCTTTGCTTTGATTTAGATCCTTTGACATCGAAGCTACCTTCCCCATGGAGTCCATGCTGACGGTGTCAGTGTACGACTGGGACTTGGTGGGGACTGACGACCTCATAGGAGAGACCAAGATTGACCTGGAGAACCGCTACTACAGCAAGCACCGAGCTACCTGTGGGGTGGCACAAACCTACTCCATGTACGAGCAAAGTCTCCTCTGCCCAGCCTTCTGCCTGAGCCCATGCCTGTCTTGCCTTCCACACCAAGCACAGTTCTCCTGGAGGAATCTCCCTCCTTCTTGCCTGCTAATGGAGGGGTGTAGCCTGTACCTTCACCTTTCAGACAGGTTTTGTGATCATCACCGCAGGGGAGCAGGTTGTAAGAGAGCAGAGGGGCGAGGACAGAGCTGAAATAGCAGCAGAGCCAAAGAAGCAACGCTGAATGTCAGGAGTTGGGTGGAATGTGCTGGGAATCTCAGGTCTGGGTCAGCACAAGAGTGAAGGGACTGGGGTGGAAGGGTGTTCAGCAAAGTGTAGCATAGGGGCAGATGGTCCTAGTCTGCTCTGAAGTTTCATGTTTGCTGCCTCGGATCCTTTCCCTGTGAATCCTGGGCCCTTCGCAGCAGCAGTGTTTGTTTTGTTGGCAGGGGGGAACAAAGCTCACTTTTCCCTCTAAATCTTGCTTCTCCTTTGCTGAGCTTGCCCTCCTCTTCACAGACACGGTTATAACACCTGGCGTGACCCCATGAAGCCCTCCCAAATCCTGTCGAAGCTGTGCAAAGAGGGCAAGGTGGATGGGCCGCACTTTGGGCCAGGAGGAAGAGTGAAAGTTGCCAACAGGGTCTTCACCGGCCCCACAGAGATTGAGGATGAAAATGGTACCTGTCCCATGGGATGAAGGCTGTGGAGGGGAGGAGGGGTCTGAGGTGTCCCCTCATCATCCAGAGAATGATGTAGTGGCCCCATCACCCCGAAGCAGCATGGCAATCACTTCCCAACCACCACCTTAAATGGCTTTTTCAGTATATGACCAGTTAGACAGAGTCTTATAGACCACCCCAGCCAGTGGGTTACTCTCAGAATCACTTGTGTGCCACAGCATCACCAAAGCTGCCTTTGAGAGCTTCCTCCTGGAAGTGTATGCCCAAGGAGCAATGAAGACCACCCTGACTTTTCTAGGGTTTAGCATACCATTCTCCATCTCACTGCATCCCCAAACAATGGTGGTGTCCCAGCACACTCACATGTGCTCAAGGATGATGAAGGCAGGACAGGATGGGTGCAGAAGAGGAGAACGTGGTCAATAGATACAGACCTTATTTGGCCTGGAAAAGAGGATCTGGACCTTCTGTAAATGCCTAGAGAGAGGAAAAAGAGAGGAGTTAGGAAGTGTTGTCTGAAGGACAAGGTGGACACGAGGAAATGGAGAGGAGTAGCTAGCAGGCAGTTCCCCCTTGGAACAGGGGTAGAGGAACAGGACTGTTTGCTGTCCCTGGTTTCTCTCCACCTAGTTCTCTTAGCTCAGCCCTCCTTTTGCCCATGCAGGTCAGAAGAAGCAGACAGATGAGCACCTGGCCCTGACCGTGCTGCGTCACTGGGAGGACATTCCTTGGGCGGGCTGCAAGCTGGTCCCTGAGCACGTGGAGACGCGGCCGCTGCTGAACCCTGACAAGCCAGGCATCGAGCAGGTCCTCAAAGGCCCAGAGCAGAGGGGGCGGCAGCCCACGCTGAGGGCTCCCCAGAGCCTCCAGGCAGGGAGGATGTGGTGGTTTAACTCTGGCTGGGTGCCAGGCACCCATCAAGTGCTTCTATCACTCCCCCTCCTCAACAGGACAGGGGAGAGAGAAATATAACAAAGGGCTCACGAGTGGAGATGAGGACAGGGAGATCACTCAGCAATTAGCACCATGGGCAAAACAGACTCAACCTGGGGAGAGATGTTTTTGATTTATGAACAAAAAATCAAAACAGAGAAATTAAACTCAAATCTTAACACGCCTCCCCCCATCCCTCCTTTCTTCCCAGAACTCTCCTTCCTCCCCCGCAGCAGCACAGAGGGGATGGGGAATGGGGGTTATGGTCAGTCCATCACAGATGGTCTCTGCTGCTGCTTCCTCTCAGGGGGAGGTCTCCTCACACTTCCACTGCTACACTGTGGGGTCCCTCCCATGGGAGACAGTTCTCCATGAACTTCTCCAGCGTGGGTCCTTCCCATAGGCTGCAGTTCTTCACACACTGTCCCATTGTGGATCTCATCCACAGGGAAACAGTCCCTCAGGAACGAGCTGCTCCAGCATGGGTCCCTCACAGGGTCACAAGTCCTGATAGCAAACCCCTGGGCACCTCTCTCCAGAGATTTTCAGGGGTCCTGCCAGGAACTTGTTCCAGCGTGGGCTTCCCACGCTGGGTTTCAGCCCCCCTCGGGCACCCACCTACTCCAGCGTGGGGTCCTCCCTGGGCTCAGGTGGCTCTCTGCTCCCCCGTGGCCTCCATGGCTGCAGGGGCACAGCTGCCTCACCATGGGCTACACCACAGATCATAGGGGAAACTCTGCTCCGGTGCCTGGGAACCTCCTCTCCCTACTTCTCCACTGACCTTGGTGTCTGTAGAGCTGTTGCTCTCACATTCTCACTCCTTTCTGCTGCTGCAATTTTGCCTCTGTGCAGCAACTTCTTCCCCTTCTCCCGCCTGTCAATCCCAGAGGTGTTACCTCCATCACTGATGGGCTCGGCCTTGGCTAGTGGTGGGTCCATCTCAGAGCCAGCTGGTACTGGCCGGGTCACACACAGGGGAAGCTTTCAGCAGCTTACAGAGGGAGATTTCACCTGGGCTGACCACCCCTTACCCGCCTTATTGTGGGCAGTGGAAGTTGGGGAGGCATCCTGCAAGGAGTGGCACTTGGGTGTCAACAGCCCCTCACAGTCACCTCTTGACCCTAACTGACTAAATCTTCAGTGTTTCTGCATCCTGCATCCATTTCATACCCCAAAGTCTCTTAGTCCCCCCACCTTGGCACCATGCCATGCCATGAGACACTTCTGCCGGGAGTGGAAAAGGATTAATGGCATGGGGGAACCCTGCCCTGCCCCAAATCATGGCCAGACTGATGTGGAAGGACAAGAGGACGTGGAGGGGGGACACTGCTGGAGGGGGAGTGGGCGGCAAGGAGGGACAAGAGAAGCTGATTGCACCTCTCAAACCTTGCAGGGTCGCCTGGAGATGTGGGTCGACATGTTCCCGATGGACATGCCAGCGCCTGGCCCTGCCATTGATATATCTCCCAGGAAACCAAAGAAGTAAGGAAGCTCCCAGCCAAGCAACCCCGGAGAGAACTCCAGGCTGGGGGTGGAGCCCTGCTTCTCCCCTCTCCTGCTGCTGCTCCATGGCCCAGCCCTCTGCCTGGGTGCCTTGACTGGAAGAGGGGTTGTTCAGCCTGGAGAAAACCAGGCTCAGAGGAGACCTTATCCATCTCTACAACTACCTGACAAGAGGTTGTAGTGAAGTGGGAGTCAGTCCCTTCTCCCAGCATAAGAGGAAACAGCCTCAAGTTGCCCTAGGGGAGGTTTAGATTGGAGCTGAGGAAGAACATTTTCCCTGAGAGGGTTGTCAGCCCCTGTCCCAGGCTGCCCAGGGAGCTGGTGGAGTCCCCATCCCTGGAGCTATTGCAAAGCCGTGTAGCTGAGGTGCTGAGGGACATGGGTTAGTGGTGGGCTGGGCAGTGTTGGGGGAGGGGTTGGACTCGAAGAGCTTAAAGGTCTTTTCCAGGATGTGGAAATCATCAAATAATGTGATGATTGTCAAATCCCAGAATGGTTTGGATTGAGAGGGAGCTTAAAGCTCATCCAGTTCCAACCACCTGCCTTGGACAGGGGTCCTTCCACTAGACCAGGCTGCTCCAAGACCCATCCAACCTGCTCTTGAATGCTGACAGGGATGGGGCAGCCACAGCCTCTCTGGGCAGCCTCACCCCATTCCCTTCTGCCATTCCCCATGTCCTGCCTCTCTGCCTCACCTCCTTGTTTCCCTTCCTCCTGCCAGGTATGAGCTTCGAGTGATAGTGTGGAACACAGATGAGGTCATCTTGGAGGACGACGACTACTTCACAGGCGAGAAATCCAGTGACATTTTTGTCAGGGGGTAGGTAGAATGTGACATGCCATCACCACCTCTTCTGCTTCTACTTGGGGTTGTCAGTGCTCTCTGGGGTGTCTGGACTGGTTTTGGGGTGGGAATACAATATGGACTATGCCGGAAGGTCAGACAGCGCCAGTGCTGCTGTGGTCTTCTGTGCTGTGTTTCTTGCCTCACCATCTCTCTATTGGCTGCACAGGCCATTGTGTATGCCCAGCCTGGCTGCTCAGCTTTGAGCTGAGGGTTATTATCTGGAGGACTGATGAGGTAGGTTTGGAAGATAATGTTTTCCTGGTGAGTCTGATACCTATGTCAGGCAGCAGTGGCTGAAGCCTTGCTGGTTGGTCCTGTCTGCCCCTCTTCCCCTTTTTGAGCTTGTCTTGATGCTCCCACTTGGCATTCCAGCCCTGTCACCTCCAATTCCGGCATCTGGAGCCAAACTATGGTTAGTTCACTCTTGCTCAGTTGTAGGGGAACACCTCTTCCAAAACTCACCCATATGGAGATGAAGGGACCCATATCCCCATTCTTCACAGGGCCTTAAGTCAATGCAATGGCATTTCAGGCTAATGTCTGACTCTCTGGTGACTTCTTACCAGTCTGTTAAATGGCAGCCTCGCCAGCTCAGGCCAGATCTCCTCTGTTTGCACCTTGTGCTGCTCTTAGAAAACTGGGTCTGATTTTGGTATCTAACTCAGGTCCCGTCAGCCCAGTGACTTGCTGGTATGGACCATCTTCTGTGTCCATTTTGCTCTGTGAGTCTTGCCCAGAAAATTATGATCGTAAACACATGTGAGTGCAAGGTGGGCACGGCCACCTCATCTGCCAGGGCAACAGGACCTGCACTCCAGTGTCTCCAGTGGCACGATGCCCATGGTGCTGGGCTGAGCTGGGCATCTAGGTGGAGATCAGGTCAGTAGAGACAACCCTACCCTCAAGCAGAGCCCTATATACCTCTGATGGACTCAGGTACATGTGCCCTGACACAGGGAGCTGCGGTGACCAACACAGACCGAGGTCAGTCCACACAGGCAGCTGCCATCAGGGGAGGTTTAACTACCTCATGTGGAGTGAGAAGGTCTCTACAGCCTCCTTGGGGCACAACTGCTCCACCAGTGTGAGATAAGGACATCCTTCCAGTACTCTCTGCTTCAGACTCTCCAGTGATGCTCCTTCCTCCTGTCTACCTCTTTAACGAAATACTCATGATGACCCTCTTGCAATTCTTTATCTCAAACCCCTCCTATTCCTTCTAGTGCCATCTTGCCTCAAACCTAAATCTGCTCCTTGGAGATGTTGCTGTGGTAGTTTAAGCAGCTCATTGCTAACATCTTTTAGGTCCTTGCAGTCTGTCCTGGAGAGGACAGGAGAGGTCCTGTGCCCTCTCCTCCCTCCTGTAACAAGTGGCACCCCTCTCACACCTCTGGGCCTTGCAGGTGGCTAAAGGGTCAGCAGGAGGACAAGCAAGACACAGATGTCCATTACCACTCACTCACTGGTGAAGGCAACTTCAACTGGCGTTACATTTTCCCCTTTGATTACCTGATGGCCGAGGAGAGGATCGTCATCTCCAAGAAGGAGTCGATGTTCTCCTGGGATGAGACTGAGTACAAGATCCCAGCTCGCCTCACGCTCCAGGTCTGGGACGCCGACCACTTCTCGGCTGATGATTTCCTCGGTAAGCAAAGGGTCCTCTGAGCTGGGGCTGCCATCCAAGAGCACACAGCGGGACAAGGAGAGCTATTGCAAAGCCGTGTAGCTGAAGTGCTGAGGGACATGGGTTAGTGGTGGGCTTGGCAGGGTGAGGGGAGGGGGTTGGACTCGAGTTGCTTAAAGGTCTTTTCCAACTGAAATGATTCTGTGATTCTCTCTCCAGGGACCATTGAGCTGGACCTGAACCGCTTCCCCCGGGGAGCAAAGACATCGAAACAGTGCACCCTGGAGATGGTGACAAACGAGGCAGAGCTGCCCATGATCTCCATCTTCAAGCAGAAGCGGGTGAAGGGCTGGTGGCCATTTGTGGCCAGACATGAGAATGATGAGCTGGAGATCACTGTAAGGATGGGGAAAAGGGACAGATTTTGCATACTGGGGCTTGCACTCCCCCTGCACTCACCTCTGCTCTCTCAGGTCCCTTCTGTCTGCATGTCTTGGGGGGCTGAGATGGGGAGCATTGTCTGGGGCTCAACACACCTCTCTGCTCCCTGCAGGGGAAAGTGGAGGCTGAATTGCACCTTCTGACAGCAGAGGAGGCAGAGAAATCCCCTGCTGGGCTAGCTCGAAACGAGCCTGACCCACTGGAGAAACCAAAGTAAGTAGGAAACCCCCACTCGCCAGCGGGCACCTGGGCTTCAGTGAGATGGTGGGGGGGGTTGGGGAGAGTTCCCTGGCAGGGGAGCCAGGCATGGGGTATCAAAGTCATATTAGAGGATACCCAGAGAGGCTGTGGCTGCCCCATCCCTGTCAGTGTTCAAGGGCAGGTGGGATGGGGCTTGGAGCAGCCTGGTCTGGTGGAAGGTGTCCCTGCCCATGGAACAGGGTTGGAAATGGATGAGTTTGAAGTTCTCTTCCAATTCAAACTGTGCTAGGATTTGATGATTCTGTATGGAATCAGGAATGAGGGTCATAGGCTGAGCCATCTCCACTGGTCCCCTCCATTGCCTGCAATTCACTGACCTGCTGCTTTTCCTTATGCTTCCTCCTCTGCCTCTCTTATTGGCTCCATCCCCTTTCCCTGCCCTCCCGCCTTCTCTTCCTCTCCAGTCCTTACTGGCCGTTGCCAGCTTTGACTAAATCCCTTTGCCCACCACATCTATGTTGCTTTGCCTACCTTGAATCCTCTCTCCATGGCATTAATGATGGCTATTTGCTTCCCCTGCAGCCGCCCAGACACATCCTTCATCTGGTTCCTGAACCCTCTCAAGTCCATCAAGTACCTCATCTGCACACGCTACAAGTGGCTCATCATCAAAATCGTCCTGGCCCTGCTGCTCCTCATCATGATCGCCCTCTTCCTCTACAGCATGCCAGGCTATATGGTCAAGAAGCTGCTGGGAGCATGAAGCATGGAAGCCTCTCCCACATCCCCAGCCCCACATCAGCACCTTCCCCAGCCCCATGCCCTTCTCCTTCCCACAGCCTCTCAGCTGCCTCAGGGGACATCTCCTCTGTGCTGCTGCTGGGCCTCTTCTTCTGCATTCCTCCTCTGTGGGTCCCACTTGTGGCTTGAGTCCCAGAGAAATGGGGCTGGAGGCTGGAGTTGATGCTGAGGCTGTGCATCCCTTACTGGGGCTGGTAGAGGTGCCCAGCTGGCTACTGCAGGGCATCCAGGCTGGGGGCTGCAAGCCCTTTTCCTACTGGGGTCGTGGCCAGTGTCCTCCTGGGCAGCTCAAGCCCCCAGCCCCACGGGAAGGGAAAGGAGACCCGGGGCTGGATCGCTGGAGCCATGGGAGCTCTCCTGAAAGGCTGGTTGGAGGGACATTCAGCAACAAGGCTGGAGCAGGGAGCTGGGCCAGCTGGGGCCATGCCAGCCCCACCAGTGTGGGGACAAGTCCGATCAGCTTCATCCACACGACAACACTGTCCCTGCTCCACTCATCACTCTGGAGGTCACCATGCCCGGCGTGGGGGCCCATCCCACCACGGGGACACCATCTTCCTACGGTTACTGACACAGAGGTGGTGGTGGGCCATCCCCAGCGGCCCACAGGTTCCCGGGTGCAGTGTGAGCTCCCTGGGGCCTTCTCAACTCTTAAGTTTATTTTGTTTGGGTTGACGTGTTGCGGCTGGAGTCTCCCTTGTCGTGTATGTTAGAGAATGGCTGTTTTCTCAGCTTGTTGCAACATTCAGCTGTTGAAAAGCCACCTTTCACAGCTTCGAGTGTGCAAAACCCTCAGTGGAAATTGAGAAGATCTTGGGGATGTTTTCAGGATGAGACTGTTTCAATCAATAAAAGTCAGCTTTCACTTCCAAGTTCTGTAATGAAGTCTGGCATTAGTGGGGAGAGGGCTCATCACTGAGTGCTCTTCAAGACAAGCCTTTTTCTCCTTCCCAGCCCCAGCCTCTTCTCACATTGCCATGGGAAGCCCCCATTCCCCTGCCCTGAGCACAGGATATTAGGAAGAAGTTCACTTCAACCCCTCCCCTCACAGTGCCAAGCCCACCACTGACCCATGCCCCTCAGCACCTCAGCTACACGGCTGTGCAATAGCTCCAGGAATGGGGACTCCACCAGCTCCCTGGGCAGCCTGGGACAGGGGCTGACAACCCTCTCAGGGAAAAAGCTCTTCCTCAGCTCCAATCTAAACCTCCCCTGAGGCAACTTGAGGTCATTCCCTCTTCTTCTACCATTGATTACTGGGGAGCAGAGTCTCACTCCCACCTGCCCATGAACTAGTGAATTCTCCCGTTAGTTTCATCTGTACAAAGGAGATCAAGTCCTGGTTTCTTTATTTTTCTCTCTCAATATGCCCATAAAATAAAGATTTATATACAGAGTATATTGTCCTGTAAACCTCTGTGGACCAAACAGAGCGTGACAGCAGCCACCACTGACTGTGCTGCCAAAATGCCATTGTTCCTAACAATCCTTTAAGTATATTACACCTACCACAACAATCCTCTTAGAGGAAACCTTTGAGAAGGCTGATAAAGGATGAGGCATCACCTCAACACACCAAGGCTTTAGCCCCAGGGAAAGCGCATGGGCCGGACATCAGAAGAGGCCGCGGGGCTCTCAGGTTCCTCTCAAGGCTTTGCCACCAGCCTGCAGCCTCCTGCAGCTTTGGCCATGGCTCCTCCATCTCTGGGTCACGCCACATCCCCCACCCGCTGCACTGAGGTTCTCCAGCCTGGCACTGCGGGGGCTGCTCACTCATGTCCTGCAAAGGTGGCTTAAAGGTGGCCTGGCCAAAACCGAGAGCCCACAAAATTCAGAGAGCCAGGTGGATGCAACTGCAGTTGTAGGAAGGCCTCAAGAGCCTTGTTGGTCAGGTTGGTCAAACATGACTTCCCTTTGGTAAAACTATGTTGCCTGCCCCTAATGATCCTCTTGTCCTTTAAATGCCTGAAGACAGCACCCAGGATAAGTTGCTCCATCACCTCTCCAGGGATGGAGGTGAGGCTGACTGGTCTGCAGTTTTCTAGCTTCAGCTTGACCTTTTTGAAAACCAGAGTGATATTTGCCTTCCTCTGGTCCTCAGGCATCTCTCCTTTTCTCCATGACTTACAACAGGTCTCTAATCTCATTCTCATCCACCCAGGGAAAGTGTTGCTTCCTCCAGAGTGTTCTCCAGGGACAGGGCTTCCCAAGGGCCAGCCTTCGCAGTGATGATGCGAGGGCTGGAGCCCCTCTGCTGTGGAGACAGACTGAGAGAGTTGGAGGTGTTCAGCCTGGAGAAGAGAAGGCTCTGGGGAGACCTTCCAGCAGCCTTCAGTCCCTAAAGCGCCGACAAGAAAGGCTGAGAGGGACTTTATCCAAGGGCTTGGAGGGACAGGGCAAGAGGGGATGGCTCCAAACTGACAAAAGGGAGACTCCCTTTAAATGGAACACAAAAAGTTCTATTTAAACCTAAGAGAAACTATTTCACTGTGAGGGTGAGAGAGTCCTGGCACAGGCTGCCTAGGGAGGCTGTGGAGTCTCCTTCCTTGGAGGTCTTCAAGACCTGCCTTGACATGTTCCTGTGTGACCTGATCTAGGTGGACCTGCTTCTGGTTGGACTAGATGATTCCATGATTCTATTTCTGGAAGAAGTTCTTCCAAGCCTGTGAGGGTGATGAGGCCCTGGCACAGGTTGCCCAGACAGGCTGTGGCTCCCCATCCCTGTCAGTGTTCAAGGGCAGGTTGGATGGGGCTTGGAGCAGCCTGGTCTGGTGGAAAGTGTCCCTGCTCATGGCACAGGGTTGGAAATGGATGAGCTTTGCGGTCATCTCCCAGCCCAAACCATTCCATGATTTGATGATTTAGGGCTAAAAGGAGCAGGTCAGGGAGGTTTCCAGCCAAGAGCCTCAAGTGATGCCTGGCCCCCTCCCCACCAGGGAGCCAAGGACATGATTTGAGGGCCTGGTGGGTGCTGCTGCTTGTGTCTGAGCTGCCTGACTCAGCTTCAGCACAGGCAGCAGCTGCCAAGTTTCACTTCTGACACTGCTGCAAGCAATGGCCTGATTTCCAAGAAGGTGCAGCCCTCCTCGCTATCAGTGCCTCTGGGATGTAACCACCCAGCCCAGAGCTGGGGGCTGTATAAAGACTGGGCTC
>WBNH01007412.1:0-24368 GCA_013401255.1 Urocolius indicus
ACACCCCACAGCCCCAGGGCTGCACACCAGACCCCGTGAGGGCTGGAGACCCCGGGAGAGGTGACGGTGCTGCCCCACTCGGGTTCGATGGCAGCTCCTCCCTGTTCACAAAACACAGACACTATTTTTGGAACTCCAGACTTGCACTTCACATGTCAGCAAATCTGCATCTCAAAAATACATCCACTCTTTGCCTTGCACGCATCAAGTGCTCTGGGCAGCTGGGAAGGAAATTGTGCTTACTCACTGCAGCACTCAGCCAGCAGCCTGCTAATGGCACGGCTGTAACTCGCGCCGAGGCTGCGCAGCCCCGCTGCCCGCGCTGAGCACTGGGGACACCCCACGTCTCCCCAGAAGTAGGTCACCACAGACCTCCTTCTGCCCCTCCACCAGTCCCGAGTCCCCTGGCTGCCTTCTGCTCCAGCTAAAGGCTTCGCTGCTTGGATAAAGGCATCGAGTGCCAAACATGAATCAGGTTCCCTAAAAGACGGTGGCTCCTGCCAGTACAGAGGCACTTCCATCATCTCCCACGCAGCCACAAAAGCAGCTTCAGAACCAAATCGATTCACCAAGCAACTCATTTGTTATTTTCCTACGTTATTGTTCAAGAACTGATTGCAAATCCTCTAGGTCAGCCTTGTTAGGTATTGCCTAGAACATGACTTCAGACTGCAAAGGTTCATGCATCTTCAGAAGGCACCAGCCTTCTGTTTCTGGAAAACCTCAGTTCTGTGTTTCTGTCATTTCTCGAAGCAGAGAATTCACCTCACGTGAAATCACTGGATGACAGGACCACAGAATCACACACACATGGAAAATACAGGTTTAGCCAGTTCCTGACATTCACTCATCCTCTCTCGTCTTCCTGATTCCTCTACCTGTACTCTATTCTCCTTCTCCTGTTTTATTTCACTTGGAAATGCACATTTCTTTCCTCCCACTCAGATACTGTAACAAACTGGTACTCGGCTCCTGCTGGAAGCTCACGGATCAAGATGTGTTAACTCATGTAAAATGCTTTCCACTTTTCCACACCAGCGAGAGACAGTTAGGAAAGATCATTTTGAAGTTTGAGGTAAGTAATTCTGGTGCTCTTACAGAAGGGGCTCTCCATCACAGCAGGTGACACGTACTTCCAACATAACTGCCAGGAGAGCTAGTCAAACTACTCATTATTAAATTAACCCCTTTCTTGTCTAATAATTATTTAAGACACACTCCTGCTTCCCTCAAAGGCACTCACCCTGCTCCCGACAGCTGGTCTGGCACTGATCGTGCCTAAAGCTATCACAAGCAAAGCTCAGTGAGTTGCAGGAGGCTAAAGCAGACCTTGGACTGTGGAAGAATGCCCTTTCCCTGGAGAAAAAGGCTCAGTGTGGGTCCTTTGTGGCAGAAACCAGCTCCACGTGGCAGATGCTACTCCATCTCATTACAGCACACAGACCCATGAGTGACTCCACACCTTTTGAAGACCTACCTGAGCAATGGAGAGCTACAGCAATGCCGACCAGCCTCGAGTCCCTCCCTGGACCAGACACAGGCAGACACAAAGGCCATGGCATGTCTGCTCCCCTGTGCATTGCCTGCTACCAAAAGCATGAGAGCTGTCACCACTATCTGATACAGGTAAAACCACGCCTGGGGTATTCAGGCATCTCCAGACAAGTCTGGTATAATGAAATGTCCCACGAATACCAATCCACTGGAAAAGAAGGATGCTCGTCCTGCTCAAGGTGGATATGTGAATATCTAGCATTGCTTAATATAGATGTGAACATTAACATTAAAGTGTCATTGGCTATTCTGAAACTGTGGCTCCAATAAACATAAGGATACTCACTATATTCTATAGATTCTATACCTAACTTATGCCACACATGGCAGAACAAAAAATCCCAATATTCAACACAGCTTTTTCAGCCACATAAATACTGATGTGGTCATGCTGGACCATTTCTGAGGCCTGAGGAAACACACCCATCCACCAGTGGATATTTGTATGTTCTCCATTACAACTGATCCAGTAAATTTCAGTCCATACAGTCTTTGGTTTGTCTGGTTTCTTTTTTCCAAGGAAAATTCTGATAAATGATACAGTCAACTGAATAAAATAATCAAAACCTTTCCTCTCTCTCAGACTCTGATTTCACATCTGACATCTCGAGCACTTTTCAGTTACATTTAATGAACAGAAAGTGTTTTCTCCTTATTCCCTAAAGGCAAATACTACTTTCCTACCTACTGGGAAAAAGAAATTGCTCTAAATCTGGTTCCTTTTGACAAAGAAATAGAGAAAGACTAAATGTTTCCTAAATTAGCTCAATAGTATCCAGAAATACTCAAAAAGACATTATAATGGACACATATATCATCTCCATATAATGAGAGTATATATATTCACAGCATAGTTCATCACTGGGAGAAAGAATTTGTTGCCAGAGGAGGGGCCAAGTCTCCTGCTCATGGTATGAATGGAGTGCCAGTGTCTGACAGAGCCTGCATCTGTATCTACCCTTGCTGGAAAGGCTGTGAGAACACAATCTGCTCTGCTCCTTCCAGCTTTAAAACCCCTGCCTCATCACAGCCACGCTTCAGCCCAACAGATACCCAGTGAGGCCACGGGGGAAAAATGTTCTGCATTTCCAGCAATCCCCTGTTTTTCTTGCCTTTTACCTTTTCTCAGTGTGCTGCTTTTCCATGAGGTATTTTAAGACGTTAGCTCTCGAGCCAGCACTGCACTTATCCAAGCACAGAATGAAACCTGTCACGCGAGTGGCGCTGGTGATCACAACAAAGCGCGGAGGCCTGAATGAATCGTGCTGCTCCCTCCTCACTGCTTGCTACGCTTTGCCATTCCCCACCCAGCTGCATAACTACAGGAATCAAAGAAGCAACAAGAAATTCTGAAAGAAACTGAAACATCATACCAAATCAGGCTGCCATGAAGGTCTTCTCCCCTTTTATGCTACGACAAAACACCGCACCTAGACACACCGTTTTGTTTGGTCATGCTGAGACTGCACACATTTGCTCTCAAATGCACACCTAAGAGCCTGTCTCATCAGACCAGAGAAGTATAAATGCCATCCAGCATCCCAGAAAAATCATACAATCACAAAATCATTTGGGTTGTTAAAGCCATGAAGCTGCTGCAGTCCCAGTCCTCCCCTCACCTTGCCCAGCCCAGCACTACCCCCTGGCCCTCAGCACCTCAGCCCCACGGCTTTGGGATCCCTCCAGGGCTGGGCACTGCCCCAGCTCCCTGGGCAGCCTGGCACAGGGGCTGACAACGCTCTCAGGGAAAAAGCTCTTCCTCGGCTCCAATCTCAACCTCCCCTGGGGTAACTTGAGCCCATTTCCTCTCCTCCTGCCACTCTTTACTTGGGAGAAGAGACTGACCCCCACCTCTCTACAACCTCCCTTCAAAGCAACACTTCAGCCTTTTCTTAATAACAATACAAACGTCCTAGTTACCTGCTCAGAATTTATATAAAGCACCTCTAAAGGTAACTGAATCATCTCCAGACAGGAGACTCTCCCCAAAAAAAAGCAAATCCTGGCCACCTCACTAAGTACGTGAAGGCTGACTGTGCCTACATGTGGACATTTTACCTTTCATTTTCAGTTGCTGGCACCTGCAGGGAGCTCAGTAAGGGTGGAGGAGCCAGTGCCCAGGGGAAACAGCACCCAGCTGCCTCCACCAGCCTCCCCCCTCAGCACGGCCCATCTCCAGCGCATCCCCAGGGCAGCCCTGCTCACTTGCTTTTAGAGAAGGGCTGTCAGCAGGCTGTCTGCCCACCTTTTCAGCCAAGGACCCAAGCTCCTGGGACCCTGGTTTAGAAGCTTTATGCAGCTCGGTATCTGCCTGCTTTATTTTTTTAATAAGTATGTAATTTACAATATTGAACAAAATATTGAATAAATATCACTTGTCACCATCCAATGCTACAGCTTCCCTTAAGCCTGTAATTACTTACAAAAGCCTTTTACTGCTCTGCAGATCTCCCACAGATTTTTCCCTAAGTAAGCTCAGGCTGCATCTGAAGACTGTCATCTGAGAAGACATGACTTTATTTCAATGCATTTATGCCTCCGGTTTGATCTATCCCAAGGATGAGGAGAAGAGAAGAAATCCATGCTACTGATGCTCGTTGGAAGTTCTCAGAAGGTTCCAGACAAGACTCTGTGTGGCTGTGCAGCCCTCGGCTCCACGCTGCTCACCCCTGCCTCGCTGACGTGTGCAGTCTCCTCCAGCAACACACTCTGGAAGAGATGCCAGAGGCTAACCGAGGTGGAGGGGGTGGAAGAGGTATGGTTAATTTAGACTCTTCTCCCTGTGGAGCAGCACAAGTGAAAAAGGGGGAATGGTACCCGAGTCAGGCATAATGCCCGCAGCGTTCCTCACTGCCCTCCTGCCCAAGCCTCCCAGGACACCCCCAGAGCCCCCGGGGCAGCCTGTCCTCAGCCAAACTCACCCTACAGTGTTAGGGAATCTGTGCCTTGGTAGCCCAGCTGGACGACTGTCTAAACACAAAGCACACATTTCTCCAGATTCCTGTCCAACAAGGTGTGCCAAGCGTGGACACCGGTCTGTGCAGCCCTGCGTCCTGCCGAGCCGTGGGACCTGACCCTGCCTGCGGCCAAGCAGGCTGTGCCCGCTTGTCCTCACAGGTCTGACTTTGTATCTTTCAACATAAGGTGTTTTTTCATGTCTTTTGGGCAAGAAGTACTCAAAATGCATTCATGTCTTGCTCTATTAACAGAGAAACTATGGCAACACACACACACACAGTTGCCAAGAGAATTACTGAAACGAGGTTTAATAGTTAATAAGCAGCCAGATGATGTCAGGCTCATCTATTAAGACCAGTTTACATCTGCCTATTAGAACTTAATGTTCCAGAAAGTTGGGTTGGCCAGGATTAAATAGTCTTCCTTTCAGCCCAATTACCAGTAATAAAACCAATTTTCTAAAGAATAGGGTAGAGTTTTCCAAAATGTGGCCAGACCATGCCTGTATTTCGTGGCACAACTGTTACACTCCTTTTGTTAAGGGGCAATTTTCTAGATGTCAGAGATGTGAATCAAAATGTAATGGGGGGTGTGGTGTGGGGGTGTGGGGGGTGTGTGTGAGACGAACATGGAATTGCAGAGTTGCTCCCTCTGCAGCACACAGGGAGGAAACCAAGGGCTTCACCACATTCATGTTTGTGCCAAAGCATTTCTCAAGTGTGCTGAAATTATTCGTCTTGTTTTTCATTGGGGCAACCAAGAATTCTCAGGAATCATTTTCAGTGAAAATCGGTTTCTAAAGCACAATGATGATTATTTTAGGGGAAAGCATTAAGTTGGCAAATCTATCTGCAGAGCGGCTTGTTTTCCGAGCTGGGCACGTCACTGTGAGGAGGCCCTGTGACCCTCCCCTAGTTGGGCAGGGTAGCAAATCATCCTGAGTCAAAATAAAGTGAAAGAGAGAGGAGCAGCACCGAGGCTACGGAGCAGGAAGCTGGAAGTCTCCCACAACTGACAACCACTGTTCCCTTCGTGTCTGTTACATCAGCTATCGCTTGTTCTGCTACCAATGGAGAAAAAAGGTGTCTCCTTCCTTTCCCTGGCACTGTCCTCCCGTCCCAGACCAAAGGCCAAGTCCCTCATCCAGTCTTCATGGGTCAGAGGTCCTGGTCACTGGCTGTGGTGCACCTTCAGTTCCTCCCCTGCAATGTCAAAGCCCCCACCAGTTGCAGGCATTTCTTTTCTTGAGGAGCTGCTCTCTAACCAATTTCCTCCAAATCGCTCATCACACCACCACTGCTGTCATCATCAGAGGCATTGCATCCCATCAGACAACCTGACGCTTCACTTTCTCTGGTGTGCTCTATTCTTAGCAACTCTCAGCTCACCGATCCTTTAAATGATCTCATCTTTGACCTACTGCATCTTCCACAACTTTCTTTCATTGTAGTCTCTAGTGCTGCTTCCCCTGAAATCAATCACAGAACTCTCAATGCTTTCAGAGGGAAAGATGGGATGTTGTCTCTGGGCAACTTCTAACTCTTGATTTCATCCGATTCCACTCCCCTTGTGCTCAATGCAAAATTAAAGTGCTCTGGCAACAAACTCCTCCTCCACTTCTTAAAGCTTTTTGTAACATCCACCTCTAATCAGGTGATAAGGCAGAAACCTCTGTTCAGCACTTGAGCCTCAGCCTGGCCAACAGCAGCTGCCAGGCAGCTCAGAGCAGCACCGTCAGCCGAGGTGATGCCGGGGGAGCGAGCACCAGTGTCCCGGTCCCCTGGGATCAGCCCTGGCAGCAGAGCTGGCACTGTGTGCAGCCACCCCCGCAGCACGCACCCTGGGCTCAGCCACACTCACAACATGACAGCTCTGCCTGACTCTGGCAACCTCACACTACAGCACTGGGGAAGCGGTGTCAAACCGGTGCCTCCCACGGCGCTGGTGTATGGGGGGACACCGGGAGCCACGGGGATGTGCCGGAGCAGGGCACAGGCAGCAACGCGCGAGACCCGGCCACCCTCGTCACCGCTGCCCTGCCCCGGCAGCGCTGGTGTGCCGGGAACACCACACACACGGCACAGCTTTACAGACTCAGCTCGTCATGGGAACGTCACCGGAGAGATACAGAAGAGTTGTCTTTCCGATGAAGTGAACAGCTTAACAACACACAACGGATGGACCCTATCTGGATCTGTCATCTAAGGTGCAGCTGTCCATTGTCCCCACTCGGAGGGATTTGTGTTCATTAAGCAAGCAGAAAACTTGTGGATGGAGAGCAGAACGTGAGAGCACATCTTCAGCTGACACTGAAAACAGCTTTGCAAGGACCTCACATCATCCATGCACACGGAAACCACACAGGGTCCCGCAAACCCTCCTGGAACGGAGACATGTTCTCCTGCGAGTAACGCCACTGAAAGGACTAACACTGTTCACCTAATTCACTGCTCAAAGGAAAGGCTGTAAATTAGGAAAGGTTGCTTTCCCCCTAGGTATTTTGCTACACAAACCCCCAAACAGCTACAAAAACAAGCAATAATTAAATTGCAACCTAATCTCTTGTCATTATTTACGATAAATTATGAATTACTGTATTATGGACCCTCATTAAATTCAGAAGGCTGCTAAATAAAATACATCAATATTCATAACTCCCTGATCCAGTGCCCACATAATTTAATAACAACAGCCTTGCATGACTTCAGCAAGGCCAGCAACAGTCTGCACTCAGTGGAATCGGGTCCTGTTGGGAGTAGGCGCAGAAAGGAGTGTAAATCTAAACTAGGACTGGGATGACTCAGATGAGCCCGTTAGAATGAGACAGACGATAAAAATACCCAAAAGACGTAAGGCAAATCTTAAAAACACTCATTTGGTTCTAAACCAGCAAGACTGGGCCTACATTTTCTCTCTTGCTGCCTGACCAACCTCTGCCAGGAGAGGCGAATGGGGTCGGGGCGAGCTGCGGAGCGGCTGTCAGGGACAGAGCCCAGGGCTCCTGGAGCACAGGGGCTCCTCGCTCGAGGGACGGCCTTCCCTTGGCTCTGCATCCTGCCACCATCACCCTCACCCGCCCCTCTGGGGACACAGCTTATTGTGAGGCTGACTGGAAAACACTGGGAAATCTTCTGCGAGGTAGGAGAAGAACCGCAACCCCAGAGAAAGGTCTGGCGCATTGTCCCCCCTGAAAGCACAGGCTGATTCATCAGCTCCGCACCACGCTGGGAACAAGCGGCTACAGCTCGGTGGCTGTGACTTCCCCCACGGCAAACGCGTGCAGAAAGCTAATGCAGATGTTTTTCCCTCTCCAAATGAAACCCCTGCAAGGTTGGACATTAATTTCCCTCAGGCTTCGGTCCTGCAGCAGAATAAGCTATTTTTATATCACAACTTTTAAAGCAAGTTTTTGTTCAGAAACTGGAGATCTGCCTCTTTCAGAAGTAAGAGTTTTCTCTCGGTAACTGCCATTAAGTCAGGGACATTCATTTAACTAAAGACTCTGTAATTTAACAAGAACCTCTAGAAATAATTTCTCCATCAAACCACCTCCCTGAGAGGTTTTCTCACAAGGTGTAATTGAGAGAAACCTTCACCGGGAACAGGGGCAGCTCACAGAGCCCTGGCCAGGAGCCCAGGGGAGAAGGGCTGCTCACCTCACTGCCACCCGAGAGTATCTGAGACGCAGTCACTGGGCTGTTAGCCCCCTGCCTTAATTACTCTGGAGTCCCACAGTATGAAATTCAAACCCTTGGTTTAATTCATCCTCAGCTCCGTCAATGGCCCAACTGAGTGAGGGAAATGGGAACTGTCACCTGAGAGCTGCTGAGAATCCTATTCTTAATTAATGGTGTGTCAAACGTGTGCTGCACATTTCAATGATGTTTTGAAAGACATGTACATTGTAAGTGATTCCTTGTTAACTAATTATGAAATGCAAAGTCACTGCCAATTTACCACCGCAAGACAATGTCACCGCTGCTTTCATATCCACACAATAGGCTCTGAGTTTAAGACAGATCCTTCAAAGGCAGTAAGTGACGAGCAGGCAAAGCAGGCCCTTTTCATGGTAAGTGACAACTGATGATACCCACTCTTTTGAACAGAGAACCCACTCCACGATTAACTATTGTATTCCTGCTGCAATACCTGAAGCACCCAACTCAAAATAAATGATGACACGGAACTGGTTTTCTCTCTTTCTGCTCTTCTTTTTCAGTTTCTCTAGCCCACTTCCCAGAGGCTCGTGCAGTCACTCTCAGGGGCACCTCTGCACGGCATCTGCTTCTTCCTTGCACACAGGCGGTAAGAAATGAACAGGAAAATGCACACGCTGGAAGTTCAGCTCCAGCTGACTCGAGTTTCCGTAACCAGGCTTCAGCGTGACAGTGTACATTTAATAACCATATCTCACATTAGCAGAACATCTTTGTTTACGCCAAACATACCACATAACATTCAGCAGTATACAAGGAAGAGGATCGCAATTAAATCTGTGCTGGTATTGTCAAAACAAACAAGCAACATTTGTTTTGCTCATTTGCTGATATAGATTTGCAGCAGATACAGAAAAGTCAACACGTCAGGTGGCGGGTGGAAGCGGCTGGTGGGAAGGTGTCAGGGCTGGGCACTGCGCAGGGGCCGGCACAGGGGGCGAGCGGGGCTGCTGGCCGCAGAAAGCGCCTCTGCCAAGGTGGGAGTTACAGCAGAGACAGAAGAGCCCCAGCACAGAGCCCTGTGGGGTTACAACCAGGAAACACAGGGACAAGGCGAGCCACCCCACATCCTCACTGCAGTCCCTCAGAGAGCCTTCCTCTTGCTTTTTAATTAACTGCCAGTAATGAGCATCACCCAAGCAGCCTCAGCAGAATATCCCTCGGTGGATCTCACTACCCTTCAAATGCAGTGTGTGTTGATTACAGGCTGGTCCCAGCCAGGCCAGCACATCTCCGGCAACGAGCCCCCTGGCACCCAGCCCACCTCCCCAGCACTGACCCGCTGCTGAGACGCTGCATCCTCTGCATCAGCACAGCCATGGGATACACGGGGAAAGGAGGAGGATTTGTGTGTGTCAGCCTGCTTGGGGTGCACCGATTCCCACAGTGCCACTCGAGAACTCAGACCACAGGGCTGGGCACAAACAGGCTGCAGGTCTGATGCCACTCACTGCACTGGGGAGACAGCCTTGGTGTCACAGTAACTGACAGGGAGAGAAGAGTTTAAATAGTATTAAGCAGTAAGTCTAAAAGATACAGAAGCTCCAGACAGCAGGAGAATTACGCTCATTTTCCTGTTCCATCTCTTTCTTCCCCACTTTATCTCCCCACAACACCAGCCATGCAGTCCTGTTGTGTGCCCACAATGATGCCCCTTCATGCTCCTGGCGCTGAGGACAAGGAGCACAAGTCCAGCACAGGTCAAAGCCCAGTTGGAGGCCAATTCATCAAGCACTACCTGTGTGATCCAATGGGTAACTACTTCTTGGGCCCCCTCTCACCAGTCAAACTGGCCAACTACCACCTGCACACTCACACACCTACAGAGAGGGAAGCTGTGACCCAAAGGGGCACTTGCAACCAAGGGCAAACCGGCACAGCCTAAACAAGGGGCTCATCCACACAGCATCGCTGCAGCCCTGGCTGGGATGCAGCAAACACCCCTGTGTGATCAGAGCCCTAAAATAACTACAGTTCATCTGCAGGTAGGTGCATCCCCACATCCTGATGCACCAATATCAGCTCTCTGAAGCACTTGTAGGAAGGAATTTATGTATTTGGGACATATGATTCACTGTAAAGGCTCTACTTGAGCTCAAAGCCTGCCCAAGGTTGTTACCTACTTTTACAACAAACCTTATCCAGAACTTGCAACACGGTAGCACACAAGGAACTTGCAAGCACGTCCCAGAAAAGCTTCAAACAGAGCGGCAGCTTCATTGCCTCACTTTATACTAGACATGGGAAATTTGATCTTAGATCTATTGGAACAACCCCAATTGCACTCCCAAGAGCGGGTCCACACAAGGAACACCAGAGTAAGACAAGCTGAGAGACATCCAGATAGGTTACATCCACATCCTAGTGGGAAGAGCTGCTTTTTCTGAATGTGCCTCTATTGATGGCAACATAAGCAGTTTCTTCTGTTCCATGGTTTTTCACAACTGCAGTTCCAGACCTGACTTTTTTGCTGTCCAGGGGGAAGGTTAGTGCTGGCAGCAGAGGCAGGAGCACTGTGACAGATGGTCAGATGGGCGACTCTGGGTGGTACGACACGTAGATCCAGATTTTGGGGCACGGCTCTGCTCGCTCTGCCCTGGAAAGACAACAGTCCCACAACCGTCCCGGGGCTGACTGCAAACTCAGTGTGCAGCCCGGCTCCACCCCCCTTCTGTGTCTCTGAAAATTCTGACGATGACTGGATTGCCCTGCAAATCAAGAGTGACTTGCACAGCACGCAGAGGAGTGACGTCTGAAATGCAAAAAGCCATACAGCAGGTGACTTCCCAGGGTGAGTAAGGGAACAGGGAGAGGAGCAAACATCTGCAGATCACCCAGCCAGACCGTGTGGCCGCAGCCGGCCTGCTCCCTGGATCACTCCCTGACTAAACGGCAACTTACCCGAGCTATTTTTCTTTATAATCTGTGACATTCACAGAGTAAATCTGGAAACAACAGACTGTTTCTTTCTATAGCAGCAGCCCACCTGTGGAAAGCAGCGCCCCGAGCCTGCAGGACACATTCTGCAGGCGTATTTTTGCAAGGATTGTCAGGTCGTATTACCACTAATCGGCTGACAAGCTGAGAGAGCAACAGGGACGCTCACATGGCTTTGTCGAGAGGTACACTGAAGGGCAGGAGACACTCCTGCCTGGCTGCCCCGCTCAGCTGCTGGCACAGGGAGGCTCAGAGCCCTGATTTGGAGTAGGAGCCACACAGAAAGTCACAGTCATGCTGTCTGGCTAACAAAAATGAGGAAAAAAAATGTTTCAGTAGCTCTTTACAAGATGCAAAGAATTGTGATGGAGCCCTGCTGGGCGACAAGACAAAGCCCTGCTTACAGCCCAACGGCACAGGGGATGCTGCCTCTCTCCAGCACCACACACAGCAGCCCCGGGTCCATGGCCAGACCTTCCAGTTGCTATGGAAATACAGATAATAATGAGCAGCAAGAGTAATTGTAGAGATGCACCAGTTGCTAGCGTGGAAGCCAGTGAACTTTGTCACGCTGTAACAATATCCCAGCTCCCAACATGCAATCACACAGATGCACCTCAGAGAGATGGAGCCATTTTGGAGGAGGCAAAAAGCCCGATGCTTTGTATTAAAAGATGAGGGAAATGGCTTACAGGAACATCCAGAGCAGACAGGCGTGGCTGGTCGCGGTGCCATACCACTTGGAAAGGCCCTGACGCTGTGTTGAGAAGACGCTAAGCATTAATTAGTAGGAAAATTAACAATATTAATAATTAACAATGCTTTTGCAAGAACGAGCAAGCCACATTCAATCCAACAACCACGAGTAACTGCATATTGTTTCTGTGTAGCTAGAGAAGGCAACAAAGGCTGCTCACGGTGGGAAAGAAAAGCGGCTACCTACTTCTTGTTTAACTTCATGTTTTACGCAGAAACAAACACCGAGGTGTGGTGAAAAAAATTACCAGGCTCACAGCGACAATTGGTGTGTGCTTGACACAGGCAAGCAGGAACAGTCCCCTGTATTGTGAGGATGAATAGCCCTACAGCTGTTTGTCCCGTGGGAGTTGCTCCTCTCTGAACGCCCTGTGCTATGAGCAGGAGAACCCCCAGCTCCCCACCGTGCATCCCACGGCCAGGAGAACCCCCAGCTCCCCACCATGCATCCCACGGCCAGGAGAACCCCCAGCTCCCCACCGTGCATCCCACGGCCAGGAGAACTCCCAGCTCCCCACCGTNGCCCCAGCTCCCCATCGTGCATCCCACGGCCAGGAGAAGCCCCAGCTCCCCCCCGTGCATCCCACGGCCAGGCGAACTCCCAGCGCCCCACCGTGCATCCCACGGCCCGGAGAACCCCCAGCCCCCCACCGTGCATCCCACGGCCAGGAGACCCCCCAGCTCCCCACCGTGCATCCCACGGCCTCGCCCCAAACCAGCGCTGGCCAACACCACCACAACACAGCTCCATTAGTAACTGGTACTAGTGGCTCCACAGTCACCCTTTGGGTCTCTCAGCCAGCACTGCCTCCTTTTCCCCCCTTTCATTACACCCCTGGTGAGGGCACAGAGCGTTCGAGTTTCAAGCAAGCATTCAGCATTACCTTTTAAAAATATTACAAGGGAGCCTTTCAGAGGCTGAGATGGAAAAAACAGACCTTTCAGGAACAGCCTTCACTATCCAGCACCACACAGTCAGTCATTTACTGTATGTTTCTGATTATTGTTGCTTCTTCCCCAAAACCCCAGCAACTGTGGAGCTTCCCATGGACTCCACGTGTAACAGCCTCGAGACAAGAACTCTTTGGAACAACAAATCCACAAGAGTATTTGCCCCAATCAGTTGCTCTGGTTTTCAATCAAAAGAGGCTTTTACTACTTGCCACACCAGCACATTCAGTGAGGGACATGAAAGACAGCCTTGTTCCTCCTGCTCTCTCGCCGTGGCTGGTAACGGCTACCAGCACACTGGGGAAATAAACCAAAACAAAGGTGCTCATGCCCGGGCCAGGTCAGTCTGTCTGCTCTCCTGTTGCAGCAGTGAATCTGTGGGGTTAAGAGCACAAACCGTTTGGCCTTTCCATGAAGGTAAGCAGGCAGTAAGTCAGCAGCAGCTCCGCTAGCGGATTTACTTCTGCCATTGCTTGGCACCTGTGGGGTCTGAGCAGCCTTTCACCTGCGAGAGCTGTGATGCAGGATACGCTTAAAGACGAAATGCACTTTTCCTGCTTCTTAACACCTGTGTACTGTAACTTACACTCTGCATATACCACAACTACAGCATTTAAAGGTGGTCCCAGCTACAGCATTTCATTGCACTTGAGTACCATAAATAAAACTGAAAGGAAAAAATAACTCATGGCCCAGGGCCGGAGCTGTCAGCTGTATTTGTTTCTTGGGTACCGGATGGACCAGCACGACGGGAATACAGCTGATGCCTGGTTTGGGGTTTTAGGTATGCATATTGATGAATGCACTGGCACCAACCATGGATTTCTCCATGTCCCGGGAGCAGATGGGTGGTGCTGTGGCTCAGAGGAGGGTCACCCCCGCACGGCCCCGCTCGCTGCCGCAGCAGCAGGAGCACGTCAGCTGCCCACGGTGCCCTCGAGTCCGAGGGAGCTTCCTCTACAGACAGCTCTGAAAGGGCATGCTCTGAACCACAGCAGAAAGCTTTTCTTCTCCAACAGGCAGGCAGTGATATACATACATGAGTGTCTTTAAAAAGCTGACAAGTCCTTCACTTACACTGCGATGTGAGCAGTGTGAGATATCTGTATGCGTGCACTTCGTACTTGGAGCTAATTCATAGCTTCCCAGTTGAGATGGCTTTCCCTGCGACAGCCCTGTCAACACAGTGGTGATGACTCGAAAACAAACTCTGGGTTTTCTTCCCAAGAGCAGCCACCAGTGGGGTTTGCACCACGCCTGTGGCTCCGGGCCTCTATTTTAGGAGCATGGTCCTATCTTTGTCCCAGAGGCTCACGAGCAGCAGACGCACTCCCAAAATACCTTCCTCTGGGATCAATGGACGTGCTGCTCATCAGAGCTGCCGCGGCACTTCAGCGCCTGTGGAAACGCTGCTACAAAACTGACCTACGCTCTGCTGACAAATACAGCTGAAGGGAAGACACGTGCCTTGGGCCAGCAGCACCAGTCCCTCACTGAGCGTCTGAAAGGAAACCAAACCACCCTGAGCCAGCTGGCAACGAGCCTGGCAGCGGTGCCCAGCACCAGGAGCCGTCGGTTGGCCAACACCAGCACCAAGGCATCAGCACCGGGGCGGTCACCAACACTAGGGCACGGCAGAGTGCGCTCCTGAGGACGGCGGCTCAGTTTTTCTGGCAGTGCAAAACTCTCACTTCATGGCAAGGAGGAGGAGGACAGAGGCTTCCCAGAGAGAGGAGGGGATGAGGCAGGGGTATCTTTGAAGATGCTGAACTAAGCTCATGAAAAAACACAAACCAGGCCAGAGGAAACACTAGAATTATTTCCCAAGCAGTACTGAGGGGCAATGGGCAATTGAAACGTTTGCTGATGTTACTCAGCATTTTGATCAACAGAAGCAGTTTGTTGTAGTTCAAAGAAACCTGTTACCTTTACACAGTTTTACACATTGATCTTTACGCCAGAAAGTCACGTACAAAATATTCAAATTGCTGGAAACATTCATTAACCAATCCCTAAGCTGTCCTCATCACAACTGTGCCTGTTTTGACACCTGCTGGCGATTGTCCTGCTTGGCATTGACGTGCACTGAACCCCACGGGAAGGACGCGAGCAGCGGCTGCCAGAGCGGTCAGCCCGCGCCCGTCGTGCTGCACACACCACACCACAGCCCAGGACACGCCTGCCTCGCTCTCGGTGGCTTTTCAGGAGTTGCTGAGGGACTTCCACAACTCTCGGAGACGTTGGTGCCTCAGCAGTACCTGACAACTCCAGACAGCTTCCAGAGCAGCAGCATGCCCATCACCCGCTCGGCAGCTCCCCGGCACTGCCCGTCTGCCGCTCTACCTGCTTCCCTTCCCAGGACAGGGGTTCATTTCTGGAGCAGGCGTTACTCGCCACTTGGGAAACTCGAAGCCTTGTGCTGAACCCACAGCAGCAGCAGCTCAAACCCACGCTGACTTTCCTGGTAGGGTTTGCTGCTGGTTTCAGGTACCATGATGTATGATAGCAAAACCATGTCGAGGTCAGACCCAGGAGGGTGAAGTGGCCAAGCTCTGGATGCTGTGGGAGCAACTGGCCAGTCTGCCCAGTGGGGATGGTGGGGAAGGCTCCTGGCCCAGACAGAGACATGCGCTGGCTCTACCTGGGGAGGCTGCTGTTCCACCCCTGCGCTGCAGCTCCCACCAAGCTGCCTCCTGTGCTGGAGGAGCCGTTCATCAGCAGCACTTCAGAGTTTTGTGCAAGTCTAGAATCAGGCTCGAGTATGAAATTGTGGGGACTGCTTGGATGTGTATGAATTATTCATGTGATTACCACTGCCAATTATGTGGGACCCAGCTTTGGCCATATTTTCTGTAAAGCATAAAGCATGTTTTCCAGCAGTGCAAACAATCCAGGTCTAATGTATATAATTTTCTGTGTTTCCTACTTTCTGGTCTTACCTACCAGTTTCCATTAAGACTGGGGAACCAGAAAAATACAAAGCAAATGTGCAGTATATAGGTTTCCAGTGGATTATATGACATTTGTTTTACAAGGTATTTTAGCACATTGCACACCACAGTTTAAAAAAAGTTCTTTCACAAGAGATGCAATATCATTCTGACAGCAAAAGCACGCCGAGTCATGGAGGCACTGCTGTGCCCAGGCAACACCAGGGCAGTGACAGCAAGAGAGGGTTTACCCACCAACAGTCTGAGCTGGGAGCTGGCTGTGCCTGCACAGGTGCCGCAGTCACGGGTGCCACAGCCCAGCTGGCTGCAGCCACGGGTGCACTCAGGTAGTTTTCATTTCTCATGGCAGTGTCTTATGGGTGTCTGAAGCTTGCAGATGTGACGGGGAGCATCACACCTCAGCAGCACATTTATCATCCAATGCTTAAAAAGTGGTATTTCTATACCTGAAACAGCACAGGAATTGTAGTAGCAATGAGAAGCTATTCCCAAGGAAAAGAGAAACGCGTTTCACTCAGCATCCACACGCTCCTGAGCTGTGTATGTGTACCGTGTTACTTGTGCAGCTGGTAGAAAACAGATTTGGAAGAATCTTGTCCTGGATGATTAACAGACATATAATGCACAGAACTTTCCAACTTACTTGGACAGCGAGGCTGTAATGAAACAGAAACCTTGGACAATAAGGTATTTTTTTATCTTGGAATAGCCTTTTGTAGGTTAACATGAAAGCTACTTAGAGCACCATCAGCCTCAGAAGCCCATCAGTTCTCTGACGGTGCCACTAGAGACAAGTAAGTGTATTTTTTTTAAGAACACATTAAAATTACCAGCTTCCAGAAGTGTTGGCTGAGCTTTAAATACATCTTATTGCTGTTTAATTTAATTACACAGCATGGCTAATCGCCAGCCTGTAAGGATTCGGTGTGCAAAGTCAAATCAGCAAGCTGACGAGTTCAGAACATCATTCGGTGCCTGTGTCGCTTTACTAGTCCCAGGTACTGGAGAAGACCCTGAACAAGAGACCAGATGTAAATGAGCACATCAGCATTCACACCCTGCCATATCTCATCGCTTAGCAGTGTTCAGAACCGTCTGTTCCCACACAGCCTAAGCGCTTTTCCTTCTCCCTAACTGTCACCCAAAGCAAATTAATTCCTGAAGAACAGTGGGAGAGGGAAAGAGGACACTGACATTTATCTTCTCTTGTGAGGAGAAGCTAAGCCACTCACGAGTTATCCTGCCTCTCTTTACTTCGGGAGACAAAGGCCAAAGCAGAGCCCAGCCAGCGCTGCTGCTGGTGCCGCACGGCTCTGCACGGGCAGCGGGGCACGGCGGGCACGCACACCATCCCACCCCGCTGCCACCGCAGCTCAGCGCTGCCCCAAGACCTGCAGCCGCCTCAACTCAGGAAGCTGTTATTGACATATATATGATTAACGTGGGTGCCTGGTTACAGCATCCGAGGGTAAGGCGGTAGGAACTGCACGATCGCAGAACCACAACTTGACAGCGTTCCATCGGCTGTGCTGAATGACAAAGCGTTTGAAACGGCGGCTGCAGAGCAGCTCCCTGCACAAGCAGTGGGGAAACTCATAGCGCTCTTTACACGTCTCAGGCTGACTGTGAGAGGCTCCTGGCCAAGTACCTCCAGGCAGGATACACTCAGGAAGACAGAAGTGATGACCACGGGGAGGGAACAGCCTGAGTCCTGACCCCAGGGCAGGGAAACACTGCGGCAAGCACCTTTGTTCTGTGCAAATGTTACCTGCCACTTCACTGTGCTACCCACCAATCTCAGGCGTTCCCGCAAGAAATCAAAGCACACTTAAAAGGAAACACAGGTTTCCATCTACCTGCATGGACTCGTGAGCACACACCATGCTAGGCAGCCCTCCTCCGGCTGACACACTGCCCCAGACCCCCGCCAGCCGGGCGCTCAACCAGCTGTGGGCATTTTAACCTGCTTACCACTTCAGAAACTGAGTTGCATAGGATGAAAGTACCAAGCTGCAGAGAGAGCAACTTCTGCCATTTCCAGGAAGCTTTTGCTTGTCGAGTGATGACCGCTGACCTTCTGCCACTCACAGCACGAGATGATCTCGTGAGTGCCTTCACAGCTGGGCACTGACAACGCAGGCGCTTCTGTCTACAAGTGAACCGACACCGCCAGCCCCATTTCCCTGGGCTTGTGTCCCAGGAAAGCACAGAGCGAGGCACTGGAGGGAACGCCGGCAGAGCTGTGAAGGCCACCCTGCCAGCCCCTGGAACAGGTCAGTAAGGCGTTTAGATCCCTAGCAGCATGCTCCAGCATGTTGTTCTGAACTCACAGAAACCCTGCTTCAAGCTAACGGTGAGGACTGTGGCCTTTACAGAACAGAACAAGTATTAATTGGGTCTAGTATTTCACTTGCACTGTACCTCTGATAACTTTTTCTTGATTGACCTTTTCCTTCCCCATCAGCCAAGCATCCCATGAATTGCAGTTGGGTTTGTTAACTCTTACTCTAGCTTCATGTCAAAAGCCTCAGTCACACTGTTTTACTCCGGTCTCCCTGTTCTAGACCTTCCAAAGACACCAGCCCCTCAAGGTCTCGCAGGACCTCCCCTGCCTCACCTCCAGAAGAGGCCTGGCGCGTTCCTGCAGGAGGGAGGGTGTGGAGTCTCCAGGCTGGGCACGGAGGGGCACGCCACGCGCAGCGTGTCCTGCGCGACGCAGCGTGTCCCACGGCTCCACGCCAGCCAAGACGGGCTTCAGTGCACGACTTGCAGTTGCTGAGTCCTCTGCATTTAACCTACTTCTGCATTATATGGCACCCTGAAAAGCTTCGGGCATGGAAAACTCCTCAATCCTTAGACTGAACAAGGAAGGTGGGTTCAGCTGGAGGGGTTGGGTGGCAGTGGGCATGTGGCAAGAGCTTGCCGCAGTGCAAAAGCACTCGCACAAAGCCAGGGATCCGGGGAAGAGAGAGAGCTAAAGCAAAAACAAAGCACTGCTAACAATACTAAACACAGCTTTTCTGACACCTCCTTGTAATTCCCACTCCATCCTCCCCCCATTTACTTACTTAGCTACCACTTTGATAGTACATAAAGGCTTTTTTCTCTTGTTTTTAAATAACAGGGAAAGGCATCTGTGCTCCCAACCCACAACCACATTAGAGTCAAGCTATGAAAAAAGTTTGCCAGGCAGTCTGATCATTGACTACTTCAGTAAGTAATTTGTAGAGCATGAAAGCTTAACACATCTGCATCTGATTTTATAAATACCTTACTGGGCACTAGCACACAGTTTTCCAACCCAATGTGCAGTGTTTACTGCCCAGAGTTGAACCCCCTGCCCAGCTAAGATGATGCAAGCGGGAGAAGCGGTGCTGCTGGGCACCAGGCAGTGAGAGGAGCCAGGCAGGGAGGAAGAGAGCCAGTAGCAGCAGCCAAGCAGGGAGGAGGGTGAACGGCAGCTCCAGCCCTCAGGGACCAGGGGACCGGGCCAGGCCATGCTGGCTGACCCATGAAAGAGAAGCATGTGGTTTATGACACTTATCACCTCAGGAGAGGGAGATAAACCTCTCCTGGTCCATGGGTCAGAGGATGGACTTTCCTGTCTCCCACAGTATCTCTCCTGGCAGCCCTCTGGCAGGAGAGGTTTGGGTCCCCACATGACGAGGTCAGGCTTTGCTCCCCATTCTCATCATCTCTGTCACTCCAACAACCTCCAACAGTCTAGTGGCAGGCCCACGTTTCCCTGAAGGTCCCAGACCCTGGAACAAACAACTAAGGGGAGGAATCTTGATCTGAAAAACTAACACCTAGCACTGTGGGGAACGCTGGGCATCTTGCTCCCATCAGATCAGCAAAGAGGAAGTAAAAGGAGGAATGTAAACAGCTGCCAGCCTGCCAGGTCTAAACTCAACTTCCAAGTGATGATGTAAGCTGACAATGACAAGTGGGTCTGAGAGTCCTCCCCGCAGATGCAGAGGGAGGCACCCAGCAGCAGCCAGCACCCAGGCAGTGCAGGCTCAGCAGAAGGTGGCTGCGGGATGACAGGTCAGAGCAAGAGGCAGGTTTGACTTTGGCAGGCATGGCTCACTGTCTGCACATCAAACAGCTCCACAAAGGAAGCACTCCAGTTTTCACTCACCAGATCACCAGGGTGAGGCATGAGGGATGGATACTCGGGTGTGCGTGTAACCCTACAGCCTGCCAACACATGGTTTGAAATTAAAATGGGGGTTATTTTCGGCACATTCCCCCAGGTTTTGCAGCTTCTCGCCCGTTTCCATGGGGACAGGTGCTGTGCCGCGCAGCTGCCGAGGCTCTCCAGCCTCCTGCAGCCCGCCAGGATGAGGCTGGTGGGGAAGCAGACTGGGACCCTTCCCCCAGCGCTGCCCAGGCTTCAGGAGTCCCCCAGGCATGTCCCTGAAGCTGCAGCACCTGAGCAAAGCTCACAGCGAGAGAAGCACCATCCGCACATGGAACAGTGTTCCTGCTTACCACAGGCACACGTTTCTTCAGAACAGTGTTTCCCAGCCTGAAATCTGGCAGCAGATGCTTGCAGAGCAGCTCTCGGATGAGCTTTACAGCCACATCTACCAACGCATGCAGGCGATGGGACAGACCACCCTGGGTGGGCACAGGGCATTGCTGGCCCACGGAGGCACAGCAGCTCAGAGCTGCACAACAGCCTGGGCCCGGCACCCACCCCACAACCTGAAACCCCAGTGCCCAAAACCCCACAGCTCCAGTGCCCACAACGCCACAGCCCAAAAAGCTGTGCCCTCCCAGACAGGGCTTCCTCTCCTCCGTGGCACCCCTCGCCCTGCATGTCCTCCTGAACTCCGCTCTGGTGCCTCCTCTCGTTACTACCCGAGCCAAAGAATTCCAGACAGAAATTGTTCCATGACAGGGAAAACAAAGCCATCCACAGTCACTTCACCTGGCCCAAAGACTAACTCCGAGTGCACGCTCGGTTGGGTCAGCCTGGTTTACTGGAAGAGCTGTAACTCTGGGCTGTGAAACTGGGAGCTTGTTTGAACAAGATTTTGATGCAAGTAGGATAAGCCCAGGACTTGACCCCCTTACAATAAGCCATCTGCACTCTGGCAGAGAGAGTCAAATAAGGGACGAGTAAAGAAACCATCAAGACAGAATATTAACCACGATGAAGGTAACTGGGCTGCAGCATCAGAACCTTGTAAATCAGCTGGAAATATAACTCAGTGTCAGGAAACAGGCAAAAACCCTCAGACCACTCACCCCTGTGTAAGCAAAGGAAGGAACAGCTCAGCAGAAAGCAGCAGATGGCTTCACATATTCCCATGTATATTTACATACACTTTTTTAGTAAGCCACTTTGATTCCGGAGCAGCCACAATGAAATTCCTCTGCAGACATAACTGCATGTAAGACACACCATGCTGCGGTTTCCCCTTCCCCTCCTCACCACGCAGCTGTGGGCAGCGCTAACGGCAGCCAGCGCGCCCCGTATGTCCTGTCACAGCCCTGCTTCCCAACCACCAGCCACTCTGATACACGTTTCTTCAAATATTTGGGTTGAAACCTTGGTTGGCTCCACAAGGATGGGTTTCCTTCACTCAGTATAAAAAAATGAAACTAAACCAAGAGAGGAGCGTCAATAGAAGTCGCTTGGCCACTCCCCAGAAAGAGAACCCAAACCACTCTGTGCCACATGAGCCAGCCCTGCGCCGCCTCCAGTGACGGGCAACAAACTCGCTGACCAGGTCAGAAGCTCTGTAAAGGTTCTTACAGGCGTAAGTGAGAAATCCTAAAAGCCCCTACAGACAAAGGCTTGATTTTCCTGATGGCAAACAGCGCATGGTGGTAATGATAAATGCAGGATCCCACCACAGTGCCCTGCAGCTACGGAGGCCACTGCACGCTGTGCTGGGGAGTGCTCAGCCTGGCAGCCCTTCTGTTCTTTTGCTTTATATTTTTCTTTCCATCTTTTTTATATGCTTTTTCTCTTTTTTTCTTCCCTACTCAGTCATTAACTTTGCCTGTTTAGAAATGGAGTGCAACATGCTTTGCCGAAAACTAGCTGTCAAAAAGCCGTCCCTGGGCAGCATCTCTAGCTGGACGGGCTGGAGCTTGCACCCAGCTGCTGCGTGTGCAGCAGCAACGGAACACGCTAAGCTGTCTATGCAAACAGAACGCTCACACAGCAAAAGGAACCTATTTCTCACCTACCGGTGCTTTTGGGGAGCACACAGACTCCAAAAGGTTCAGAAACTCCTCAAAGGTTGCACGTGCAGACATGAAACAGCAAGATACACACACTGCAGCCATGCACAGCATCAAATGGGTGACAGAAAGATGCGTCGTCCCCCTCATGCAGCTCAGATCATGTGAAAAGGACTGGCCACACTTGGCCTGCACCCGGCTCCAGCCAAGAGAAGTTACCACAACTGTGGGAAAACTGGGGCAGGGGGCAACACAGCACCCAGGAAGGAAAGCAGGGAAGGAGACGTAAAGCTGTTCCTCAGACACAACTCTCCAGAGCACAGCTCCACACCGTCCTGTCCCTGAGTGGACAACCAGTCAGTGCTGCTCACCGGCTGCACCAGCACCAACGCTGCTGAGGCAATGCCTGCAGTTCCAGCACCAACACAAACCATGCTGAATAAAACGGAGAGGGTTGAGAGGGGATGCAGAGGAACGAGTCCCACAGACACTCCTCCAGTTCACCAAGGTGAAACCCAGCAGCAGTAAGCCATGGTTGGGCAGACACAGACTGGGGAGAAAGGACAACTTCTAACTGTCAGGTTAACGTGGATGATCCTCCAGTGCCAGGCATTTTACACTGGGAGCAAACACACTGCTGCCCAACCCCAGGAAACCCCACCACACTCTGGCTTAGCCACAACAGTTTGACTTGAGGCAGTAGCTCAGTGAAGTCCTGAAACCTCCCACGAAGGTCAGGCAAAGGGACTGTGAGGGGTTTCCTGCCTCAAAAACCTACACATTTGGAGCTTGATTTATCCAGGAGTAAATACTGGCCCTGGTGTTACTACTCACTACAATAAGTGTTAACCCTCTATTTACATACGCCCTGCCGTCATTAAAAAGGAACAGTGATTGGATTTCCACAGTCAGGCTCTTGTTCCTGCACATCCATTGCTGGGAACCACCCAGGGGTAACATCTCACACGCTAAGCTATGGGATTTATTTCGCTTTCAATTGTTATCACTAGCAATTCCTTCACATTATGTCACACACAACCCCAAAGTATTAATTGGTTTCTTTATGTGAGGAAGTTATGGGAATGTCTAAAGAGATCTCCATAGCAACCATGCTGTGCCAGTAAATATGAGTTCACCACAACAACACTGTAATTGTTCCGAGCACACACTGACAAGCCATGATGAAAAAGCAGGCAATGTTAAGACACTAATGTCCTAGTAAGACTCTGTTACTGCAAAAGCACCGCTTGAAATACCTTACGAGGTGTTACCAGGTTTTTGTCAATGGCCATCCACCTGCTAAGCTCAATTTCCTTACATTGTTTGTATATGGGCTCAGTTCAGAACAAAGTGCTTTCTGGATTATGTAGCAAAGCCTTCAATTTGAGCATTTTTACTTGGCTGGCTTCCTATTCCTGCCAACCCACCACATCCAAGATGAAAAACATTTTCAAGTACAAACTCCCAGCCAAGCCCACTGGAGCTGCCTCATGGACCTGGCCTCAGGCACACCATCAGTACAACGGGCCAGGGAGTGCAATGGATTTTACAGTTCCTTCCAACAGCAGTTTCAATGTGCATTTCAGTCCCCCCGCTGCACACCCCTTGTGCAGTCCCGTGCCATCCTAACAGAAGTTTTCTTGACACTTTCATAGTAAGAGCTGCAAGGGTTAAAACGCAATGCTGTACTCTCAATTGCTAATAAATACCTGTTGGTGACATCCATGAGCTGCTTCTCCAGTAACAGTTTACCTGATTTAACACCCTTTCGGCCGGCAGGCACAGCACAGAGGTTCAGCTGTGATCACCCTCACCCAGAGGATGCCACAGATCCAGAGCTGATGTAAACTAGACCGTTGTGACATCTGACGTGAAGACTCAGCAAACATACCCAACTCCAAGTCTATATAGGGAAAAATTCCAGCACCTCCAGCACCTGGAGACTTCTCCCAGCGCTTGGCTGGTGTCCTGGGGACAGCAGCACTCTGTGCACCGACACTGCGCCCTGCAATCAATCCTGGTCTGCAGAGCTTTCCCTCACTCACAGGCAAACTTTCCTTCCTTCGGTCCTCTGAAATGTCACCCTGCGTCTGAGCAGCCTCACTCAGCTGTGGCATTTCACCGTGTACTTCTACAAAAACCCCTCGTATTTGGAAACAGAAAAAGACCAAGTAGGATGTGCCAGTGTTTTTAGAAGTTTGATGGCCAGCTGCACTCGATCTTTCGGTGTTAAAACCAGATACTTCCTCGCACAGACCCAAACTCCATTGTTCAGCTGTCCCCTCGCTGCCAGCGTCACCGTTACGGTCACTCCGGTGACAGGCTGGAGGGTTCCCACCGGGAC